>CAVMBE010000007.1:0-535654 GCA_963674455.1 Lecanosticta acicola | reverse complement strand
AGTTAGTCGTTCGTATAGCTAGAATCGCTTATACTAACGAGCGTATCGTCGTATAGGTAGGTATACTAGTTACTTATATATAGTTTACTAACTAGAACGAGTATTAGTAGTATCTTATAGCTACTAGTAGATATAGCTTTAATTATAGTAAGTAACTTACGATTTATACTATTTAGTAGGAATACCTAGTATTTTAGTGTCTCTATAAGTATATACTACTCTCGTATAATACCTACTCGGAAGCTAGATTCGCCTATATTCTATATATTAGACGGTTATATACTATACTCTTTATAAATAGCTCTTAGCTTTATAAACTACTCTTTAATAACCTCTATCTCTTTAGTAGTAGCTCGTTCTAGCTCTTTTAGCTTCTATTTAACCCTAAACTAAGAGGGATTACGTTCCTTCTACCTACTAGCCTAGTAAGGGCCTATAATAGGTAGTAAACGCGAGGAATCTATATAATAACGCCGTAAAATCGTATTAGTAGTAGCGGCGACTATTCGTAGCTAAGGGCTTATTCCGGTAGCGTCTAAACGACGTAGATACTAGATAAGAATAGCCTCTTATATATCGTTAAGTTTATAGTTAGTTAGAGCTTATATAGTCTTCGAATTATAGCCTTAATTACGGTAGTAGAGCTTAAAGTAATCTACTTTAAAAACGAAGGTAGTATACGTAATTAGAGGCGGTGGATTACGCTCTAAATACTACTTCTTAGCCTCTATAACACGGTCTTTATCTTTAATATATATAGAAGCTATATTAGATTTATAGTAGTAGTAATACGCTATAGGAAAGAGGATTAAGACGCGTATACGCGGTGATTTACGTTGAGCACGTGATTTACGTTAAGCCGGCTGCTACCGCCTACGGCGGTAGAGGCACTGCTACGAGTAGTGGCGTTCTCACTGGCCGGAGGATTTTCGCACAGGGAATGGAACTCCAGAGCGGTGTACTGTACAGACTACAGAGTCGGTCCGCTGCGAGTCATGCAGCACCCCAGCCAGCCTGCAAGAACCTCCCGGGAGGACAACGAGAGAGTGTGCCTCTCTCCCGGTTCAGCGTCTGTCTGTTGCCTCTCCAACCTCCGTGAGATTATCATTATTGGGGGTTCCGATTTCACACTGCACACTGCACTGTGTGCTGCGCATCGCATCCTTGCAAGCAGGCGCTTGTTTCAGGTCAGGAACGGCCATGCCGTCGCATGCAGGGTCCCCACAGCTCCGTGAACTTAACGCACCTGCGCAGGGTCTAACCACCTTACTGCGAGCGAGCGGTTCGTTGGACTTTGGTCTTCATCAACGTTTCTTTTCCCATCATCAAACTCCCGCTCGGTAAAGCAATGAGATGAAGAAGCCAACCGATTCTGGATCCGAGGGACAAGATTTCACGGGACCAGTGCTTTGTTGTGCGCACGGATCGAGATGGGGTCGAAGTCGAGGGAGCTGTAGCCGTGCGTTGTTGGGAACATGAGGACTGAGCGTCGACGCGAAGCCCGGTCGCGTCGCGGCTTGATTGAAGCTCAGTGTTATTGTTGTTGAAAATAGATCGGAAGGACATGTGAGGCTGCGTTGTGAGGGGAAGCTTGGTTCGTACTTGAAACATTCCATGCCTTCGCAGGCTGGCTACACAGCTGATACAAAGATCCAAATGTCCGTCCGGCTCCATGCAAATGCACTCACAAAGCCACCGAACTCCGCTCGCTCTATGCCTGAAGAACCCATTGCCGCAGATCATCATCATCATCCCTCCCTGGGAAACTCATCGGCAAGCTGCAAGCTCGCCTTCACATTCATGCTCATCAGCTCCTGAATCAGCAACTTGGCCGCATAGGGCATCGTCATTCGCACGACGCTCCGACTGCTCGAGCAGCTCTGGCACCAGCTGTTGTAGCCCATCATCCCGCAGACCTGGCACACGTCGACCTCGTGCGCGTCGGAAGATATCATCAGACGCTCCAGCAGCAATTGACTGGCGCCATACGCGATCAGACAATCACGTTCCATCTCTCCGAGACGCAGACCACCCTGTCTTGAACGACCTTCGGTCGGCTGTCGAGTCAGGATCGCGCGCGGTCCGGTGGATCGAGAGTGCATCTTGTCTTGCACCATGTGCTTGAGCTTTTGGTAGTAGATGGGTCCGAAAAAGACGTACATCGGAAGACTCTCGCCCGTTATGCCAGAGGTGAGACAGTCCTTTCCGGAATAGCTGAACCCGTGCTTGACGAGCGTGGCGCCCATGTCTTCGACTTTGCTGCCGCCAAAGGCTGTGCCGTATTCTTGTTTACCAGCCAGAACACCTGCTTTGCCGGAGACGAGTTCGAGCATCTTGCCGACTGTCATACGCGATGGGAAACCATGGGGATTCATGATGATATCGGGGACCACGCCCGAGTCAGAGAAGGGCATGTCGGCTTGTTCAGCCAGCAGGCCGACGACACCTTTCTGTCCGTGGCGAGAGGAGAATTTGTCGCCAATCTCCGGTCGCCTTGTCTGGCGCGTCTGGATTTTGATAATCGTGCTGTTGGACTCGTTTGTCGTGACCATAACCTTATCCGCATAGCAAGGATCCGGAAGCTTGTACGACATGGACATCGGAGACCACCTTTGATCCCTCTGTGGGATCGCCGAAGCTTGGTTGAGCGGAGTCTCCTTGAGCATGTAAATGTCGGAATTCTCCAATTCCGAACCTACTTCGACCAGTCCATCCTTACCTATCTTTCGGTGTCTGGGATTATTGGGATCTCGGTCTCCCATTCGGTCTTGGTATCCGTTGCCGTATGCTTTGAGCGGCATGCTGATTTTCTTGAAGACTTGGCATCTTCCGAAGCCTCTGTCGCAGGATGCTTTGTTCAGTACCAGCGCGTCCTCGATATCGTATCCAGAATACGACATGACAGCGACCACAGCATTCTGACCGGCTGGTAGCTTGTCGTACTTGACCAATTCGATTGTTCGCGTTGTCACCATCGGCTTCTGGGGATATACCATGAGGTACAGCAGAGTGTCGATACGCGTGAACTGGTTATACGCAATGGCGCCAATCGCTTGCTTACCCATAGCACATTGGTAACTATCATTTGGTCAATACTCTTTGTCCATGTTCAAGGAAAAATTGGGGCTTCTCTTACGTATTACGGGGCGATTGGTTGTGGTGTGGATATGGAATGAGACCTGCGACAGCTCCGAGAATCGTGAACGGCTCAATCTCCAGATGTGTCGTGTATTCATTGATGTCTTTCTCGTAGACCGCAATGTTGGAGTCGTTCTCTTCGTTAACATCGAGATACTCAACGATACCTCGGGAGAGTGCGTCATCGAAGTCCATGGTTCCTTTGCGAAGAGATTCCAGAAAGCGAGTTGTGACCTTGGACTTGCCCTTCTCGACGACAATCAGCGGCCGGCAAACACGACCTTCGTCTGTTGCAATGTGAACACCGTTGTGATGATGGTTGATGAAGATGCTAACGAACTCGGAGATGCGTCCCATGCGTCTGAATTTGCGGAAGCCATTGAGGAACTGCTTTGGTTGCCGGGTCAAGGCAGCAGGCGTTCCGTTGACGAAGATGATGTAGGCTCCTGTACCGTATATCTCCGTTCCAGAGCCGGAAGTCACGTCTTCCGCTCCTAGAACATACATCATCTTTCGCACTGGGCCTTCGTCGTCTGCAGTCGTTATGTGTGTCATGAGCGCCAAGTTCTTCACGAGACCACAGGCCTCTCCTTCAGGGGTATCTGAAGTGCAGAGCATGCCAAATTGAGAAGGCTGCAAAGCACGAGGACCGGACACCTTTCTAGTCTTCTCGAATTGACTGGTGATTCTCGTCATCATACCGAGTGCGCTGATGTAGCTCAGCCGACTGAGGACGTGAGTGACGCCGGCTCGATCCATACGGAAACGCTTCAGAGTCCAGTTGCCGGTAGAGATTGCGCGCTCCATCCCACTTGTTATGCGGGATTCGCACTGCTCGACGATCCGAATTGGATCGAATTCTCCGACCGGATTGGGTTTCTTCAAGATCTTGTCCATGTTCGTTCCGATCATGTTGACGCAGTCTTTGAATAAGTCCTCGAACAGAAGCGCCAGCATTTGACCCGCAAGCTCGAGTCGCTTGTTACCCACGTAATCTCTGTCATCCACAAGCTTCGGGTCGTGTAACGCCATCAGGACACGTCGAGTCATAAAGGCAACGTAGAGCGCCTTTGGTCGGAAATTCATGCCCTCGATTCCAACATGAGGGATGATCGTGACTGCAAGCTTTTCAAGCGCCAACTGTTTTGGAGTCTTGAAGTCTTTCTTGCTGCTGGCGAATCTGTCGGGTTTCAAGCGTACAGCAATATACTCGAGAGCTTGTTCCTGAGTGAAAACGCCTTCCAGAGCCGCCTTCTCTAAGTTGGGCGCAAACATGTCTTGATAGGTGGCATCGTTGCCGGCGGCAAGCAAAAGGATCTCATGGTCCGACTGAATGCCCATTGCACGTAGGACAATGGCCACAGGAATGTCCTCGTTCAATGAATTGTGCTTCAGGTAGAGATATTGCTTCTTGACAAGAACATAGGTCTTCGTCTTGACATTTGCGGTGTGACTGGTGACGGAAGCCTGGATCACACCCTTGAAGGCTTCTACGATGATTCGATTCTTGCTGAGCTGTTCCTGGACCAAAATGACCTTTTCCTGTCCACGCACAATGAAGTAGCCTCCCGGATCGACGGCGCATTCGTTTAGCCACGCCATCTCCGACTCGGAACGGCCGTTCAGGACACACCTCGAGCTACGAAGCATCATGGGCAAGCGACCTATCATGACGTCGGTCTTTCGGACTGGGCCGCTTTGTCTTGGGAACACAAAGTCAACGTAGATCGGTGCGGCGTAAGTCATATCCCGAAGGCGACATTCGTTGGGAGTGACTTCGGTCTGGACCCAGCCTGCTCGAGCATCTTCAATACGGCAGGGCTTCCCGACTCGGATGTCTGTGAAGCGAACCCATTTCTTGTCGTCGGACTTGGAGATTATTATGCTGTTGGCTTGCACGATCTTCTTCAGCTCGACGTCAACAAAGTAATCGAACGAGTCTGTGTGTTGCTTGATCAACCCTTTGACGCGCAGAAAAGCTGGCAGCAGATTCCATTTGTCTCTTGCCGTATTGATCGGGTCCGTGAGGTTCTTGTTGTAGTAAAAGGGTTGGAGTAATGCATCGATGTCATCACCCGCCACTGTTGTCTTCTTCTTGGAATGAGCATTTCGATTTGATAATTGCTCACGTTGTGCTTCTTCTTTTGCTGCTTTTTCAGCTGCGGCTGCTTGGGCTTCATCTTGTTCCTTTGGCTTCGGAGCAGCCGTGGTCTTGCGAGCAGCCCGGGGCGGGGCTTTAGGCGCAGTCGCCTTACATGTGATTTAGTTTTGTTGCCCGCTTTGCTCAGAGTTCGACGGCTTACCTTGGGAGCGCTATCTCCGACCTCAAGTGGTCCGGAAGTTCTCTTTGCGCGAGGCGGCATCTTGCGCAGTCTGTATGTGACTGGCAAGCCTGCCAAAGTATTATGGTTTTGTAGTGGAAGATGAATTTGATGTGGTTGAGTCCTTCATAAGTCAATTCCGCGGTTACTTTTGTCCTCGACACGACTTGTGTCCAGCGCGCGGAGCAGCCCGTCTCGAATCTCAAGAACCGCGCTGCTTCACACGACTTCACCTACTCGCAACTTACTCGCGCCCACCACCGAATCCCGCTCCCTCCTCTACCGCGCACACTCGACCGTCACTCAACGCGGTGTGGTACCTTGAGAAGGACCTCGTGACAGAACAGCAGGAATTGGGTGTTGGTAGGTGGCCAATATGCCTGGCGTGATCGCCGAGAGCCAACCGCCTAAGGCGAGAAAGCCAACCAAGAATGAGCAGCGTCGTGCGAAGAAGAAGCAGCAGAAGCGAGAGGTAACCATGGAATTCCTCAGCCTGATGTAGTCCGCCCTTGCTAATCAGCCAAAGTTGTCGGTAGCGCCCACCGAGGCAGAGACCCAGAACGACTCGGAGCCCGTGCAGCCTGTCCCACCAGCTGCCGACGATCCGGTGCAGGATGTGCCCGATGTCGACGATTTCTCCAACGACCTCCCTACAGACGATCCACTCTTCTCTCAGTTCGCCGATGTCTTCTCGAAATTCCAGGAGCCGGATAAGGAGGATCCTGCGCTGAAGGAGCCGGAGAAGCCCGAGGTCTTCTATGATGACGACGATAACATTCAAGGTGAGGATGAAGAAGAAGAGACGCAGCAGAAGTTGTCGAAAAAAGCACGCAAAGCAGCAACTAAGTTGAGCATCGCCGAGTTGAAGGCGATTGTGCGAAGGCCAGAGCTGGTGGAGTGGACGGACACATCGGCGCAAGATCCCAAATTGCTTGTGGACATCAGGAGCGAGCCGAATGTCGTTCCTGTGCCAACACACTGGAATTTGAAGAGGGAGTATCTCAGCAGCAAGAGGGGTATCGAGAAGCCGGGTTTCGCGCTTCCAAAATTCATTGCTGAGACTGGTATTTCGGATATGCGAGATGCAGTCCTGGAGAAGCAAGCAGAGGCAAGTTTGAAGCAGCGACAGCGCGAGCGGGTGCAGGGCAAAACAGGCAAGTTGGACATCGACTATCAGAAGCTCTACGAGGCCTTCTTCCGACGCCAGACGAAACCGTCACTCACGCGGTATGGCGAGGTGTACTACGAAGGTAAAGAGTTCGAGACCAACTTGAGACATCTGCGACCCGGTGAGTTGAGCGAGGAATTAAAAGAAGCGCTTAACATGCCCCCAGGTGCACCACCACCATGGCTCATTACGCAGCAAAAGATCGGCGCACCGCCATCGTATCCAGCACTTAAGATTGCAGGACTCAACGCACCTCCTCCACCTGGTGCGCAGTGGGGTTTCCATCCTGGCGGGTACGGAAAGCCTCCTGTGGATGATCAGAACCGACCGCTCTTCGGTGGAGACGTGTTCGGATTGTCAGATGCGAAGGACGCCGAAGATGACAACAACGCAATAGCAGCACCGGTTGACAAGAGGCTCTGGGCTGAGCTCCAGCCGCCGCAGGATGACGAGGAAGAGGAGGACGAGGACGAGGACGAGGACGAGGAAGAAGATGAAGACGAGGATGGAGACGATGGCGGCAGACGAACGGGCATGGAGACTGCTTATCCTGGCACTGAGACCCCGGGTGGCATCACGAGCACCGTCCCCACTGACTTCATGGGCACGCGCTCCAACGAACCAACTCTACGCAAGCCGCGATTTGGAACGGAAACGGAGGCGAGCAATCATCCACGGTCTGCTGGACAAGTGATCAATGAACGCTCCATCCGAAACGAAGGCTTCTTCGGTGGAGAGCGTGCTTACGATCTTTCTGGATCCTCCAATCTGCCTACGCTCGGCCAGGAAGACCGCAGAAGGAAGCGAAAGGCCGGGGATTTGGACGTCTCGATGGACCCAGATGCGCTGGCGAGAGATGATAAGATGTCAAAAGATGAGTTGAAGAAGAGATACGAGGCAGAGAGTGCTCGTCAGAACACGCGTGGATGGCAGGGTGGCGTGGATTCGCAGGACATGAGTGATTTGGTGGCTGCTGAGAGCGCGAAGAGGCAGAAGAGGGAGCAAGAGCGGGCCAAAGGAGGTCGTGGAGGCAGGAGATAGGCGGGTTGTAGAAGTGACCAGAAGGAAACAGAACAGTGAAGCGTCGACGAAACCACGAGGAATTTGTACGATGAATGCAACTGGACAGTAAAAAGGCAAAAGGATTGGGGTACGATAGGGTGCAGGCGAGGGCCGAAGGGTAGCTTGACGTACGTGAAGATATCGAAGCGTAGAAAATGGTGGCAATCCACGTCTTCCCAGGTGGTCTTTGGAAGGACTGAACGTGGTCCATCATTCTCTCCATGCATATGAGAGGTGCGGCAGATGGAGTGGGAGGGATGAGGTTGAAGTGCAAGGGGTATCTCGAGGGCACGTGATAATGCCAAGACTTTCGCGACCAGACTCTCGGACCTCAACTTCGCTCCGAGTTACGATCTGCAGAAACAGCGACAGAGCTAGCAGCTCTCCGCCAACAGCACATTTCGCGCGGTATTTTCATCATGGACAGAGATGGAGGAAGAAGGTAAGATACTACAGTAGCCGACCTCACGGTGCTTATACTCAACGTCGCCGCCATGCCTTACCCCGATCAGACTCTCCTGAAGAAGTCAACGCAGCGCGCCCTTGAGCTTCGCCTCGCTTGACGATCTGATCACAGTCGGGGAGAAAGCGAATTACAAAGTCCACCATGCGCAGCATAAAGGGCGCAACGGTTCTTGACTAACTGACAATGCGCAGACGAGATATTCCACCGGAGGACCAATATGGCACTGGACGCGGCCAAAGCTATCGGCCTGGCAACGTGCGAGAACGAACGCCTCCACGCATGGATAGCTACCGTGCGAGATCCCCTCCGCGACGATCAGACTACCAGGACATATACAAAGCAGATACCTATCGAGCACCACGAGCACGAAGCCGCAGCCCTCCACGTCGCGATGATTTCCGCCGTCGTTCGCCTTCACCCCCACGATATCGCGAACGAGAGGTGCTAAGAGGTGGAGACAGCTACAGAGCGCGGCCGAGGTCCCCGCTACCACCGAGAAGAGAAGATCTGCCAAGAGATGATCTGTTCCGGAGAGAGCCTCCGCGAGATGATAGGGACTATCGCGATACCAGAGATTACAGGGACGACAGGGACAGAGGATATTCTGCAGTAGGTGCTGGCCGCTCTCCGTTTCCTCGGTATAGGGATCGTAGTCCGGTCCCGCTGAAGAGAGGCAGAGAGCCGTCACCCATTTCGAGTCGAGGGCGCAGGACTCCACCGCCGGCGAAGCGGGAGAGACTGGCGAGCCCGCCCCGTGCTAGTCGATATGACGACTATCCGCCGTCTAGAGGCGTCAGCCCGCCACGACGCAGATACTCTCCAGATCAGAGAGATCGGCGTCCGTCGCCCCGTGGTGTCACTCGCGACTACAGCCTGCAATCGAGGTCACCACTTGCTAGAAATGATAGGATTGACCCCCGAGCGGTTGACGATTGGAGACGACCTCGCTCGCCTATACGAGATTCGAGGCATGACCATCTCAGTCTCGAGGAGTCTGCGGCCAACTCAGCAGCAACATCACGCCGGTCTTCGCCTCCAGTCCATCCCAGCCGCATGGCCTTGCAGACCCCAACGCTCGACGAACCGCCACGCAGCGCTAGGATGTCTCCGCGTGACCCATATGACACTCGAGAGCCGTACCGCGCTGGAGACGAGCCGAGATCGCGTAACCCGCCTCCAGTTCTTGACGAGAGGAGTCATGGCAATGGACGAGAATCAATACCTCCACCCCGTGAAGCCCGCCGCGAGGACGACTTACCACGTGCTCCGCCGACAGGTCCTAGCTCGCAACGCGCTCCTGCAACCTCGATGGCTCCTCCTACTGGTCCTGCGGCAGTAACTGCGCCTTCGGGGCCACGCGGTACTGCTGCTCCTCCAGCCGGTCCTCGTGGCGCTCCAACTCCACGTGGAGACTTTGCTCCGCGTGGAAGGGGCGGCTTCGGTGGCGATTTTGCTGCTCGAGGCAGAGGAGGTTTCGGGGTTGCGCCCTTCCGGGGTGGCAGGGGTGGAGCACCTCCCACGGGACCAGGTTTTGGACGTGGTGCAGACGCTGGCTATGGCCGAGGAGAATCGTACAACCAAGATCCGGCATTTGGATCTCGTCCACCACCTTCAGGGCCGA
Organism: Lecanosticta acicola; assembly: GCA_963674455.1. Lineage (NCBI taxonomy): Eukaryota > Fungi > Ascomycota > Dothideomycetes > Mycosphaerellales > Mycosphaerellaceae > Lecanosticta > Lecanosticta acicola. Next base: position 525,878 of record CAVMBE010000007.1, on the reverse strand, counting down.
GAAGCTCTTTCTCACAAGCACCACCACCAACTCTCCGTCAGAACAGCGTCACCACCACTGTGACGCCTACTCAGCCACGAGCTCAACGCTTTGCGAATGGCGAAAGCGCTGTTCCAGATGCACCGACCGGACCAAAGGCAGCACGTCCTCCTACAGGTCCAGCTACACTCGCTCCCGTCAATCGCCCTCACCCCGCCATCGCCGAGCTTCCTAAAATCGTAGACGGTGGCCTGAAAGCCGAGCCATTGGTCGATCGTTCCCGGCTGAATGAATTGGAAGACCAAGCGGAAAAGCTGAAGAAGCAGATTGAGGAGCGGGAGACGCGAAAGAGAAAGAGTCTGAGAGAATGGGATCGGATGACAAGAGAGACTGAGGTGGCTGCTCTGCGGAGTGAGCTGGCTGAGGAAGCTTTAAGACAGCTGAATGGCGAAGCGGAGAGTCAGGCTGCTTTCTAGTAGGAAGTATGGGCTTGATTACTCTACGTCGAGACACCTGCCGGCTGTGCTGCGAGAGATATCAGAAGCAATGCTTCTCCGGTGCACTTTACGAAGGCCGTCGACGCTGCGTGGCGTGAATTTCTTGGTCTTTGAAGCGGATTTGGCATTTGGCGAGGGTGCGTTGGGTAGGGGGCATATGTGAGCGAGCATCGTCTTACACGACAGCAAATTTACGGAAACTTCCTCGAACACCGTCAATGGACGTTTTTTGTTATTTTGTCAGTCTGGTCGTCCTGGCATCTCAAATCTTACGTCATTTTCACTTCTGAATTACTGCTGGACCTGCCGTGCTTCCGTGTCTATCAAAATCATACATCGTAACATTGCTGTGGTTTTGGTCAGACTCCCTTGGATTATGCCGACTTCTCCGCAAGGATGGATGATAGGGTCGTTGGCCTGGTCATGTTCCTTGGTGACCTGCTCGCTGGTCTGTTAAACGCTCTCATTCGCCATCTCTCTACTCTCGGTCTCCTCTACCTTTGTTATGATGGCAGCTCCTACACTTGCCTCATCGGCGAAGCACGCTGCACATTCATCGAGGAGCGCCGTGAGCGGGCCGTTCAGTCTCGCTTTGGTCCCACGGACAGCATGATACAACTGGTCCCGAAAGCACTGGTCCCTGGGATCGCTGCATCTGGCGTCCTGCAGGCAATTCTCAATATCTTTCACGATCCGCGTCAAAGTTCCGTCAAGAACCTCACGCGTGGTGTTGGACTCCCATTGGGCGAGCGCTTTTGCAAACGCTTCCTTCGCTCTGTCGCCGCATGCCAGATAGATGTTCTCGTCGACTTTCTCGTGGAAGATTCTGCTGCGCTCCTTGTGGGCTCCAGTACCTACGATTTGAGCACACCTTTCGTAGACGCCGTTGAGGCATTTTCGGACGTAGCCTGAGCCGGAAGAAGCGGTCACGTCGCTTCGGATGTCAATCAGGCTCTGGCGTAGCTTTTGGAACGTTCCCTTGACCTCGCTCGCGATATTCCTGCGGCGAATGTCGAACGACTCGAAGAGGGGTTGGAGGTCGAGACTGACAAACGCACCAGTCTGCAGCTTCCGTGTCAGATTGACCATGATACCATCGATCCGTTCGACGAAGAGCTTTTCATGCTTCCCTAGAGTAAGCTCGAGAGGATCGAAGCGGGTCTGCAGCTCCTCTTGCATGACCTGTACGAGCTCTGCATTCCAGTTGAAATGCTCTCTTCCGTAGACGCGGTTCTTCTTCCTCACCCACTGCCCGTTGTGCTTGCAGATTGCCCGGAAAGTCGCTTGATTGTGCCTGGTCCATTCATTGCAAAGCTTTTGAGCCTGGAGCTGCCAATTTGGTCCATGGGATAAGATGAAACCATGGACGAGTTTGTGGAATTCTGCCGCAAGCTGTTGGCGGGCCTCTGATATGCTAGTGACACAGTCTTGCTTTGGCTGTGCGATAGCTTTCTCGACAATGGCTATCTGGTATGAGAGAGGCTTTCCGCAACATAATTCAAGCGAATTCAGAGTCAGTGGAAGGTCTGCTCGGCAGATGTTACTCAAGACCTCCATCTTCGGCTCGGCAGGAAAGCGATAGAGCATTCGGCGAAGTGATGGGATACCACAAGCTTTCACGTCCAAGGTAGGAGGTTCCATTAAGTCGTATCCTCTCAAATGCGCCTGGTAGTTCTTGTTCGACACACAAAAGACCGGGATTGGAGGGTCGAACTCATATCTGCTCTGAAGCTCCCTTATAGCCTCCCGGTTTCGCATTTCGATGTGCTTTTGTTCAACTCGAGCCTTAGCGTTCTCGATCTCTTGAGCAATTTCTTGCTGACGGTCTTCAAAAGCAGTAGTGGGTTTCTTGCGTCCGTCGTCAAGTTCCTCCTCAAGCTCATCGTCACCAGCCTCCAAGTCTTTGACTTTTTCTCGTAGCTCCTTGAGCTCTTTCAGATCTTGTGTTGGCCAGCCACGCTGTTCGTCTTCCTCGGCGGCCTCATCTTCGTCCTCAAACTCCTTGGTCGTAATGATGTCTGTCATTGTTGCAACCACAATTGTGTCTTCGATCTTTCCCAACCGTTTGCACTCCTTGATGCATTCTTCTACCTGTAATTGATCTGCGATTCGCTTGACACTTGTTGTGATGACTATCGCACTGCAACGTTTGAGGTAGTCCATCGTGGCGTCGACTCTTGCGCGGTTGGTGTCGGCTATGCCGGGAAGATCAACCAACATGGTGCCTTCATCAAGCAAGCGGCTTCGCAGTCGAATCTGGATTCGACTGATCAAAGGCCAAGACGTCAATTCGCGCCCCTTTGGACGACAAAGCTTGAGGATTTCTCCATGAATTTCGGGAAGCCTGTTGGAAGAGAAGGTCTTGATGCCGCGTCCTTCTTCACAGCCCAGTGTGTCCAGGTATGCAATGACCATTCTTAACAGCTCTGCTTTCACGGCCGCATGTTGGTCCTCTGCGATCGCCGACTGGAAGTAAGTCCTAGCGGCTTCCTTCGAGCGGAAGTCTGATTGATCACCGAGGAGTGACATGAAGAATTCCAAGGCAGTATCGCGCCTTGACTCGTACTCGTCCATGTCCTCGATTGTGTGCTCGTCTCTTGATGCCACCAGCTCTTCATAGATATCCTGAAAGTATTCTTGGACGAATTTCTCGATCTGCTCCGCATTGTGGAAATAAATGGTTGCTTCATATGCCTTGGGCTGATTCGTGCGTGCCTTGACAAATTCTTGGATGACAAGAGTTCCCGTCTTTGTGCCGTCGCTCTCCTTGGTCACATTGACACCAAGCAGTGAATTGATGAGTGACGACTTGCCCGCTCCCATGTCACCGAGAAATCCTATTCGCTTCGGTGGCGGATATTTCTTTTCGAGGAAGCGGCATTCATTGAGACTGTCTGCAAATTTGTCGATCTTGTCGTCTTGAAATCCCCGCTCCTTGAGATCCCTGATGGTTTCCAGCATTACGTCGCAAGTTTCAATTACCATGTTCTCTGTTTTCTTAAAGCTCGGATGGTAGACCGGTAGAGGTGGATACCCTTCTTCACCGTCATTGTACGGCACCGACTTGGGCCTTTCCTTTTTGAGCCTCTTGAATGCTTTTTGCTTGCTCATGGTCTGATTCACAGCCTCAGACGCTTCTCGCTTCGGCGGCATGATGGAGATAGCTTTCCGGTTCAACCGGTCCGGCTTCGACTAATGGATGGGATGCTGTGGTTCTTGGGATCAGCCACGCCCAGATGTCGTCTGGAGGTTTAGTGTGTTGGGTGCAATTCGGTCTTGTTGATGTTGATGTAGAGAATATGGTTTCGAAGAACTTGAAAGCAGCTAGCTATAAGCACAGAATACTGTAAAGCATGTGAAGTTGAGTTCCCAAGCAAATGATCTGGGAAGTGAGGCAGTAGCTCCTGAACATAAAGGTCATCAGCGTCAATCAATCGTACCAGTTGATGGCAAGCCATGGCGGTGAAGCTTTCAAGTGAGGCTTCGAACCAGGCGAATCGCCCATACACATCTGCGGTCCGCAGCCCAACTTCCATGCGCGTTCGGCCCTGCCCTACCGTCTGCTGCTCCATCGCAGGTACCGAGATGAAGACTACGAGACCAGGCGTCCAGTATAGTTCCATATAGATATGGCCAGCAATATTCAGCTGTAGAACTTGAACAGACGCAGCGTATGGAGTACGCGGATTGATGCGAGAGGTGTACATGTAGTTGGCAAAGGTGATGCCTGATGAGCACGCGAAGGGAGGAAGGGTTGACGTGCCCTGTCTTGGCAGCGGCAGACCCCCCATGGAACCTTGATGGGCCAAACATCTCCCGTCCAGCATGGTGATCGCACTCTTCGTAAGAACAAATCATTCGAGATCTCGCGATTCTTTCCTCTTGTCGTTTCTCCACTTTTTGTTTCTTCATTCACACTTCCTTCCAGGTCTCTTGCCAAAGCATTACCCCTCCGGTCGCCCGCTCACAACTTCACGATTAACGATTCCAAAAAGGGGTGATGTGATCTTTCAGCAGATTGCTTAGCTCTGGAGAAGGCGTATGCCATGCTATCATACGTCGTGCTACTCTCATTACTCGCTGACCTCTCGTCTTGCAGAACCAATCCTCGCTACATCCGCCCAGATTGCCGTGGATTAAAGGAGGATATAACGCAAGAGGACCGTGCTGCTGGCAAGCGGTATAACGCTCGTAATGCCTTCGTAATGCCGACCTGGATGACCTCGAATGACCCTCCCGCACATCCGATCCCACCTCGATTCCTTTGCTGCATCAACTTCGATCGTCCCAATGTCGGTCAGGGTCGTCAATCCAGTGAGGCCGTGCTGTCGATATATGCAAAAGTGCGGGCCGTTGGGGTCGTGAGTCTCGTAACTTAAGCGTTCGGGCACATGGCCTGAACATGACCGGGCTGCTTGCAGCGGTAGCACACACGCTCGGAGCTGGTCTCAGATGGGCACTCGCGCGAGAGATGGCCAACCTCGCCGCCTGGGAAATGTTAGCTGAAGGCTTCAAAGGTGGAGGGTACGACTCACAGTTGTAGCACTTCTGGCCCTGGTTGCAATCGCGGCTCATGTGGCCGTAGCCGCCGCAGGTGTAGCAGCTCTGCTGGCTGCGACCACCGCCGAAGCCGCCACCAAACCCTCCGCCGTACGATCCGCCGCCATATCCGCCCTGGGTGCAGTTGCGGGCAATGTGGCCGACCTTGCCGCACTAGAGGAATTTAGCAAGCATCAAATAAGCTGCGAACAGTAGGACGAACCTTGTAGCACTCCTGGCCACCGGAGGCACCACCGCCGAAGCCGCCACGGGCAGAAGAGCCACCGCTTGGGCACTCGCGAGACATGTGTCCCACCTCGCCGCAAGAGTAGCACGACTGAGCATCAATTAGCACGTTGAGCCTGGCCAGCATGCTGGAAGACGATGTATACCTTCTCCTTGGGTGGCTCAGTGCATTCGCGAGAGAGATGACCCTGGCCGCCGCAGTTGTAACATGTCTGCGTACCTATTAGCGATGGTTTCGGTCGCGTCACGAATCACGAAGTACCAACCGGAGTGCCCTTCTGTGGGCAATCTTTCGCCTGATGGCTCGCATCGCCACCTGTGCTCGGATTAGCAGCTGAGATTTCATGTCTTGGCGCGCGAGCCCAAGCCGAAATCGCAAATTTGAGGAATTGATGATCAATCAATACGACGTGAAAGCTGCCATCGGGGGATGCAACGTGATTCAGGCTGCAAATGAAGGAATATGATGGTGGGGAGCAGGAGTGCTCACTCACAGTTGTAGCACGCGCGGCCACCGGTGGCAGCGCCAGCACCGAATGAGTCCATATCGTCGTGGGTCGCTGGTGTCGAGTGATGTGACTGGTTGCTGTTGGTGTGTAGGAGATGGGGTATTCCTTAGCGGTCACGAGCTTTTGAGTTTTGGAGAGTCGTAAAATTTGTCGTTGAAGTGTGTGAGAAGAGAATGCTACCGGCAGCTGCTGATGAGAAAGGTCAAGGCCAAACGCCAATTTTCGCCCCGCAGTGCACGAACTTTCGTCAACGGAACGCGGGACCGGAGGCGAGTGTGACGGCGGGCCACTTAGATTGGCTCGCGTGCGCCCTGCTAAGACTGGGTTGTTGGTGACTGGGGCCCTCGATGTTGCGGCGGATGGAGATTATGTCGTGTTGGCGTCGAGTGTCCTTCTCAAATTGCACGTCTTGTCAATGTCAATATCAAACCTCGATGCAGCCGGTGAAGTCTCGTACGTTGTTTACCAGTGTGAGTCTGGCCACAGAAGCGATCGCTACAGATTGAGTGTGCTCCCACGAGACTAGCGCCGGTCCGGGCCGTTGCACGTGGCTCAAGCTTGCACTCAAACCTTGAACCGAACAGGAAGGAAGGGATCAAGCAGGAAACATGTGACATGCGCGGCTGTACGAGAAGCGCAGGCGCTGTACTATGGATATATGTCTGCCGGTCTAGGTGCATTGATCGCCTGTATCTCATGTAAAGTCGTAAATCACAAGGGCCTGTTTCCCTTGACTCTGTTCCTTCAATACCACCACGTTTTCATCATCAAAGCCGATCCACCCGCGCGTGAGTGTCAGTTCAGAAGGCTCATCCACCGCGTCTTCGCACGGGCCATATCCGTCAGGCAGAGCGACCTGCTTGTCTTTGGCAACCAAGTCAAACCCAGACTGCGCTAACGTGGCCTTTCTTTCTGGCTTAATCTGAACGCTGAGATCGCCGCCAGCGAGTCGCTTTCGAGCTGCAGTCGAAGAGAATCCGCCTTCGAGCTCCCAGACTCGTAGTTCGTCTCCTCGTCGGCTGACTGAAACGGCCTTACCGCGTCTGCAGACCTGTGCTCCCGACACAGAAGAGGTGTGACCCCAGAGCCGGCTACCCGCGCTAACAGACAACGAGTCTGTCGTAGAAGTCACCAGGTAGAGGGTCAGTGTGTTGTCAGGATGAGATACCAAGAGATACGGATGAGTGTAGGAGAGAGAGGTCGGCTTCGAGTGGATGTGCCGGAGCTCAAGTGCTGTCGACGTCCCTGTCCCTGGGATAAACGGTGTGAGGTGATGCATCACTGGCCTACTAGTGAATGCCAGAGGTCGATAGTGCTGATCGATGGCCGAAGCCAATCGCGAATCGAGTAGCTTGCCCTCAGGAGATACAGTGACTTCTTGGATCCCGACGGTCCACCCTGAAAGATATGTAGGGAGCGCGTAAGCTACGCATATAAAGACGGCGGACGACGAAGTTCTTAGACTTGTGGAAAGGGGAGACCAGACAGTATGGGATTTCAGCGAGTGAAGCAGCCGCGGTGGGGCAGTAACGTTCCCTTCGACATCTCTCGCGGCTCCATCATCAAAGCGATACAACGAGAGGAGTTGAGTTGCTGTCATAGTTACAGCATATGGCCATGCTAGTGCAACAGATGACACAACGCCATTCGAGGAAGCTTCGTGGAAGTATCCATGGCAGAACTTTCGCTCCGACTTGTTGAGCAGATACAGGCCAAACGATCCGTCTTCAAACCCTACAACGACTTTTGCATTATCGTCTTCAAGAGTTGTAGCATCAACTGCTAACGCGGTCGGGGGGCGGGTCCTTGAGGCCGGAAAGGCCAGCTGGGCAATCATATCTCGTGGCCCTTTCGCTGACCATGCTCGGAGCCCATCTGCGTGGTCAACCGTATATATGATTCCGCCGTGCATTTGCACAAGGATGGGTGGTATAGCAGCTTCCTCTGAGACCGGTATTGCATTGACCGCACTGGGACTCCCTTTTGTCCAATTATGTCGGAGTTTGTACTGCTTTTTGAAGTCCGTTTGGCCGGCGCTCTTGACAAGATGGTCCTCGTCCAACCATCTCGATGCCTTGGACGCAAAGTTCAGGCTGTCATTGAATGCTCCCAGCTCTTTCAGTCCCGGTAGTCGGCTGGCTCGCGGCCTCACGAAGCGGTTGTAGTAATGCGACTTCCATAGCTGGCCGTCTCCCGCGAGTTTGTGGTATTTGTGAGATATTCTGCAGATTTAAAGTTATTATGCGTCACGGGTATGTGAGGGCGAGAAGTATAGAAAAGTAGACATACCTTTGACATACTATCAGTTCGGATACTGGGAGGAAGGAGAGCACCTTCAGCAACAGCTCGTTGCTCAGTCGTGACATGTGGTCGACCGACGCCGGTCTGATGCGCTTTGCGTCCCGGGTCGACTCCGCATGCTCATCGCCTTCCTCCCTTCCTCGCTTGCCCATCGTCGCAGTTGTTGTTCCGTTCGAGATGTCCGACGGAAGGAAGGACAAAGCTGTCGCAACTCGAGGGCCTCATGGAGTGGCATGATGCCTGAGGCACGCAAAGTGCTTGGCGCAGATCGTCCGTACCTCTTCCCCGCGCGTCCACTTCGAAGTCGCGTCCACACGTCTGTCAATCGCAGTTGCAGCCTGGGAACAGCATGTAACTCGCTATCAATCGCGATTGGAAAGGATTACAGTATTATCACAACTACGACAAAGTACTCTGCTTGCGCACAAAGGTCACTTTCAACGCACCTACCGCAGGCCCAGACAAGGACGCGCAGATGAAGGCTCTTGCGCCGGGATCACAATGGCTGGTCACATATATCATGACCACGAGCCGACGTTGCAGGATGCCATGAGCACGATCGCCCGACAAGCGATCCGCATCTCTCAACTCGAAGCAAACAATGCAGCTCTTCGCGCGCAATTGGAGTCAACAGCACAAGCCTATGGATCCTCAAGATCGCAGGTCAATGATCCGCCTGCTTATACGCCTGCTCCTGGATCTGCCTCGAGGAATATGACAGATGACAACCAGGGACAAGAAATATCCGGAAAGACTGGAGGATCGGCAGACTTGATGGCCCAGCACGAAGAATTGAAGGCAAGACATAGTCGGCTGGAATCCGAGCACGCAGAGTGCGGGCCAAGGATCGAAAAGTATCGCGAGAAGGCACGGGAGGCGAAACGACGTTGCCAAGAGTGGAAGGACTGGCGAGAGAAGAGAATAAAGGAAGGGAAGATCCAAGACGAAAATGGTCTTCATCTAACGCCACAGGAAGGCTCTAGGATCGACACTCCTGGACGTGTGGCTGCTCATGCAGTCGCTCCTGCAGCAGGGATGGAAGAGACCGCGGCTGGGACTGATATAGTCTCGAGTAGAGCAGCGACGGCTGCCATCTCGTCCGATCTACCTTCGAGTCCACCTAAATCGTCCTCTGTTGCTGCTCTACCGAGGGTGACATCAAGCCAGACGACTGCAGACGATGTTTCAGAACCCAATCGGAGCTTCGCGGGCCCTAAGAGCTTCCAGAGTAGTGATCCTGTGGTCGTTTCTGCTCGAGCCGTGAAACGCAAAGCTGCTGCTGCTCCCACCAGCGAACTATCAGCGCAGCGTGTCAAAATTAAGGAGGAGCCAAATTCGCCAGGAACAGCAATTGAATTGAGATCTGATGATTACAGTAGCCCAAGGAGAAATTCTCGACGGCTTTTCAGTACAGAAACCACAGATCTAGATGCTAGCGGACCCCATATGATCACACCTCGCCGACGAGACTTCCCCATCAATCGGGGTCCGAGGGCCACTTCTGAGGAAGCTGTACGAGCTGCTCCGCGCCTGACAAGGGCGGTGTCTTCTTACTCCGATGGCGATCTGGCTTCTGAGATAGGTGTACAATCAGATCTCAAGATGGAGTTACCTTCCACTTCCCGACAGATTGATATCGGACGGAGTGAACTTGAGCCTGTTAAACGTTTACAAGGGCAACAAAACAGATGGTCTGACAGCGCTCTACAGCCTCTTGAAATCAATGTTCCGAATCGGCCGCGCAGACATAATCATTGGTCCGCCAGCAAATCAAAAAGAAGGCGAACAGGCTCTAAGGGACACATTGCATTACTTTCTGAAGGCGGAGATGAAGAAAGCCAAAGCGCACCTAATCACGACGAGAGACACGAGACAGCGACTGAGGATGCAACGGATGGCCGGCGTCTCGACGATCTGCTTAACAAGCGTTCGCCGGAAAAGACGCCTACGTTCGTTCGCCAGCCTTTAGAGAAAAGGATAGACGGAGCAAAACTTGGGAAGTTTCCGCACCTACCCACTCCCATCTCGGCTGTGAAGCAACCTCCAAACAGCGCAAAGCCGAAGGTCAAAGCGATGCTGCCCTGGATCCTGGCGACACCTGTATCTGCAGCGAAGCGGCCTTCTCCTGTCAAAAGAAAAAGCCTGGCCAAGCAACCTGTTGACCAAGGGGAGCACCCGCCTGGTGTTGAGCCCGATCATGAGCCTCTCCGAATCCGCGGGCTCGATCGCTTAGGTCTCGATGATTTCAAAATCAATCCCAGGTACATGGGGACAGACTTTGCGTTTGCTGACACGCTCCGTAAAAGAGATGAGCGGAGGCATCTGATTGCTTCCAACCAGCCTGAACTTGACAAAGCCATAGCGATGGGCGATGCTGCCTCGATGTCGGGCAAGACGGATGCTCAAGCGCTGGCTACCTTTCTTGGATCGGGTTGGGAGGATGTAATGGGAGGCTACGGGCCCGCTCAACGCAAGGACATTGTTGCGCAGGCGCATGTGCATTGCTTCACAATGCAACATGGCAAGCAGCGTCAGGCATTTCAGCGCCGAAGTACACCGCCTGGTTTTTGGGAGACGGGATTTCCGACGACTCAAGAATCGGCACAGAATCGTGCCAGAGCTCACGAGATGGAACGGCAACAAGTGGCCGAGAGATGGAGAGAAGCCATGCGCGAGAATGGGAGATGGATGTTTCGAGACGAGTAGCTTTGGATGGGATCGCGGGAGGACGACGTGCACGAGAATGCCATGATGTGGTGCGCTGGCGGCGACACTTGATGAGGGCAAATACTATGATGGGAATGAAGACACACGGAAAGTAACAACAGCTAGAACATTGCTATCATAGACTTTGTTCCATACAAGTCCATGCATTATAGGGTATCCTGTTCCGTGAAAAGATTCACCAGATATCGCAACGCCAGTGGTGCCCACAATGGGCATTCCAGAAAACGAAGTGGATAAAAACGCCTTCGATATCTCGTCGTGAAGTCATGTCCCAAGCCGCAGCAATATCGCGCACACGCTCGTATAACGCACTGGAAGTAGCGCTCCGATTCCAGTTCAACCGAAGATTACCATCTCGACAGACAACAGCAATTTGGTGCCGCCAACGCCCTTACACATACATCATCGACAAACCACACCCATCTCCGCGACCGACTACTTCCCAAAGGCCTGCGCAGGAGCACCGGTGCACCACCTCTCGAGATCCTCAAGTCTGGACCGCAAGGCCTGCACTTCCGTCTTGAGCGCCGAGTTCTCCTTGCCCAGCGCACCGATGTGTTCGATGGCTCCATTCAGAATCTCACACTTGCTGGGCTTGACGCCCTCTCCCATGCCATCGCCGGGCTTCGACGCACCGGCAGAGCGCTTCGATGCCAGCGAGGGCACGGTCTGTCTCAACTTGTCCAGGTGCGCATTGAGGTTCTCGCGATATCGACGTTCGACGGCGGTGTGGGGGATACGCTGGCGCTTCCTGCCACGTGGCTTGGTATCTTCACTGGGGATGTATTCGTCATCTTCGTCCTCGCTGCCGGATCGCTTGATGGAAGGAGTTCCAGAGGTAGCGAGGACAGCGCCCCTGCGTGGCCGCTGTTCCGGTGCGGCCGGAGCAGTGATGGAGCGGATAAGATTCGGTCTTTCTTCCTTGACTGCTATATCAGGAACCTTGGCACATGGTTGATGAGGGCTGATGTTCCCGTGGGAGCTTCGTGGGCTTTGAGCGGACGAGTCGACGCGTTCGTGTCTGGCTGAAGATGGGAGATCAAGATGGTGGCTGGGATTGCTGGTATGCCTCATGTTGTGGTACCCATCCACCACGTCGCTGGGGAAACCGGCCGTCGAAGGAGTGCCAATGTCCATGTCCGAGCCCCAATTCGTGTCTGGCACATAGCCCATATGCGGCGAAATGAGCGAGCTTGCATCGCCGTTGAACGAGGTGTGGTAGTCCGCCGAGTCCGTGTGGAACATCCTAAGATCCGTATCGTGCATACCACTCATCGGTGCACCATGGGATTCTGTCCAGTAATGGTCAATGGGCAGAGACATCTGATGGTAATGTTGTCGACGCCATACGTCGTTAACGCCTTCGGCCATGGGGTCAAGAGGTGGATGTGGTAGCAGAAAGAAATGCATGCCCACTGGAAGTATGGCAGTCATGGAGCAGAATTCTCAGAATTGGCTTCCGCAAGGTCAAGGATCAATGAAGCTGCAAAAGGGTTGAAGTGCGGCTCAAGCTCTCAAACTCTCCAGAGTACCGGCGTTGTTTGTTCAGAAAGGGAAGGGCAAGAGGTATAGTAATTTGAAGATTCACAACATCTGAGAGTGCGCACGCACCTCTTGTTTGTTAAAGACCTTCGGCTGCCAAAGACTCTTTCCCACACTCAGTTACCTCTGGCCCAAGGACGAGGCACCCGCACGCCGCATTTCTCAACCAGGCTGCAGAGCCCTGGCCATAGCTAAGCCTAGCAAGAACTCTAACCCGGACACACCGGTAGGCTTAAGGCTACACAGCCAGCAAGCCTCGGGGAGGCCTCCGTCTGTCACAAGTGGTCGACGGCATCGCTCGGAACAGCGAGCGAAGATAGTGGCTGTCGCAGCCATGCAGGCAAGGACTTGGCAAGAAGCCCAAGAATGTCAAGCTGTAGATGCTGTGCCTGCAAGTCGGACTGTTTGCTTCGGGTCCAGAACAATCTTCAGCGCACTCGTACGCCAGAACGTCGACTACAAAGTGACACCGCAACGCCTTGTTGGAATGAGCTTGGTGGCTTTCATTTCTGCGCAAGTGATTGGGCGGGTGTGCTTCGGTATGCCAGGCTGCACTATAGACACGTGGGCTAGCCGAGAAGCACAATCAGCCTTAACGATTAGGTGGCTGTCCATAGCAGAGCTGAAGTCCTCGTGCGGAGCGAACCGTGAAAGCCAAATGCATCCAGTGTCGTGCGGGCCATGCGAAACCCGTGCTATTATCCCCACGGCGCGCTCTTCTCACCGTATGCTCCCTCATCGACTTTGTGGCTGCGAAGCGGGTCCTCCATGCCACGCGCGGGATATCATTCTTTTCCAGACTCTGGACTCCGTTTCCCGATTGCCGATTTGGGACTTAGTTCAAGCCCCCGAAGCACAACTTCGCAGTGCGAGAATAATGCGGGGCTGCTTCGAGAAGCAATCAGCGACGTCGATGGCATCTTGCGGCTTTCCAGTCTGGCGACATCCAATGTCGATACTTTCGCTCTCATTCGGTGTTGTCCAATCCAGCTGAAAAAGGAGATTCATGGCACGTGACGATTTGGGAGGACGCCTCGCTGCGGAATCCAAGCCTGCAATGCCAGGGCGTAGCACGCAGGTTGCGGCCGTATGATTGTCTGCATCTTCGCAAATGAGTCTGCTCGATTGAGCGCTTTGGGAGCCAACAAACAAGGATCAACCACTGCGTGAGGGCTGGGATCGCGAACTGAAGATTAGCGCGGCTGTCAAAGGTTTAGTACTTTGCCTACTTCGTCCATACAAAGGTGCGGCCTCAAATCTCAGCCCCGGTATGAAGCAAATCGTGCACCCCTAGCTCCAAATGCGCCCTTCCCGATGACCACCTGGGCTGATCGGGACGCCTACGACTTGTTGATGCTCACGGTCTTATCCTCTTCAATGAGAACGTTGCTCTTCGCACCCATTGCTTGCACACTCTGCATGACACTTTCGGAGGTCTTCGCAGCGAAGCCTTTGATGAGGTTGTATTCGTGGCTGGTCGTTGGGTTAGCTCATGACAGGCGTCGATCAAAGGGGCAGGCTGCCTACAGAATCACTCCGCCCTGGACGCGCAGTGAGCTTTACATCGGCAACTAAAGTGGCGGCGCGAGACCTACTGCCTTCCTCACGGCTTCCTTCGCCTCCTCAAGGACGTACTCAGGAGTATCCTTTGGGTACGACACGATCACCTGCTTCGAGGGTTGTTCCGCCGCGAATGCGAGCACCACCAAACAAAGGATAAAGAGAAAGCTGATTGAGAGTTTCATACTGGCTGTTGGTGCTTGTTTTGAGGAGATTCGTCAATTGATATCGGTGTTAGTTGTGTGCGCATGTTTCGCGCGTGGTCTCGTAGCGGGTGAATGCGGGCAGTAACAAAGATCGAGACAAACGTCATGGAGATCGATCGGCCGGGACTGCTGCCAAGGCTTACATAAATCCAGCGAAATGCGCGCTAGGCTTCATTACGTTAGGCGCCGTTGCCTGCCTCTACCTTCCACGGCTGACAAGCACTTCACCATCCATCTGCAACAACACTTCTCATCCACACCAAACCCTCCTCTTCAGCCCAATACGCCTGAGCAAGCTTCAATACTGAATAACAGTGGTTCCTGTCAAGCGCGCCACCCATCTCACGGTCAACGAGGCGCCAAGGCCTCCGCCGTGGTGAATTCTAGCAACCTCCGGAGCATCCTCACCATCTTTCCACTGGTCTAGCCCACGGCACGCAAGACTCAAGCGCTGGAGCACGAAGATTTGGGATCAAGGTCATCGTGGGCGTGAGCTGGCTGTGGTCAGCGGGCAGAAAGAGCTTCGGGAGCTGTAATATCGACGTGGAGGCCGCATTCAGGCCACGGTGCTGAACATTAGCTAGCAACCAGTCACTACACCTGTTGCCCACTTCGTCATCTCCACGGGCTCTTCATTTTGCCGCTGTTCACTTGAGTGGAACCTCTGCTGCAGGACCCCCTGAAGCACGTGAAGCACGTGCCAATTTTTGGCGGCACTCTGTTCCTATTGTCCTCATTGAGGCCCCTCAGGAACAAACGCCAAACGCCAGAGTAGATAGCGAATTTCTGCATTTTGAAGTGTCTCGTCTCCTTCGCGTGAAGTCGTCATGTCTTCCAGGTCGCCGAGAGGCTCGCTCTCGGGTGCGTCAACCTCAGCTGAAGTCGCTGCCGACTTTGCGGAGTCACTGAGAGATCTTCAAAACAACAACCGCTATGAGATCAGTAACCTCACCATCATCGCCAAGGAGAACACCGAGCACGCTCAAGAGATCTCGAAAGCACTCGAGAATCACATCAAGACGGTAAGGAAGATTGGGTACCTTAGGTCACATGACCTAGTGCTCCTTTCTGTCGTGCGATGATTGCTGACTCTCCAACAGACTGCGGCGACGCGAAAACTCCCTGCACTTTTTGTGCTTGACAGCATTGTCAAGAACGTCGGAACTCCGTATACCGTGTATCTCGGCCGCAACCTCTTCAGCACGTTCATGGACGCCTATACCCTCGTCGACGCTGCCACTAGGAGACACATGGACCAGATGCTCAAGACGTGGAAGGAGCCGGTACCGGGCTCGATAGACCCTCGATCGGTCTTCCCGGTGGACACTGTGAGGCCCATCGAGAATGCGCTCATCAAAGCGAAGACTGCAGCACTTCAAAGCTCGAGACCGCCGAACGCTGCCTACAGAGGTACCGCGACACCACCCCAGCATTACGGACAATTTGCGACTCCACCGCAACAGCTTACTCCACAACCATATGGTAGATACCCAAGTCATCAGGTAAGTTGCTCTCGCTTCTACGTGTGACTACCCATCGCTGACAGAATCCTAGTCCACGCCGCAACCGTATGCATCAAATCCGTACACTGCGCCGGGGCAGCCACCACTCCATGACGTCGAATCGATCAAGCATGAAATTTCACTTCTCATTCCACGGTTTCACCAAAAGATAGCCATGACACCTCACGACTCGCAGCTGCGTAGTCAATTGTCAGCACTGGAGACGTTGAATAGCATGCTTGATTCTCGGCCGTTCAGTCCGCAAGAACTTCAGCAGATCCGCACCCAGGTATCCGGCCTTTCTGCAGCTCTTCCGCCGCACCATTATGCACCACCAGCGCCCAAGCCTGTACCTACACCGCAGTGGCAGCAGCCTGTGTCCTTCCCACCGCCACACCAGCCGCCTCCACAAGCATTCCCAGCAGCAATACCGTTGCCTCTTCATAACCCAACTGCTGCGGCCCCACCTCTACCACCAACAGCGATCAACAACTTACAGGCACTTCTGGCGAGCGTGCCAAAACCAAGCACACCGCAGATGCGCGCCGCGATGCCCGAAATTCGTGATGCGAGCCACTCGCAGCTCCATACGCTACAGAACAACGTAGCGGCGCCAACTACTAATGGAGCATCGGACCTCCTCTCTTCTCTGGCTCAAGCTGGCTTGATGAAGCCGCCGACAACCTCGATGCCAATGCCTTTCAGTGCTCCTCCGGCGACCGCGACACCGGCAGTGGATACAACTGCGTCGCTGCTCAAGTCCTTGCAAGGCATACTCCCGATGCCGGCGGCCAATACACCGACACAAATGCAACCTGCTTTACCATTAGGTCTGGCCCCTGGACCGGTGACAGCTAAGAATTTGAAGGTCTTCCGACCCGAGCTTGTCCACGCGCTGTACGATGCGCAATCGAACCAGTGTAATATGTGTGGCCGGCGGTTTGCAACTACAGAGGAGGGGCGAGAGAAGAAGAGCCGTCACCTGGACTGGCATTTCCGAACCAACCAGCGCATTGCGGACCCGAATGCGAATCGTGGACATCATCGGAATTGGTACGTGGATGAGATGCAGTGGGCGCAACAAGTGGAGTTCGACCCCTCCACGACGACGGCAAGCGCAGCAGATGCGGCAGCCTCGGCGGCGAAGCCGAAGAAGGGACCGCAGGATCAGACGATTCGCGCGCCGCCTGGCATGACGAAGAACACATGCAACATCTGCTTCGAGGAGATGAGGATATCGCGCTCGGAGGACCAACAGGACTGGGTGTTCACGAACGCGACGAAGCAGGGCAACAAGATTGTACACGCCACGTGTCTGACGGAGATGATGAAGGGAGCTGGTGGCAGTGGTGCAGGAGGATCGCTGGCGGCGGCATTGGCCAGCGTGGGTGGGGGTCAGCGGGAGCGTAGCGCAACGCCCGACTCGCTGCTGGGGAAGAGGAAGGCCGAGTCGTCGATGGGAGGAGGATCCGTACGCTTGAAGACAGAGTGAGTGAGGGACTTTTGGGGTGGAAGAGTACATTTTGCTTTGCTTCAGCGAGGCGCTGGTGGGTCAAGTGCTTTGTTGCTCTCACAGAGGCCCGTCATTACTGCATTGCATTTGGGCATGGCCCAGGTATGGAGGGCATTGTAACCGTAGCGTAGATAAGGGGAGATAAGATAAGAGATCCAGCGGTCCATCCATCCATGTCACCTCTGTGCTTGCCAGTCTGGAGATGATCCTTTCGCCGCTGTGCACACACATGCATTGGTCTTGGCGTGTTCGGTGAATGCAAGCCGAGCACGGGATCTCGGTCGGGCCGCAAGCACGGGGTGGAGCTGGAAAGTTCCTCGCTTTGCGGCCTACATACTGTAGATTGTGTAACATCCTGCGACACAGCATGTGAAGAGACGACGTCGCACGCGAATATCGACGGTATCTGCATCGGCATCGGCATCGGCATCTGCATCTGCATCTGCATCCGCATCCGCATCGGCATTGGCATCCGCATCCGCATCCCACGCCGCGACGCCCACGACGAATAGACAAGGCGCGCCCGTCCGCGTGACCTGACTGGATTGGACTGGAGTGAGTGAGAGTGGTTTCACACACCCGTAAGACGCACACCCACGTCTTGTCTTGTCTCGTCTCGTCTCGTCTCGTCTCGTCTCGTCCGGCAGGCAGTTCTGCATCCCACCATCTCGGATACCGATTCGCTCACACACACAACACTCCCAGGATCGTGACTCGCACTGCCGACAGGACGGCAACGGCCCATCACACCGTGGGAGCCGTGCTCCTCGCATCCGCATCCGCATCCGCATCCGCATCCGCATCCGCATCCGCCGCATCTTGGGGGCTTGTCTTTGGGCAGCATCCGCACCTCTCACGCTCGCTGCCACCGCCCCTCCGCGATCGCGACTGGCGGTGTATGCACCGGAATCTGCGCTCCGCCACGGCAGCAAGGAAGCTCCCTGGACTTGCGCCATAGCGCTACCGTACTCTCTTGTTCTGGCCGTCATCATGGAGGTAAGGCACTTGGCGGCACTCGCCCTTCCTGCTTCCCTCATACCCATAATCATCACAAGACGGCGTACTGGCGGGCCACCTCCAGTCCTCCTTCACATGCCACGTCATGCCGTGCTACCACCACCACCCCTCCCTCGCCTTGGCCCTTCCGGCGCGGGCCCGGCCATTTGACTGAGATGTGATCTATCATCAAACGACTCCGGCGACCTCAACGACGGCTGGCCACGTCCGTCCGCACTGTGTAAGTCTTTCGAAACTGCAACGTCAAACGCACCCAGTCATCCAGTGCGACCTCCCAGTCAAGACCAGTAGCATTCCAGTCGAATACTGCTCGGGGCACTCGATCCAACTCTCCAGTCACCTTCTATAAGTCGACAAGACAGACAGCTCATCCATTCAACTCTTCTGACGTTCATCTTCCACAGTCCCCTCTCCCAACATGCGCACTCTCTTTTCCGAGAACATCCTCAGTCCTCCGCCCAAGCCTGCGCCCCCCAACAAGCCGAATCCATTTGAGCTTTCGTTTCAGTCTAGCGTGACCAGCATTCCGCCCAGTTCGACGACTTCGTCGCATAGCTCTCCTCCTCAGAACGATTGGTTGACCGATTACTACCAGAGCCAACAACGAGACGGCAATCACCAGACGAGCCACGATGCGAGCGCCAGATATGGCCTCGCACGGCGGAAAGGCAACCCTAAGTTGCTCTTCATGGGCATGAGAAGGCAAGCTCACCCATCTGTCAGCCCTGAAGTCATGATGGCTAACGACGCACTACCAGGAGTGGAAAGTCTTCAATCCAGAAGGTCATTTTCGAAAAGTTCTCTCCAGCGGAGACGCTCTATCTCGACCCTACAACGCGAACAGAAACGGCGACCCTAGAGTATGTCCGTCCAATCGACTTCCCTAGCCACCGCACTCCCGTTGACCTCTCCCCCAGATCGTTCATGAAGTTCGAAAGTGCCGAACTCCCCTTCAACCTCCCCATCCTCTCGCCAGACTTCGACCACCACTCCGTCTTCAGCACCGCAGGCGCCATCATCTGGGTCATCGACATGCAGGACGAATACTTCCAATCAATTAACCAACTCATCCAAACCTCCACCATCCTCCTCGAGCACTACCCACACCTCCACTTCGAAGTCTTCATCCACAAATCCGACGGGCTCAGCGAGGAATACAAATACGACACTTTCCGCGACGTCCGACAACGGGTCCAGGACGAATTATCCGATAATGGATTCGCCGCCCGCGGAGTTTCGTTCTATTCCACTTCCATCTTCGATCATTCCGTCTACGAAGCCATGAGTAAAGTCATCCAGAAACTCCTCCCGCAGCTGCCGGCGATGGAACAACTCCTCAACAAACTCTGTTCCGCCTGTCGAATCCAGAAGGCCTATCTCTTCGATACCATCTCAAAGCTCTACCTGGCCACAGACGCTAGTCCGACGTTTCTGAAAGATTACGAAGTCTGCTCCGATTACGTAGACGTGATTGTCGACATCAAGCAAATCTACGGCTGGCAGACCCGTGGCCAGGACGGCGTACTCGTAACAGACAAGAGCAACGAAAGCGGTGCTGTTGGCGAGAGTCTCATAACATACGACAAGAACGGGAACACTTATATCTACGCCAGGGAGATCAACGAGTTGAGTTTCCCCCTTTCTTCTTTTCTTCTCCTTACCCCTCCCTGTTTGCTTTTCAATTTTCATCATGCTGACTGGCATGCTGCTGCTGCTGCTGCTGCTGCAGCTATCTCTCCCTCATCTGTGTCATGGGCCAAGGCAGCACGGCCGACAAACGAGTGCTCATCGACTACAACGTCAGCGTCCTGCACGACGCCTTGACGCAGATGTTCAAGCTCTGAATCTGACGGATCCCTGCACAAGCTGACGGTGAGAAAGAGAGACACAAGCTTGTTGGGGACAGCGCAGCACAGTACAGCGCAGCACTCGCAAAACCAAAAAGAAAAGCAGGATATGACTGTGCCGCAGCAGGAGGAATGTCGGCAACGCACGTGCAACAACGACAACGACGACGACGACAACAATAACAACAACAACAACAACAACAACAACAACACCAACAACATCAAACACCAACAACACCAACAGTGCAACACATGCATGGAACGCATGTATGTATGTATGTATGTATGTATGTACAGATGTACGTAGTGTATCTACGTCCAATGCCAACCAACCAACCAACCAACCCATTGTTACTCAAAACTTGACACCATGTATGTATGCCATGCCATGTAAGCACAATTCGTCATCATTCACTCACTCACTCACTCACTCACTCACTCACTCCCTCCCTCCCTCCCTCCCTCACCCAAATCACGTGCACGCTCTGCATCAGCAAGGAAGAAAAAAAAAAAAAAGGAAGACACACAGCTTCGAGAGAAAAGGCCGAAACAAGCCAAAGAGAGAGAGAGAGAGAGAAAGATCGACAGATAATGAGAGAAACAGTATAAGAAAGCTACAACGTACGTATTGAGGAGGAAAAAAAAACCCCCCCGGGGCGGGGGGTTACTACAAGATATTTCTTCCACATGATGATGATGATACTATCCGATCCTGGCACAGCTGGATTACGCTTTCCGAACTTCCGCTCCAGAGCTAAATGGTGGTAAAAAGGAGGGCCCGTCTTTTCGCGCTGCTGCTTCTTCTTCTTCTTCTTCTTCTTCCCCTACGTCTTCTCCTCCACTACAACAACGGCGTGTCCGCAATATGTAGATATACGTAACCTTCGCAGAACATTTCAAACTCCCAATGTCCAGCTGGCCACGCCAAGAACGGGCCCCGGGATTCGATGTATGGGGTGTGTTTTGGAAATTACCAGGTGCTGCTCATCAAATCGCTCAGAGTGGGGTGGGTATCCGCGACTTCGGGGAGGGAATTATCATGCTTTCGTCGTCGACCATCCATGTGCACAGTTTCCATACCGACAAGAGCGGACCTTGCTCGCGTCACTTCTTCCTTCTTCCATTTTTGTCTATATCCAAGACCTCTCAATTACGCCCCGTCGTCTTGCCCATCTACATTATCATCAGCCATCAGCATGGCAGCTGCTCTCAGCCGCTCTCAACCCCGGGCGGGAGGGCATGTTGACGCGCATCTCGTGAACCGCGCGTGTCGCCGGTCCTGAGCAGCCTCTCTATCTGAATCTTGCGGAGCAGCGACCCATGACTTCTCCTTGGCAGACGAGCTCGGCGTTGAATTCCGAACCGTCTAGGGTGAGATAGATATCGAAGTAGACACGGTAGAAGGTTCCTTGAGGTGTGTCCATGCGTTCGAAGTCCTTTTCGAGGTTCTTTCGGCTGAGATCGGATGTTAAAGTGACGATTTCCTTGATACCTAGAGAATGTCAGTGCTTGCGTGCGTGTGGGTCGTGATCGTAGTGACTTACGTGGGTCCTTGGTATATTCAGGGCAAACGTCCTCGTCGCAGGCATACAGCACGTCCTCGTACATGAGGGTAGCACCCGGAGCCACTTGTCGGAAGAAAGAGACTTTGACTGGTTCGCCAATCTTGACCCTTTGACCCTTCTGCACGAAGATCTGCCTGGTGTATTTGCAGCGGTCTTTGCCATCCAGAGATGGAACGCGGTATTGCTCTGGATGGTGACCCTCCTTGAACGGCTGCAAGGTCGCCATGAGGTAGTGTCTTCGCGCAACACGCGAGGTGATGACACGCTCGGTAATACCGGCAGTGACAGCGCCCTTGACAATCGCAGCGACGGAATCCATGGGGCGTACAACCTTGTTCTGGAATTGCGGCGGCACATGTAGTTTGATCTGCTGGAAGAGGTATTCGGACGCACCGAAACCACCGACAACGAGGACGTTCTGCGAATGGTCAGTGTCTGTTTCTGGCGCACAGCAACGCGTTTGAGACTCACTTGCAAGGCTCTGTTCTGTGCCTGGATTGCAATGATCTGGTTCCTAACCAGCTCCAGAATCCGGTTGACCACAGGCTCGAAGCACTGCAGAATCTCTTCGTTTGTGAAGGTCATGTATCCTTCCTCAATGCCAGCTTCGGGGAACTCGGCCTCAATTCCAACGTCAACCGCCCACTTCTGCCCATTGTTTCGGAAATCAGCCTTGATTCTGTTCTCAAAGTCCATGATACACTTCGCGTAGACCTTGCCTGCTGTTTTTGAGCCATCCGGGAGCTTCATCTTTCTAATCTTCGCTCGCAGAATGTTGGAGAAGTTACGGTTCAGCGCCGTAGAACCGCAAGAGTCACCGGAACCAGCTGTACATTCGGCGACGGTGAAAGGAGATTCCTCTTCGACTTCGTAGGCGATCAAATCAACAGTACCACCACCGCAATCGACAATCAACACGGCATCGTGGACTTTGAGGCTCAGGAGACCAGTCTTGGAGCAGAACATGGCTGCCGCTTCAGGCTCGGTGATCAGCGTCAATCGATTGTCGTTCTCATCGCGGAGGAATCCGGCTTGGATTGCAGCTGCTCTTGTCGCGGCCTTTCCAGCGTCGTTCCAAATGGCTGGTACCGTCAAGAAATATCTAATGTTCCGCTCTTCTCGGTTGAACACCTCACCCAGAGTCTTTTGCAGCTGGTTTCGCATGGCTTGTCGGAGCTTGAACAGGTAGTCGGCCGCAACATCGATCTCAGACTTGCCTGGTGGAAGCGGTGGGAGGTTGATGGGATCTATGTAAGTGTTGCCGCTGAGCATGAGCTGCAGCTTGAACCACTCCACCTTTTGCACACCAGGCTTGGGATAACCTGTAGGTGCGAGGGCTTCGGCAATATCTGGACCCCAGCCGACGACTTGTTGATGCTGGTCGTAGTAGAGGACTGTTGGGATCTAGTGTAGGGGGTCAGTAAGCTGCGAGGTTGCGAGGCTGCGAGGCTGAGCGATGCCGTATGCTTACCTTTTGCTTCGTCTGCGTACCAGCACCTGGCCATTCGACGATGATATCCTCTTTGGCCTCGGTGTTGGTCGCAAAGGCGAAGGCGACACCAGAGAAGGTAGTGCCCTGTGAGGTGGAACATATAGTCAGCATGTGTGCCGAGACGTCGAGTACGGGTTCATACGTACGAAATCAATGCCCACGATCAGCTGTGCCTTGCTGCGCGCGTTGCCCTCCATCTCCTGTCGTGGGTAGCCTCCGTGTTGTTGGACTGCTTGTGGTGCATAACCGCCGTAGCCTTGCTGTTGCTGCATCGGATAGCCTGGTGGGTTGGGCTGCTGATACATCTGCTGCTGATGTTGCGGCGCGTAGGCGTGGCCACCGGCACCACCATTACCACCACCACCACCAGCAGCACCGGTGTTGATGGGCGGCGGAGGCATTGGACTCGTGGGCCTACCCGCGTTAGGATGCGCACCAGGAGGACCTAGATTTGTATTGCCGGAGCTGGCATACTGATATGACGGTGGGCGACCCAATGGCTGCTGCCCTCCCTGCGGCTGGTTATTGTTCATCGCCAGCGAGGTCGACGAAGCGTTTGCTGACTGGTTGACGGAGGTCTGAGAAGCGTTGGGAGGCGGCGGTGAGGGCGAGGCGGCGGTGCTTGCGGCAGCGGAGGAGGGGTTGGGCGCGGCGGAACCGTTGGTGGTCGCCGGCGGGCCCGGGGAGGAGGTGGGCGGGGCGAGGTTGGTGTTGGAGGAGAGACCAGAGGACTGGGTGGTGAGGGAGTTGTTGCTGGAGGACCTGCGAGTTGAGCCGACTAGCTTGCGGAAGCGCTGGTTCATAGACGACATGGAAGGAGGAGCGGTCGGGCAGGCTCTACATGGGCCTCCGCTGGCACCTGAAAGTTTTCAGGCTGACGGGAAGGGGAGCGGGAATATGGGGAGAGCGGGAGCGATAGCGATAGCGCTTTGGACAAGCACAGCACTGGACACTCTCGGATAGGTGGTGTCTGCACTTGCGTGCGCTGGAGTTGGCTCGGAGGCTGAATTGGGCCTTGGGCTGGGCTAGGCTAGGCAGGCGCGCGCGCGCGAGGTTGCAGTGCTGCGTCCGGTGCGCTGGGCAGACAAGTCAGGCAGGAGCAAGTGTGTGAGCTAGGCCGGGTGAGCGACAGGGCAGCTGGTAGGTAAGGTAGCTGGCAGGTGCGGGCGGCAGGTAGATTGGCAGGCGCGAGGCTCTCAGTGTGCAGGTCCGAGACGGCGGGTCGGATGGGATGGGATGGGATGGATTTGGCGGCAGGTGCACTCGGTCGGACGGTCTACTCTGACCGTCTACTCTTATGGTCTGTGGGGGAGAGTGTCTGGGTCTGAGTCGGAGTCGAGACGTTGCGGGCGTGAAGGTTGATGGGGCGGATCGGGGATCGGATGGGCGATGGCGGTGCAGTGAAGCAGGGTAAGGTAGACGCCCGAGCGAGCAGCGGCGGCGGATGCGGATGCGGGTGCGGGTGCGGGAGACGAGGGAATTGCAATTGCTGACACCGGACGAGGGCAGCGACTCTCGGGGCAGCGACTGCCTGGCCTGGGGCAGCAGGCTGTGAGAGCTGCGGTCGTGGTGCGTTGCAACTTGCTGTGCGCACAGGACTGCCTTCTGGGGCGAAGCGCGGCGCGGTGCGATGCGATTGGCAGCAGCGAGGTGAGTAGAGCAGGGATGCGTCCGATCGCGGTTGGGAGGTTCGCAGCTTCCGTCGCGGTCGTGCTGGTGCTGATGCTGGTGCTGATGCTGGTGCTGTCGCTGGCGCTGGCGATAGGGCGGAGGTGAGGTGCGCGAGTAGGGGTAGGCAGGTCAGGCGCGGGAAGGAGGTGGGGAAGAGAGCAGACAGCAGCAGTAGCAGCAGCAGCAAACGACGCGGAGGAAACAGGCAACAGGACAGGACAGGTGCGGTGCAGTGCAGTGCGGGAGCGGTGGTCGCCGCTGTTGCTGCTCCAGAGCTACTATGTGCACCGTCCGCAAGATCAGATTTCCTCCTCCAACATCCCCCCCCGCAACACTCATCAGGTAGGGAGCCTCTAATACAGGGTCACGCCCGCAGTCGAACAGAACAAGACCAGGGCAGCGCAGCGCAGGCGGTGCAACCAACTCTCGCCCACCTCACCCTTGGCACGCCCGAACACCTTCCCAAGCATCCTCTCATTCGATCCCGCAGTGGGGACCCATCAATTAGTGCCATCTCGGCCGCATCAAATCCTCGTCCGATCTCGCCCCTCGCCCATCACCCACTGCCAATATTATCGTGTATTACTTTTCTCCCTTCGTCAGCAATACCGCCAACTCGGTAGGCGAGCCTCGAATAACTTGGAAAGTTGCTGTACAACTTCCAACTCGTCGGAACGCTCAACAACGGTGCAGCAGAAAGCTTCATCACATTCACAGGACGATTACCAACCCAATCATCCCCGGTCTCATGCTAAGCTAAGGCCGTCACGTGAAGAGTCCCTCATCAATTTGAATGAACAAACTTCGATTGATGAATGAATGAATGAAATCGTTCAGCCTCGGATGCAAGCACTTAGTCCTATTAAACACTTTAGCTAAGCTACAGAAGCAACCGCAAATCCGGCAAACGCTACACATATCCCCTTGCGCCAATCGCAAGGCGCAGCTCACGCTTTGGGCAATACTGAGGCTGGCGCCAAAGACCATGTGCGAGCCGTCCGATCCCACGAGGGCAACGAAACCATGATGATGCTCGGCGCTATGGGCAAACAACAAGCCATGCAACACCTCAGGATCATCGGCTTGGTTGTACAGAGGTGGAGGAGAAAGCTTCTTCTTACTCGTGCACCTGCAGAACCTTTCACATTTGACCCAGCTCCGGAGCAGACTTTCGGCTCTGCGAGCTACGCGTCAACAGTGCACGCACACACGCGTATTGACGTTGCTGTGCGCCATACCAACCACTGCAAGCCTCAGAGTCGAGGCAGACATGTTCCATCGCAAAGTCATTTCTTAGTGCCTCCTCTGCTTGACACGAGTTCTGTCGACAAAATGACCAACGTGGGCAACATTGGGCATCAGGAACGCCACGCCGATGTCATGGTACCGGTTTCACGCCCACACAATTCGATTCATGGTCCTCCAAGAACTCGTCATCGAGCACATCCCCGTTCCCTCTCCCGGCCATAGTCCCATGTCGAGACTTCCAGTGACATGAACTCTCCGACTCGCAGAACCAGTGGAAATTGCCCACAGCAATGATGTAATTGTTGAGGTCCGTAGACCTCGATGAACGATTGCCATTGTCAATCTACAGACGTGAGTAAAACGCATCAGAGGTCACATGTCGGTTAACTTCACCAAACCCACTGCGCTCCTGCTGCTGCTGCTGCAGCTGCTGCGGTTCCTTTTCACGTCCGGTGCGATGGAACCTTCTTCTGGTCCCGGCGCCATGTCAGATTCAACCTTCACAAGCTATTGTTTTGTAGGTTTTCATTCTTTTCCATCCCTTGCTGCGTTTTTTTGTATATTTTCATCTCAAAGTGATTGAGTACTTACCGCATGGTAGCACACTTCGATGCGGTCTCACGTGGCGGCCGCCGTCGATCGGTCGTCGAATCGTGTCGTCGATGGTCGGAGTCGAAATCAGCCAAATCGGACCACATCGAACACGGCGCGTCATCCGTTGCTCAGCACCGTCGACTGCTGCAGTCGATGCTACTGCTTGAGCCCTTGTCTTCGGTCCTGTCTTCGGTCTGGTCGTTCTCCTGGAATGCCAAAGGCTAGACAAGTATGTTAGAGGGAAATGCGGCCTGCGTGAGAGCCAAGAAGCTGGGGCACCAGCAGGCTCCTGCTCTCGTTCAACCCGCGACACCATTCATGGTCATTGCGCCGTTGATCTCTGCTTTCGGGCCTGGAGCGTGACCAGACTGTCGGCGCTTAGCGGGATCCTGGTTCTCCTGTGATGCGGCAGTGAGTGGTTAGTAATGTTAGTGATGGTACTGGGGTGTATGGAGCAGTGAAGGTAAGATGCATGCTGAGGACTCACGTCTAGGCCAGCGTTGTTGAGACTGCGCTTCTTAGGTAGAGCTTCTTGAGCTGGAGTCGACTCCTTGGCCTTCTTCGTCTTCTTCTTCTTGGTCGGTCTGGTTTCGCCCTCGACGAAAACGTCGTTAGGAAGATCGTAACTGTATTCGTCAGCTTCTGTTTGCTGAATGGATCATCATTGCATACTTTCGAACGTGCTTGATGCGAATGGTGTGCATATCCTCCCTGTACCCATCCCATTCCCGGCAATTATGCTGGAATTCTGCGATGGGTCGCGAGATGTCGAGATTGGTCTTGCCTGGTTGAAGTTCAATACCCAGATAATACCGAGTCGTCCAGATTTTGGTTGGTCCATTTCCGGTCAACGCGGTCGCATTATCCGATGACGCTACAGCAAGAGCGTCGCCGTCGCTCTGTGCAGCAACCGCTGCCTTCACGTCTGCAGACTCGTCCGTAGTCTTCGTCGCGGCCACCTGGTACTGCAAGCTACCATTGAAAGTCTGCTCAAGTTCGGTGTCGTCCTTGCATTCATGCTCGCCGTTGAAGCCCTTGTTGAATGGGTGCACAAGCTTGACACAATCTGCGTCAGAGTATTCAATGCCGGTGATAAGTCGTCTTAGTCTGGCCTGAACCAAGCCTGCCCACGCGTGTTGCGAGTCCTTTGCTTTCGATGCAGTGATGACGCAGATGTAGTGCTTGTAGGCTTCCAAGAAGAATGTGTGCCGACCAAATAGATCCTTCCAACTCTTCTTACCGGCGTAGATGTCCTCAGTGATTTGCCTCCCGCGCGCAAGTTCCTGAAGAATTACCGTCCTCTGCGACCTACCGACAGAGACTGTGGAGTTCATGCAGGGGAACGCCGGAGTGATGACAGGCATGAGGTGGAACGAATCGCCTTTGTAGAGGCTGGGGTCCCACTCCTTTTCCTGGAGGTGCGGCACGTGTTCTCTTGACTGAAGGAAGATAGGCTTGGGCCAATTCCAGTTACTGATGACGAAGAAGAACTTGTTCACAATGTGTGAGGCAGCTGCTTTGGGATAAAGCTGGCAGACTCGAGCAACGAGCATGCCCCAGGCCACTCCTCCTGGAAAGCCGACGACATTGCCATAGATGGCACGTTTCTGAGCCCAAAGCTTGATGGCTCGCAGCGCAAATCGGAAGATCTTGCTCTGGGGAACGAGCTGCAGGATCCGGTCCGTAACACGCGTTCCGTTCACGCATCGCATGTCTGTAGAGTCCAGGCCGCGAAGCAGGTTGTTGTCGCTCAACTCCAAAGTTTTGGGAACCGATGCAATTTGCAGAGCGGAGAATATCAGGTCGACCGAAACACCCGACATCTCAAGCTTGATGATGGGCACGTTGGCATCCGGCACAGGTGTCAGCTCCGGAAGCTCTTCCGGCGGGACGGACTTTCGAATGAGGTCAGGCATGTACTTGAAGAAGTCTTCTCGAGTCACATGTTTGGGCGCGACCATCAGAGAATCAATATCTGAGCCTGGCCCATAGACACCAAGACGGTAACTGCCATATGTGAAGACCTTGCCTCCAGCCTCTTTCAGCAGCTCTTGTGGTATGCCCTTCTTCTTGCCAACGATCTGGACCAACGATGAGAGTAGTTTCTGGAGCTTTTTAAGCACATCATCCCTGCCGCCACATCAGTATCCAGTATATCTCAAACCGTAAGGCATCGCCTCACCTCTTCATCGTTTCCTCTCGCGACTCGAAGTTGTTCTGCGCCTTGAGCTCATTCATCAGAGCCTCGCTGAGTCTCAGGTCTTGCTCGCTAGGAGGGTCCAGAGACAGCGGATCCGTGACGCCCGGCCACTCGCCATTCTGTGCCATATTTGCGGCGCGACGTAGCGATGGTGGTAGGATGGAGTCGTTGTCGGTGGGCTTCGAAGTCGCGCTGTTGGCCGGTCACCAGCGGGCCACGGGTCAAAGCACTCGCACCACGTCGATGAGTGGCGGCTGCCGATGAAGAAATATGCTGCTTGCTAGAACTGCATCGTGTTGCGCCCGATGAGCGCATTTGAGAACAGGAGTAGCAGCAGCAGCAATTGCGAAGGGAAGGCACAGAAGTTGACGAGGTGGAAGTGATTGAAGAAGTCGGATAGCTCGACGGCGATCGGCCTGTAGTCGGCCCCATTCTGGCTTAGGGCTAGTCAGCCGTCGGGCCGAGCTCCGCAGACGCCTCGCCCCATGAGATAACTTGTGTCTTTGCAAAAGACACTTGAGCTTCTACATGAGCGAAGCAGCCCAAAACACACAATCACGTGAAGCGCCTCTCCAGATCAGTGTTCCGCGAAGAAATCACGCAGCTTCTCATCCAGCCATTTGACATCCTCCGTGGATTGGCCGGGCCCTCCAGCCCAGTGTCCCCAAATGGACTGTCCAATGCGACGAATGCCATCAGCAAGATAACCGACGAAGGGATTCTAAACCTTGGTTGATGCGACAAGAACAAGACTTACCGGAAACGCCTGGCACTCTCCTATTCCGGCCTTCATATGCGCTACTTCATTCTCAGAATCTTCAGGAGCTGCAGAGTTTGTCAGCTGGTTGTAGCTTGTCCACACCGAGACCGCCTTACGGAAATATAAGTCTGTCTTAGACGGCAGTACCAAGGCTTTCGCCTTGATGCCCTTCATTGCTGCGTCGAAGTCGCCTAGAAAGGGTTAGCGAGTGTTCCTCGGCACAAGTTACGACAACTACCGTTGTATGGCTCCTGATTGGAACAATCGCCTGCCTGCCAGGTGTACAGCATTGCGACCATGTTGTCGGGATCTAATAGTATCAGCAGACATCGAGATCCCGGTGGAAAGGCTTTGTATTACCCTTGGAGAGCGCCCAGGCCTCCCAGAAGTTCACCATGAAGTCCTCCATATCCCTGAAGCCGAGCGCTGATTGATATAGCTTCTCCCTATAGAAGGCCTGACTAAATCCCCAACCAGAGTACACGCGGCCTAGAGCTTTCAGACCTATGGCACGCTCTTCTTCCGACCACGCACGGTATGCCTGCGGCTTGGCCTCCCCCTTTGCAACACCGGCAGACGATGCACCTCTCGCGCCCAGGACGGCAGTCTTGACACCTTCCAGCATGGCATTATTGTGGTCCGCTGTCTTTGCGGCGCCACAGAACGGCACAACCAAGTCCATAAAATCCGGATACTGCGTTGCCCATTGAAACGTTTGACCCGCTCCCATGCTCCATCCAAGGACAGCGCGGGCATGCTTGACGCCTAGTTTCTTCGTCACCAATTCATGCTGTGCCCGAACGTTGTCGTAGAACAGCACCTCTGGCCACGGTCTTACGTCTGGCCGGTTGCTGGGAGACGATGACTGGCTGTTCCCGAACAGTGCCGTGATGATGATAAAGTACTTGTCAGGATTCAGAGTCTTGTCTTTGCCGATCAACCATTCATTGTCGCCAATGAGTCCACTGTACCAGGAAGGATATATGATGGCCGGGTTCGAAGGATCTCCAAAAGTCTTGTAGGCGATTTTCGCATCCGGAATCGTCCCTCCATTCTTCAGTTTGAAATCCCCTAGCGGGTAGGTGTCGTAATCGGAAGACATCTTCTACGAGGTTGTTTGCAACGCTCCTGACAACCTCGCGCCTTGGATAATGTAGGACTGTGCGACGTTGCCTTCGACTTCCTTATCTCATTATCTACTCCACAGGCAAGACTTGTCTACTTTCCTCGAAGCCTGTCCGCAATGGCAGAGATAGGCCTGGATCTGTTCGAAAGCCCCGCGTACGTAATTTTGTACCGCAGCGGGGTCGAATCCAGCTAGGTACCTTTGCTGACCAAAACAACAACCCCGTTGCTATCATGCCGCATGTCCGCGAATGGATCTTTCAATCCATTTGTGGACTTTTACCTGATATCTAGATATAGCTCTTAGTAATAGGAGTGTTGGAAGTGTGAAAGTCTTTGGCAATTCCGTCCTCGCGCCATTCTTTCCGCCCTACCCCAGACACCTCATGTGCATTCATTGGCACCAATAAATCTTGAGCAATCATCTCGACATCTGCCCTAGAGTCGCCTCACTCCCTCACTGTTGTTATTAGGCGCTCGTCCCAACTGCTTCCATCCCATCCTCTACCGCTACCTTCCAGGCGATACCATCCACCATGTCTTCCGACCAAGAGCAACGCCAAGAGGACCCCAAACCTCACCTCAAGAACAACCCTCACGGAGACTTCAAAGAGGCCGAGGCTTCACGTGAACCATTCGATCGGAGTGTCCAGTGGCGAATGACCCAGGCTCCCAACCCGAACTGGAAGCCAGGAGACGGCGCCAATGACGGCGGAGCCTGCCTGAAGAAAGAACACATTGCCATTGACCCCTACGAAGACGGCAGACCGGCGAGATTCAATTACAAACTGCTGATCAGTGCCATCATCCCTCGACCGGTGGGATTCATCAGCACACGCAGCAAAGACGGCAGCTCGACGAACCTGGCTCCATTCTCGTACATGCAGGTCATCAATCACGATCCTCCGATCTTCATCGTGGGACACGCGGGTGGCCTGGAGCAGGCGAAGGATAGCCTGAGGAATCTGGTGGATTCGGGAGAGTGCACGATCAACATCATCAGCGAGCATTATGTGGAGGCCGCGAATGCGACGTCGGTGAACGCGCCTTATGGAATCTCCGAATGGGCCTTGACGGGATTGACCCCGGCGGAGTGTAAGCAGGTCAAGGCGAGCAGGGTGAAGGAGGCCGTCTTCAGCGTCGAGGGCAAGTTGATGGAAACGAAGGAGTTTGAGAGTCGCGCTACGCCCGGGAAGAAGACGGGTGTGTTGGCCATCATTGAAGGTGTGCAATTCTGGGCGAGAGAGGATGCTATTAATGAGGACAAGAACTTGATCGACCCGGCGGTGAGTTGATGGAATCTCTATGTCACTGATCAGTGAATCCATGCTAACAAAGAATATAGATCTTGCGGCCAGTAGCTCGTCTTGGTGGAATTACATACGCTCGCACACTCGAAGGGATGGAACTGCCCAGACCCGACTGGGAGGAGTACAAGAACGAGGCAGAAGCCAGGGGTATTGTCAAACCCAAAGCCGACGGACAGTAACTGCCATGTGAACGGTGTAGTATCGCAGAATGCTAGAGCATAGATTTCTCATAGCCACTGCCGGAGTTCAAGAAAGCCTGTAGATAAGCCAACTCTTCCTGATCATCGACTGGATTGACAACTCGATCCAGATTGCCGTCATCCCATGCAATGCCATGCCACAGGAAAATGCCAACCTCTCGAGCCAACAGCATCGCCCGCCAGATCCGTCGCTCTCCCAGCTCTGGAATTTCACATCGCAGAGCACTCCAAAAGTATTCTCGCAGCTCAGACACCTCCCCACGGTACTCGAATCGCCACTCTCCTTCTTCCGACTGGCTCATCTTCCCAAGCAAATGCTCAACACCATACAACCCCATCCCGAACGGCAAATACTCTGCCTCCGCCCAATCCACCAGTCCAAGCAATTCCAAACTCTCCGGATCGATCATGACATTGCTCGGGATCAAATCTCCATGCGTCAGAACCACAGGCAAACACTCCAGTCCCCCGTTCTCAACATCTCTCTTGGTGCGGCTCGCTCTCTGTCGAAGCCACGGAAATGGCAACCCCTTTTCCAAGCATCCAAGTCTCGCCAGAATCGACCTGCCCACCCTCCCCTTCTTCTCCTTCTCCTTCGAACCCCTCCACCCAAGCGCAAAGAACCTCGCAAACCCCCTCAAAACCCTCCTCACCTTCCACCCCATCTCCAGCCACACACCGTCATCGGAAAGACTAGACCCGGAAATCATACTCATACCAAACCCCTGCATCCTCCTCCTCCCCCTCCTCCCACCACCACCACCATCATCATCATCATCATCATCATCATCCCCACCACCAACATCGAAACTCTCACACCAAAACCCCCTCGGAGCGAACCCCCCATAAATCTCCCGCGCATCACATACCATCTCCCAACACAGCGCATGTCGCAGCATACGGAACTGCACAATCACCCCGTTCTGCTGCTTCTCCCTCTGCTGCCCGTTGTGAGATGCGAGTAGAAGAAGAAGGGTGAAAGAACAACCGCCCTGCTTCGCGATGGCTTCGATGGGAAAAGGCAAAGGAGAAGGGAAGCGTGTGCGTGCGAAAGCGAGACACGCGTGCAAGTCCTGCGCAGAGAGTCCATTCCTGGCGAAGAAGTTTGGTAATTCGTCAGGGGCCATGAGCGGCGACGATGGGGGATATGTGTTTCGAACGAGCTGTCTGTTTATCATTTGCCTTGCTTCGAGTGCTTTGGACGGATCGTGCTGCGGTCGAGCACCACACCATACCACACCCAAGGCCGAGCTACGACATAGCAGTAGCGAACCTGCATGCATGCATGTCAATAGGTCTTGAGGGGTAAACGAAAGAGAGGCGGTTACAGCTGTCCTGAGCACAACCGATCGAATCAGGAGCAGTCTCTGTCTCTACAGGTCGAGCTCCTACACCCTCGTCCCATCACACCTTGCATGCTCCACCCCACGTCAACAAGCACAGCAGAGGCTGCAGAGCAGCTCAACCAAGAGAAACCGCCCTCTCATCCAGCTCGCCGATTCGTAAAAATGCGGTACAATAATAGCAAGAGTATATATCCCTTCACAACGTATTTACCACACATCCAGTCTTCGCTAAATATCAGCGCCTTTTTTGGGGGGGGGCACCATCCTGCAGCAGTAGATAGATAGATAGATAGTTTCAAGAAGATGCAAGCCGTTTCTTCGCAAGTGGTGTGTGGTGAATAATGTGTGACATCTCACGCGCGCGAGTGAGCTCTCTCCAATGTGCCAGCCGTTCCAAATAATCCACAAACTAGTAACCTCTGGGTATCACCTGCTTCGCTTCCTTGTGGCCAAAGGTTTTCCTCATCGTCCATGCTTCCCGGGAGATGATGTGCCATGATAGCTTTGCTTTGATCAAAGATATAAAAAGTCGTATCCAAACACCGCCAGCAGAGTCCGTCGAGTCGTGTCTCTATACAATCCCTTCTTGGTCTGACTACAATCGACGGAACGCTGTAAGCCATCCCAAATCTACATCCCAAGAAGGTAACCGGAGTAAGACATGCTAAAAATAACCGCCGCTGCGGTGGTCAGCTTTTCAAGTGCTGAACACCGGCGCTTTGACCAGGATAGATCGTCCTCGCACTGAAACGCCAATGCCAGCCGCCATGCGCACGCGCGGTGGCAATTCCTCCTTGTGCGAGCTCTCGGGCCGATTGAGGCTACTGCTGCTACCGCCCGCGGCGGCATGCTTGCCTTGCGCCTTTGGTTTACCGGTGCTGCCCGTCAATGCACTCAGCATGCTCCTCTTCTTTGGCTGGTCAGCGTTACTGCTCTCGGCCATGTCTGTCACATCGCTGGTGGCGCTCTTCATGGATGCCCTCTCCGCTGCATCGTCGGCGACAGATGTGGTGAGGGGCGGAATGCCGGATTCGATCTTCATCTGCTCGTTCATGATGCTGTATCCAGGCATGAAGTATTCGATGACGACATCTCTGCTCTCCAAGGGCAGATGTATCGCGATACTCACGACGAGCTCGACGATCATGTGAACTCCGCCTTCGAGATCTGATGGAGGCGGGGCTTGTAGATGTACAGCGAGCGCGTTGACCAGGCTGTCCTTGAGGGTGTCTGTAAGCTTCTGTCGGTTCTCGGGGCATGATGGAGATCTGAGTGATTCTTGTAGTCCCTCCAACGTGGCCAATCTCCAGTTGACCACTTTCGAGATGAGGTAGTCTTCCTCCTCCGCAGTCTGCGAGATGGGAGCGAACTTGCGGATGTTCTTCTGAATGCTCTTAAGCTGTGCCGACAGAGACGGGTCCAGGTCGGGATGGAAATACTTGTCAAAGACTTCCTCCACGAGCCAGCATGAGATGAAAGCTCGGCCTGCTGCAGTCATCTCCTGTTTGCCGGTAGCGACGGCATCTCTGTTGACCGAGTTTACTAGCCATTGCGGGATGCTCTTCCAACTCTTCCGAATGCTAAAAGCCAACTGGGCTATCAGTCCGTCAAGACGGTTGAAGCGGGTGGTGTATTCGCTGTCGTCGAGCGATGTCTTCGACTGCGACAGCCGTTGGTGTGCGAGGCTGTTCTGAAGCTGCTTCACTTGGTCCTCCTTCTCAAAGTAGTACTTCTTTACTTTGGTGTACTTCTCGCCTGTAGCCGTGATCACCAGTTGGTTAGGTACGAGTTTGCCATGCTTGAGATGTGGAGATGAACTTACGGAGCTCCTTGTGGTCCTTCACGAGCTGCGTTAGCTCTTCTTCTGTCATGTCATCGCTGCCGACTTGCAAGGGTTGAGGCGTTCCTCGTCCAACTCCACTCTGGCTCGGTCCCTGCTGCTGTGGTTGTTGGCCCTTGCTGTAAGGCTGGCCCTGGCCTCCCGGCGGGACGACTGATGCATTGAAGGCGGGGACCTGTCCTCCCTGCGCGGAGTGGGATCCTTCTCTCGACATCAAGCCAGTGTGGATGCTCTGGCGGTTGTTTCCGTTGCCGTTTCGGCTTTTGCTGGCGGCGGTCAGGCCGCCATTGTTCGACATGGACGAGTCGTCGGTTTGCTGGGAGAAGCTGCGTGACTGGAGGAGGGGGCGGGAGGAATCCTGAGCGTACTCGGGCGGATTGTATTGCTGCTGCGTGTCGTGCTGGTGATGATGCAGTCTGGAGTTGGCGCTGGAGGTTGCCAGACCCACGTTCGGCTGCTGCTGCGTTGCAGGGCCCGTGCGTGATTGCTGATGACTGGCCTGTTGTGCAGAATGCGGCTGAGCCGAGTGGTGCGCAAATTGTGGCGCAGCGTCCGAGCTATTTCCAGCGTACTGTTGCGAGTGGGCACCGGACGAGGGGTTATAACCCGTCGCCAGCTGCTGTTCAGGTGCTGCCGCCGTGGAATTTATCGGGCCTGGGTTTGGCTGCGGGCTGCTGAGCATGCCATGTCCTGCCTGTCGCTGCTCGCGGAAGCCCTGCTCAGTGTTCAGCCTCTGCAGCCGACGCTGGCTCCATCGATCCAGGGCTGCTTGTGTATGTCCGGAGTCGGACGACGTCTTGCCAGGCGTGTTTGCTGCGTGCGCGGTCATGGAGGACGCGCTGTCGTCGCCGGCGATGTACCACGAAGTCTCGTCGACACGGCGGTCGCCTTGGTAGTGTAGGTGGTCAAGCTCCTGCTCCTGCGGGGTGGGTAGCTGCTCGTAATTCGGGGTCCAGGCAGGCAGAGGACTGATGTCGGGGCTCGGACTTGGGAGTGAGTAGGAGTCGTATAGATAGGGATGGCTTCGGGCGGGGATTGCTGGTCGGGTAGCGGACGTGGGGGTGGTGGAGGTGGAGGTGGAGGAGGAGTGATGGTAGTAGTCGGCCGAGTTGCTGTAGCTGCGTCCGCCGCCGCCGTGTCGCTGTCGCAAAGTATGGGGATGCGAAAGTGCAGCGCCGGTGAGGATGAGCGCCGGCTGCTGAGAAGAAGGGTGGGCGTTGGGCGGCGTGGAGTGGTCGTGCGCGGACAGCGAGGAGGTGAAGTCGCCGCCGCTTGGGATGACAGCTATTGAACGACGGTCTGCTGTGGTGTTGGGTCACGTTAAAGTCGTGTGATCCCTGGCAGCGCCTTTGCATGCCGAGCGGGCAACAGTAGAGGGTAAAGGTAGGGTAGGGTAGGGGACGAACCTGGGTGGGAAGGGAGGTTGGCGCGCTCCTTGACAGTTGCGCTGCGTGCGAGACGGGTGGTCGCCCTGGCGGTGGTGGTGGGTGGTGTCTGAGATTGGGACTGGGATGGGGGCGGAGGGGGATGGGAGGGCGAGAGCGGGAGATCGATGGGCAAGTCAGCAGGGAATGGATCAACACGAATGGATCAACCATCAATAGTCCATCGACGAGTCCATCAACCTGGGATCCATCACGTTTCATGCGACTGGATCAGGAGCCGGGGCGGAGGGAGAGTGGAGTGGAGGGGGGGACGGTGCAGGGATGGCAACGCTGGGACGGTTCCAGTCCCGACCACTTTGGGGTCGCGCGGTCGTGTGCAGTAGTTTTGAATTGGGTTGGCGGTGATGCTATGGGGCCAGGCCGCAGTGAGGAGACGGACCCGACGGCTCCAGGCTGCTGCGCGTCCCCTAGAACGACGATGATCATGCCGTGCTGTCTCGTCTCCAGCGCGACGGGCATTATTGGGCGCCACGGCACGGGACAGATGTAGAGACTGGACAAGAGCGACTCACCGGGATGCGGATGCTCGAAGCGGGCGATGTGTTGCGACTTGGTGCGGCCCGACTTTGACAGACCTGGCAGCCGCATTGATTGATGACAGTGATGATGTATGGAGACTTGGAAGTGAGTCAAAACGGGATTGGAGACGGTTGCGGCTACGGGTATATGTGTCTGGGTGCGGGTGCGGATGCGGATGCGGAGGGGTCTAAGCAAGTCGAAGCTGCCACTGCCTCGTGCGTGTCCGGAGGGCAGCAGCACACAGTCAGTTACGCGGGAGCTCTCCTAGCGCTCTGCGACCCGACTCGGCGGCGACGGACGTGTGTTGTGTGTGCATAGGCTATGCTGTGCTGTGCTGTGTTGTGCTGTGCATGCTGTGCAGTGCGGTGATGAGCGGCAACCGCGGGACCGTCGAAACAGCAGCAAGCAGCGAGCAGAGGGACAAGGGCTTTCGAAGTCACAGCAACGACGACCACATATGAGATGAGAGTGCCACAGCAGTCAATGTGTCGTCGCATACGAGTGCAGAGGGCGACGACAGCGTCAGACCATCACACCTCCGCCCGCGGTGCTCTACCTTAGCCGGGGCTGGGCGCCAGCTGCTGCGTGTGGGCCGAGTCAGCACATTACACATGTACCTACTTAAGATCTGTGATCGACTCCGCTTTCCGGTCCAAGCACAAGCACACGCACACGCACACGCACACCAGCACTGTGCCAGGGAGCGAGAACGGTGCCAAAGCGCGTGCCCCGTCA
Organism: Lecanosticta acicola; assembly: GCA_963674455.1. Classification (NCBI taxonomy): domain Eukaryota; kingdom Fungi; phylum Ascomycota; class Dothideomycetes; order Mycosphaerellales; family Mycosphaerellaceae; genus Lecanosticta; species Lecanosticta acicola. The sequence goes on along the minus strand of CAVMBE010000007.1, from coordinate 487,843 downwards.
TGTGATCGGGGTGGAGGTGGACGGCTGTCATAGATACTCGTGGCGGAGGCCCAGACAGTTCGGCTCGTGCATGCTGCACAAGTAGGTACCTATCTAGTGCACATCGATGCATGCACAGTGATGGAGCGTATAGGTATGTGGTACTAGTAGCCGGTGGAGTTCGGAAGATCCCGGCCCGATTCGAGGAGACCCACAGTCTCAAATTTGGGTCTCTGTGTGTCTGTGCCTTCTTCGGAAATTTCTCGACGTCGCTCCTACCCTACAGCGACGATCACGATCGTGCCTGCTCCCACTGGAGTCCCTGCCAAGACAACAACTCGATACTTCCAATCTCCCCTCGAGTCGGGAGAAGCCTGCAATACCTCGAATCTCGTCCGTCCAATGTCTCCCCGCGCTGCCATTCGCCCAATCCATCACCAGCCACGCAGCGTCGCAGAAACTACGTCAGTTCCTCGCGGTTACTGAAAGAGGGATCGTCGCTCCTGTTACACTGGACCAGATCAGGCCTTGTCCACTCGAAGCCGATTCGCAACTTCATCCTTGCCCTTCTTGGCACTCCCCCCGGCTTACCGCTGCCTACATTCCCGTGCCTGAGGTTTCACGCCCGCGACAGGTGCAAGACCATGAGCAACTTTACGAGAACGCAATCCCTTCTCCCCCACTGCTCGTGTTGGCTCAGGTCAAGTAATCCCTTTTGTATTTCCTTTCCTATCCCTCCCAACCCCTTTTCGTCGTTTCAACACAGGAAACCTTCGAACCTGACCGCCTTGCAATCCTGCCCTTATTACCGCCGCATCGTGACCGAAGCCGCGCAGCACGTGGCTCCTCACCTTGAATAATCCCTTACACCTCTGAGACGTGTTACCAACCTGCGGTCCCCGCCTCGCTGGATCGATTAAAAAGAACGACTCCCCAAATTGGACCTCTCTGGACCCAGCAAACACCTCTCCGTCGAATCTTGTGATGCATATGATTTCTGTCATCACTGGCCTTGCCGGACTCGCCGCCACGGCCTATGCCGCCCTGTTGGTCGAACGCGCTGCGCTTGCATCGGATCAGCCATTACAGATCACCAACTTGACTCTCTACCATCCACATGCAGGCAACACCACCGTCGAATTCAATGTTTACGACCCAGAGCCGTTGACCAAGAACGCCCCGAGCGCAACCTGCACTGCCTCATGGGCCGCAGACAACTACCCCAAAGACACCTACGTGAGTTCGAGTCCAACATCTTTCCGGAAAGGCTTGACTAGTAGCTGACGTTTCCGGAAAAGATCCTGTGCAACAATACGGCCTTCGCTTGGAACTTCGCGGAATGGAACGGCTATCAGGATTTCACTATTGGACTTGAACATCAATTCACCGATCCAGCGTAGGTGTTATCGACGTCTACTATTGCTACGAACGCTAGCGCTAACATCCAACAGCGTTGGCAAACCACCGTATGATCAGCTAACTGTCTTTGGCCATGGGCCCTACAACAAGAATGTCCTCTTCTGCGAGGGTGCCGGCAGCCAGATGGTTTGCAACCAGAAGAAGGGCACCATTGTCGAAGCACACATCTATGCCACGACCGCATAGAAAGGCAGCACACCCAGTGTGGTCTGGGCACACAAAGCATGACAGCATTTCATACCTGCATGTGCTTGTCGTCGATCCGATTCACACAACGATTACACGTGTGTTTGCGCGCGCTGTGACATCACAAAAAGACACGACGGTCATCGATAGACGCCAAAGCGACCAAGAGCAAATCATGGCAGGCAAAATAATGTGTAATGAGCGTTCATGTTGTCTGCTTGCGAAGGAACAGAAAAGTGTACATAGACATAGACATGACCACAAACAGCTTCCGCTCATCACGTGTATCTGAAAGCAAGTAGTCTTGCGTGCGTATACTTTCTCGATATCTGTCGCCTTTACGCTACCGCATAATGGTTCCTGTATCAGATCCTGCCGCCTATCGAATCTGAATGGTTAGTCGTGGTCCTAGTAGTGTGGCGTCGCCGCAACGCCACCGCCTGGATGGGTCACATGCGCTGGCGAAATTTTCGTGTGACTCAACTCCAAGCCCAGCGAAACCACGCAATCTTTCACATCCATCACCTTATTCTTCTTCTTTCTCGAATCTTCATTCATTCATTCGGGCATCCATGACCCCATGATGAGCCATCGCACAGAAACCGGAAAACCGGAATCCCGGATAATGAGTCTTTTAGATGTCGTGAGATATATATCTCCAGGTCAGGCAAGCTCTCATACACTCACTCCACTCCTTTTTTCATATATAAACATTCGCCGGAATACAATGAAAGATACATTCCCCTCATACAACATCTCACCTTCTTCTTCTTCTTCTTCTTCTCCCTCTTCTTCTTCTTCTTCTTTCCCTACAACTATGGGACAAAAGCACAACAACAACAACAACAACAACAACAACAACAACAACAAGAACAACAACAACAGAAAACGAAGCCGGCATCGACCCATGTCTCGCGCCCGCTGCCTCGCCACTACAACTTCTCCCCCAAAAATGGAATCATCAAATTCTCCACCACGATATCAGTATCAACTTCCTGCATTACTACCATCATTAAGACCTATCATCATGGCTGGGAGCAAGCCGACTTTTCCTGGACGGCAGCAGGAAAGTGCCAATTCGCGGGATCGACGCATTTTCGGGGGCGTGGAGGGGGATGAGGATTCGGAATCGGCGAGGGAGTTGTGTGGGCCCATGTTGGATGTGGTGCTTGGGTTGTTTGATGGGGTGGATTATGATGATGCGCTGCTGGCCTGAGGAGGTGCTGCTGCTTCATCGAAACGACGGGAGGGAGGCATTCTTTACGATTAGACGACCCTGATCCCTCACGGGATGACGAGAAACGACGCTCAATTTCGCAAGAAGATTTTCACATTGGATGACTTTTTCGATGTCTCCGCTCATAATTGATCATGCTTAACAGTTTCTCCCCCCTTCTGCTTCCTCGCTTTCCTTGCCCTTCGAAAAGCCCTCGCTCCCTTCTCATACTTTTCCTTCTCATCAAACTTGCTCTTCGGCCTCTTCTTCTCCGCATTCGCGCACAGCGTCCTCGATGGCATCTTCTCCAACCACCCTGCTTCTCTCTTCACATACCCCACCTCGAAATAGTCCTTCCCCTTCTCCCCCCGGAACATCTTCGCCCAGTGCTCGAGACCTTTATCCACCTCTTCCAACGCATTCTCCGCCATCTCGTATCGGTAGTACTTTCTCATCTCGGACAATTCGGAATCAGGCGTCTCTTCGAAGCGAGGAACGTCCTGCGGGATGAATGTCCACTCGATGCCCCTCACGTCGGGGACGTTATCTTCGGCAAAACAACCCGTGATGTATGCCCTCGAAGCATCTCGGCCGGCGAAGACGTTATAGGGACCTCCCGGACCGTAGATGCGTCGACCGGCGGTTACGTCGTAGATGGTGCCGTTGAGAGCGAGGTAGATGGGTTTGGAGTCGTCTTGGCCGGCGAATTCGAGCAGTTGGGAGTCGGTGAGGATGACGGGTTTTCTCTGCGAGTGCGTTTCAGCGGTTTGTCGCGTTAAGGAAATGAAATGGGTTGGACGACGTACCAGCTTTGCGATGAGAGCGTTGGGTCTGGTCCACCAGGCTCTGTGGCCCCAGAAGAAACTGTCGCCTGTGATGAAGTAGCTCAGGAGGACATTTAGGAGGAGCAGCCCGACCAGTATCCTCAAGCCATCCAGCAGAGTGATGCCAGTGCTCTGCTGATGATCGTCCTTCTTACTGGCATCCGCTCCCGGTGAGTCTGGCTTGTGTGGAGTCTCGCTGTCTTTTGCCATATCGCTTGCGCTGGTATCGCGTTGCTTGTCGGAAAATGTAACAAAAAGCGGAAGCTGACGGGGATCTTCGAAAAATACTTAGCCTGAGGCGCACACGTGTCTCTTCATCAGATCAACATCTTCCTGAAACGACCGTACCTCTCTCGGAGGAGATCGATTTCAAGCGACTGTCTCTCGATTGATCTGTCCACCACTGGAGAGATGGACATCACATGGAGGCATGTAGATTTGAAATGCGCGTAATGTCGTTGCAGCGCTAACGGCATCAAGCTAGACCCAAACAGCCGATTAACTCTATGTCGCGCTTTCACTTCACCTCATTGTGAATCCTGACTCGATCACTTTGACCTGCTCCCAAGAAGCACTCGCATTTCCACGCTATCTGGTATCCTCCTTCTACCACCACGAAAGCAGTCTATCTCAGAATCTCGGATTGCTTCTAATGAAGCTAGGAACGGCCATGCACCCACCCCGAGGTCCTTCATCCTCTGCCTTGCAGCTCTCTGCTGCGTACTTGCTGAGCAAATCGCAAACCTGCGCCGAGCGTGCCCAGAAGTAGGCATGACATTCGTGTGTCTCGCTTGGTCCCGATGTCATCTTGGTCCCTCTTGGCTTGCTCCTGGTAATGCTCCGCAACCTCGCACCGATGCTGGAGGCTGGAGGCTGTAGGCAGGCAAAATGATCGAGCACAAACGGAGGCACCTGGATCCACTCGAACAGCGCCGGGTTCAGGATCGCGCAGATCCGAGTGACGAGGCCACCAACCGTGTCGCTCCGCCCGTAGTCCTCATCCCGCATCACCTCCTTCGCGTGCTCGTCAATCCAGTCCTCCACCAGCTCGTCGTGGGCTTTGTATGGGAACACGAGCCCTCCCACTTTCCGGGCAATGGCAATGCGCGCGAGAGATCTCTGACGAGCGACTCCTTCGATTCTGTTGCGTCTTTGGCGGGCAAGCTGTGGTTGAATCGTCACGCGGTAACTGACCGATTCAGCGCAGTGATGAAATTAGGGCCATTGATGGCATGGCTCTGTTGCTGGACTAGATGTGCGACTGACTGGTTTTCCAAGCACTTCTGTGCATTCCATCCACGCATTTGACCATCGAACGTAACCATGTGGTGGGTTCTATCAATGTCCTCGTCCGTTGGGTCCCCGAGAGCGGCGCACATTGCTGCGGTAGGTCAAGGCCCTTAGACCTCTTACGCCTCAGTTCCTGGTGCTGTTGGCAAGTCTTCGGCGAAGATCATCTCAAGATTGTTGTGCAGTGAGCGCACCGTCCCTCTGGAGCAGCAGCATGACCCAGAAGCTAAAATTCCAGGCTGGGCCTTCATGTGAAAGAGCGTCCAAGTTCTTCTTTTCGCCATCTGATACAAGACAGTCTGGGACTCGTAAGTCTGCAGTAGTTCCTCGCAAACAGGATCGACGAGCTTCAAGCGACCACTTGGACCTCTGAGAGCATCCAGAGTAAGCGTGTAATCTCTGCTTGAGACATGCATCGAAGCGTTTACAGACAATGCCCTGGCTCCACCATTCTAGATACGTCTCTACGCGACCACGAATCCGCTCAAAGCAAAGACATACAAAGCTTTTCTTCACAACGTCTCACGCTCGACGCCCTGCCAGAACATTCGTGACCACCGCGAGAAACCAATATCCCCCGTTCACGGCGTTTTAGAATCCAAAATGTCAATTCTTCATCCGACCCAAGAAGGCATGCCCTACACCCTCCTCCAACACCTCAGCTATCTAGTCCACAACGGAAAAGACATCTGGAACACCGCTCCTGCCTGCTATACCGAACGGACCCACCCGTGCCGGTCTAAAACGGAGTCGACTCCTGCGAAGCAATCCCCACCAACCCCAAGATATCCCTCCGCCTGCCACCTTCGCGTCTCAAAAGTCAAAGCCGTGAAGAAATCTCCCTCTCGCAAAAGGAGAAGCTCCGGGATGTTGATATTCAAACGAACAGGACCGAGGAGGACGTTCAATTGGAACGATGAGAATAGGCCCTGTGGAGATAATAGCAAGTGTAAGACGTGTGGCACATTTAGAGAGAGAGAGAGAGAGAGAGAGTCAGATGAGGTAGATGGCGGTATTGCTAACTTCTAGCCCAGATATGTGGATCACAGATATGGAAAGGTCAACACCAGGGCTAGCTACAAAGGAAAGGGTAATGAGATAGCTGAAAAGTGAACACAACGAAACCACAAAATGTGCACAGGGGTATCATGGATTCTCGTTTCAAAGCATCGCTTTTTTTGACTAATGTACATTCATCCCTTGACGCAGTAGCATACAGCGAAGCGGTGACACCAACCGGAATTCCGTGGCGACGGGGGACGCCTAGAAGGCCACTCTTGTCCGCATCTCTTGCACCTTCTTTTCAATCTCCTTGACCTCACGATCCACCTCTGCAGCAATCTTCTGCTTGCTGTCATAGCCGAGAGCCATGAATCGCTCGCAGAGATCACCGTCGATGACGCCCTTGACTGGGACGTAGTATGATCGATACATCAGGTGATCGCGTCCAGCGAGTGGAGGATCTTCGGCGCGCATCTGCTGCTCCAGCGCCGTGAAGAACTCCACATCCTCGCGTGTGACGAACGGCACGAACATGCCCAGGGTGCCCTGGATGCCCGCCCAGAAGAGTACCTCTTGGCCTCCAGCCACCAGAGATGTCCGCTGCATGCTCATGGGGATGTCGCTCGCGAAGAAGTGAGCGCGTAGGTCGAATCGGTACGGTGTACCTCCGAGGTAGCTTCGCTCATTGATAATGTAGCCGTTAGCACCCTCTTCGTCGGCCTCCTTGCTCGCCTGCTCGGGACACCTCACGATCCAGATGTTACCCCACTTATCACCGCCAGCTGCCGTTTCGTAGTCGAGCGCAGTAGTCGACGTAGTCCATCTGTTGACCACATCGTCCACGAATGGAATCATACGGTTGTGCTTGGGCTTGTAAACAACGAAGGTGACCCCCTTCTGGATATCGCCGCAAGCAATTCGATTGCCGCCCATTGACTGCAGGGTGACAATGACGTTCTTCACAGCAGCTGCACGAGCTTTCCGAAGCAGAGCCTTCATTCCGATATCGTAGATGAAGAGCTCGTTACCAACACCAATCGCTAGTCTGCCATTGAATGACTCCAAGGCGTAGACTGGCTGGTCGAACTTGGTCTTGTGCACAAACTCCATCTTCGCGCCTTCATCGACCAGCTTGTAAATGTGTACATATCCGGCGCTGGGAATTCCTGTGCCAGGCTGCATGTGTTGGCCTGTACCGACAGCTAGGTAGAGAGTTTCCCAGCCCCGCGACTCGAAAAGCACGCAGCAACAACACAGCGCGGCCTCATTTTCAGTCAATTCCACTGTCGAAGTCACCTCGTTCCGGTAGGCGGGATCGATGGCCTGAATGCAGGATGCCCAGTGGCCAGGTCCCTTGGGCAGTCCTAGATGTCGCTCCAAGGCCAATGCCTGCTCGTCATCGTCAATAGACTTGCCACGAGTCTGGTCACGAATTGCCTTGGAAAGCGTATTGCCATCCTTCTGCACCGTATACCAGATCGGGTACCACGGGTTTCGGACCATTGCAGTGGGCGTGTAGTTGAGGTCGATGGAGGTGCGGGACAGGCGACCTTCGACGGATGGAATTGAGAAGATCAGTAAAGACTGACCATGAATAGCACATAGTCCTTGCAGTTCCGGGCTTATAAACGACGTTCCAGCTAGCACTGGTTCTGCTATGAGAGGGGTGAGCGTGTACACCCGACTCTGAGGATGGTTGTAGCCTAGCCAGGGCCGAGTGGAACAAGCGAGGACGCAGTCTTCGCCGTTGACTTCGACTGGGCAGAGGACCGGCGGTTTGATTCCGAGGAATTTAGAGCGAACGTCGCCCAGTTCGCCAGTCGTCTCATCGATGACGGCTCGCAGGTACAAGCCAGATTCCAAGCCAATGTGAACAACATTGACAGTCGTGTTCGATTGGGGATCCAGCATCTCGACAACCTCTAGCGACGTCGGTACCGCGGTGAGGAGCTGCATGCTTCGAGTTTCCAAAGGCGAATCGAGCTCAATACTTAAGACTTTGATGGTCTGGTCGTCACATCCAACAACTGCATACTTGGCTTGCTGTCGGCCTTTTGGTGTGCGGCCAACGGCAAGGGCTGTGATCTTACCCTGCATCTCTGGCATATCCTCCAGTTGTTGCAGGTCGCCATTGTCATCCATGAAGAAGAAGACAAGCTCGGCCGAGCTCAATCCCAGGAGCAACTGGCGGTCATTCGCAGAAGCACAGGATACGGTACGATGCTGTGGCGTCTGCCACTCATTGACGGTGCCGCGTCCAAGAATGCTGCGGATGCCCCGCGCATGAACTTGCACCAATGTGTCTTCTCCCATCTGTTGTGCATGGATCGTAGCACGATTCTCCAAGAACGCTGAGCCCTCCAGCTGCTCGACCGATTCCGTGATCGAACAAGCTACAGTAAGATCTCCGTAGCTGCTGGACAGCAGCAGGTATCGGTGCTGATTGTCACTGGCGCGGTGCTTGAAGGTCCAGATGTTGTCGTACGGCACACTACCCATGGAAGTGTTGATAATAACTTCCACATCGAGGCCATGTCTAATGGTTTGGAACTTGCTGCGGTTGCCTGCACCCTGGATCGAATAGATCTGCGATGTATCTTCTGAGGTGAGATTGTCGACTTTGGCCTTCATGAGCGGGTGCAAGCCTGGTATGTCTACCGCTAAAGTCACCATGGTGAGGCCGCGGGGCTCGAAATATGTGGGCTCATAGCTGTCCGTGTGATCGACCGGTACACCATCGGACGTGAAGGTGTTGTGGGGCTCAAACTCTGGATCATCTGCCAGGTCGTCGATGTGGTACAACTGGTTGTTGCCATTCTCAGCAGCTATATACACAAATCCCTTTTTGTGCAGAAGCATGTGCTTGGCCGCAGGGAGAGTGTCGTAGTATTTCAGAATGATGCGTTCCGGGATCAAGGTCGGGTTTCCTCGTTCGTCTGTCTCCATTCCCATGTCGAGTTTGAAGACATCGCCATCATCGGTCTGCAGGAAGAAGAAGAACTCATGTCGGGCTTTGGAGAGATGTAGGCAGCCAGCAACAATTATCCGCTTCCTGGATGTGTCTTCATTTGAACCTTTTCGTCGTGGAATGGGAATAGACAAGGGAGGGTGCTTGTCATGCCGATAGTAGATCCGGTCTTCGGCACAGACCAGAACTCCAGAGGGTCCATCTTGGCCACCAGGAACACCAAACAAAATGTTGGCTGTGTAGTCCACGGTCTCGCTCCAGCTCTTCACGACATGGTTCAGGCCCATGTCCACAGTATAATAGACCAGCTGCTTTTCTCGATTCTCATACTGCTCGCCTGAAGGGTCGCCCTCCGCTTCTGAGTACTCCACCTCCAAAGCTGCAAAAACGGGAGGCTCCCATCCTGTGTCCAAAGCACAGATTGCAAAACACAAGGTCGCCCAGGTATTGGCCTCATGCGGACTCGATATGATGATCTGCCCGTCCGCATGCCGATTCAACATGTACACTACCTTGTTTTTCTCCGGACTCGCTATCATCATGCATCGCCCGCGACCGTCGCTCGCCAAATACTGTGCTGGTATTGTTCGTCGTACACCCGACTTACCGTATGTTTCTAGGTGGATTCGATTGAATCGATTCTTCTCGGCATCGTATGTGAGCATGGCCACTCGGCCAGAGTCGGAGACAACTACAAGTTGATCTGCAGAAGAGTCAGCGATGTCTTAGAAAGCATTTTGAAGTCTGTTCAAACATGATAGTCGCGAGAGTCGATCGACAGCTACCCGAGGCAGATCAAGTGCTGAACTTCTCGCTGGCTGTGGCGTAGTCGGGTCGCTGCAGCAGCTGCTCATCACTATGCGGGTCTTCAGACTTGGGGGACTATTCGAACTCACCTGTCGGGGTTCCGGGAATTCTGAAGGCAGCCAGGCCCTTGACGATACCAAAGACATCTTGATCGAGGACTGTCGAGATCTTGCGATCAGTGCCGTCGGCATTCTGAGATATGCGGTGCAGCGAGATGTGCTGGCCACGGGCTTCGAAGATTTGCTGGTCGCTGGCCTTGAGCCCAGGAATCACGCTGCAGAGGACGGCGGAGGTGATGGAGGATGGCGGCTCGAGGGTGAGTGAGTAGAAGGCCTGGGTCTGCTGGATGTTGGCCATTCTGGCCGCCGTCGAGTCGGATCGCGCGCAGTGTGTTGGAGTCGCCTAGAGGCAAAAGACTGAAAGTTGCTGAAGGTCGTTGGTTCAACTTCGCGATCAGCTCCAAGCTCGAGTCAGTGTGCATACATCCATGCGCGGTAGCGAGTCATGCCCGGTCTGTATCGGCATCGGCACGGGCATCGGGCCGCGGCGAGCGTCTCCGACGGCAGCTTGACATCTTCGAGCTCGATGATACTGAGACCTGGAGAAGAAAGTGCTGGCGCAGAGGGATAATTTCCTTCGATACTACCGCGCAAGATGGCATCCAAAACGATATGTAATCGCTGCCTGAGGCTGGCCGCATCCACGCTGCCGTCAAGAGCCGCCCCGACAACTACCAGACGAGCCTTCGCATCCTCAGCGTCTAAACAACCGTCCAATGCCCGCAAACTACACCAGTCGTCCAAGCAGAGAGCAGCACCGGCCGTCGAATCATCGAAGCAGCCAACACAAGAAGTCCCATCTTACGCCGGGCAAAATGCGAATCAGCATAACGAGGGCTCAAGACTACTGCTGCAACCCAACAACCTCTTCCACTCCTTCACCAACTCTCCATCGCCAGCAATCCGAAAGAGAGCAGCCTTCATGAAACAGAATGCATACTGTCCGCATCCTGATCACCAGGCAACCCGAACGCCTCTCTCTCCACACGATCTAGAAGCGAGAAAGACGGGCTCCAAGCCACCTGCACATGTTCGACATGAATGCCCCGATTGCGGCATTCCGGTTTCATGTTGTGAAGAGCACTTTGTCGATGACTACGAGAGCCATCTGGAAGTATGCGATGTGCTGCGGGAGATCAATGAGGACGACCATGATTTGCACAGTGGACGTTTCTTCCCCGAATTTGAGTATCCTGGGATGCAGATTGAGGAGGCACAGGTCAACATGACGAATTGGGATACCTTGCTCTTCAGCAGAGAGTTTAACGCGGTCAACGACGAGCGGAGTATGCGGCAGGTCACACGATTGTTGACATATCCCATGACAGTTGGAAGCGTGCTGCACGAGCTCAGTCCTTACAACCTTAACAACAGATTATTGCCGGAAGGCCTGAGATCATTAAGCGGTAAGTTCCACATGCGCTTCGCCCTTGGATTCCCGTACTGACATTCTCAGCTCTCCGCTACACTCTCCACCCACCTCGAACAGGAGGTGGAATTGATATCAAAGGCTTGCGCGCCCAATCTCCTCCCGTCCGCCTCTTCATCCTTGGGGCCCGCGCAGAATCCTCTCTCCCAAGAGAAGTCTGGATTCAACTCTCGTACCTCTTCCCTCGAGCAACCTTCCACCTAATCTTCATCGGCCCGGAATCCATGACAAACCGTGACGCAGAATACCCTCTCCCCGAACGAACCCCTTCGAACCCCTTCGGCGCCATCATCGAAGACCGTCTCGGCGGCCAGGTAAAGATTTCCACCTACGTCGAATACTTCCAGACTTTGCACCAGGCACAACACTTCTACCCCTACGATCCTTACTTCGATGCTTTCATCCTGTTCCATCCTGGTCTAGGGCATCCAGCTTCTTCGCATGAGTGGACAGACGCACTGCCACAACTTCTGGAGACTAAAGTTCCCATCATCTGCACGGGTTATACGGAGTACGACATGCAGCGAGATATTGAATGGGTGACAAAACAGGCTGCAGGCGAGATGGATATGTTGCTCACGCCTGGGGAGAATCGCTTCAGGAGTCTGAGATGGGATTTGAATGATCTGGATCCGGGCGATGTGAGCTGCGGCAATTGGGGTATTTGGGGTTTCAGAGGGAAGAGATATGAGACTGATGAGTATCGCGGAGAGCCGCAACAGTAATTACCCATCAGGACTGTATGTACACTATGAGTATAGAACCACTTTTCAAGACCGCCCTGGAGCGTCTGGGCTCTAGTCTGCTTGGTCTCTGTGCCGGGGCTGCACGTCTATCTGGCCAACGCGAGCGGAAAGTAACAACATCATCCAGCCGGCCTCTTCAACCGTACTTCTTCACATTCGCCTCTTTCAACACCTCCGACAGATCTCTGCCAAAACAGTCCTTCTTTCTCAACAAGGCCGGACCCTCAAGCATATGCTCCTTAAACTTCTCGCCCTTCCATCGCTCCTGGCCCTCCTTATCGTCCCATCTGTACCCCTTCATTCCAAAGCTCAGGTCCTCCTTCACACGTCCACTATGGTAGTCGTTCAAGCACTTCATCTTGCGGAGGTGGAGCTCCCATACCAGCTGCTCGTGACTCGCGTACTTCCAGAGCTCGATGACCGCTGCGTCCAGCACACTGAGGCTTGGGCTGGGTTTGACGCAGAAGGCGATGTGCTGGAATCGCGTTGGTGGATGGCGCCATTCGCGCGTGGAGGTGCGCGAGCTGGGAGAGGACCAGTCCTGGTCAGACGGGCTTTCCGCTGCCGGTGTCGAAGAGCTATCGGCTGGTGCGCGAAGCGGTGCAGGTGGTTCTGCTACTGTCTGCATCTCCGCGTCTGGGTCAGCATGTCTGGACTTGAAGATCTCGTTGCTTCGGCTCAAAGGCTTTTCGCCTCCTTCTTCGCCTCCTCCTTCGGCTCGCATGGGCATCGCCGGTGGCTTCGGCGGTGGCATCGACAGAGGCATCGACAGTGGCGTCGACAGTGGCATCGACGCTGGCTTCGACATTGGCATGGCAAATGCAGAATCCCTCCGCTCTTCTGGCGCTTCCCCTGGCTGGGACAATCCCGGTGGATCATTGACCCCTTCCGTCAACTTCAGACTCCAAAGCTGCTCGAAGCATCGCAGACAGAAAGTCGTCTCGTAGTCAGTCGTTTCGGAGGCCAGGTTGAGGTAGTACGTGTTCCCCGGCATGTCCTGGGGAGCTTTGAAAGGACATCCAAGCCGGAAACATGCTATGGTATCGCCGAAATCAACGAAGCTGGTACGCTGGAGGACGAGAGGGGCTCCTGCCTCAAGGTGCATGCGAGCTGCTTGGAGAAGTTCGGCGGATCTTCTCAGTCTCTCCGGCTGCATTTCAGTCAGCATAACGTCTCCGTTGCGAGGACCATAAACGTACCCTCTCTCGCTTCTCGGCGATCGCTCTGGCCATTTCGGTGGCCTGCGGCAGGATGTCATTCGGATCATCGTGCCCAAAGACACCAGAGTAGGTCTCGCCAAGCTGCTCGAATGTCAGTCATCTGGGTCTCCACGAAGGCATTACGATACTCACACCGTGGCCGAGATGCCACGTGCGTCCGTCATTCTTGTTGACATGTAGCGTCTCCGTAACCCGCAACTCTCGCACATGCACACCCTCTCGCCTACCTTGTGGCAAAGGAGGATGGTAGGCGTCGATCTCATTGAAGTTCACCTCGAAGTTGCTCGGGACGGTAAAGCCGCGAATGTCAAAGACCTGGTGTCCGATGGGCTGTTTGTATAGAGGATAAGGCCACGAGAAATGGTTGCCCGTGTGTGGAGAGCTGGCGGGCGTGAAAGGGCGGTAGGCACTGATATGACTCGGCGCTGGCGGGTGCTGATTGATGGGCGTGAAGGAGTGCTCGCGATTGTGGCCAGTACCACCGACCAGGCCGGGCGGCGACGGAGGATAGCGGCGACTCTGTCGTGGCGATGTCGCTGGCGGATACCTCGGCGGGTTCTGATTCTGATTCTGGCTCTGTTGCTCATCCTGGTACAGGTACAGGTACTGGTGGTACGCGTTCTGACCCTCGCGGAGCTCCGCTTCGTGGTATTGGGCGCTTCCGGGAACATATAGAGTCGAGCGAAGCGCAGATTCCGGTGGCTGCACCTGCGAAGGATACCGCGGTGGAGTCATGTTCGCTCTCACCAAGCTGCTGTTGACGAATCCTTGCGATGGACGAGTCTCCCGCTGGTCAGTCTCTCTGCCAGGAGCAGATGGGTACCTCGACGAGCTCATGTCGTATGGAAGCCGAGGAATCTGTCTGGCCGAAGAAGGATGTAAGGTGGTTGTTTCGGCCAGGGCTGTGGGTTTGTGAAAAGGAGCACGGGAGGCAGAAGTCTTGGCGTTGTCTCCCCAACAACCATCCGACACTGGCGAAGGCGGCACTGCTGGTTGCCCGACGGGACGCGTTCGAGCAGAGGGTAGCTGAGCGAATTCAAGTCGTGTTTCTAGCGCACTCTTCAATCGTCACTTTGCTTCTGGTGCATTTTCGCTCGAGCTCCTGCCCACTTGGAGGACAAAGATTGCCCCTGGTCGTGACTGCCCGCTTTCCGCACCGCTCCTACCTGATCGGGAAGGAGCGACAAGTAGGAAGGAGCGATGCATAGCGCACACTTCACAAAGGACCTGCTTGACGTTTGGAGCAAATGCGAGAGCTCATTTGAACGCTACCAATGCCGTTGTAAAGTACAGTCCCTAATCGTTGCCCTCCACCACGCTGGCGGCTGGTCGCTTGATGATCGTACCCGTCATGAGGGATAACGGCACGCAGACCCAGCACATTGCCGCAATGAAAATCAACCCATTAAACAAAGAGCCTACAGGCTGTCCTTCTTGCGGTTTCTTGAGCGCCAACGAATCCCCAGCAACAATGATGAAGATGGCTCCGATTACCTTCGCCCCACACCATCCAATAACACTCGAGAATTCCGGCGAGACCGGATGCGTCCACGCCGCTTGGAATTCCAGCACACACGGCTCGATAGAGAGCGAGCCTGCACCGATGAGAGCGAAGATGATGTACAGTCCCGCCACGGAGCGAGTCTGGGGGATGAATGGAAGCGCTGTGTATGCCGCCGCGGTGAAGATCACGATGACCTTGAGGGCGATCAAGTGAGCCTGAGTGCGGTCGAGGATGGGAGAGATGACCATTGCCGTAGCAATGCCAACGAAAACCAGGGCAGCGATGGCGTAGCCGGCGTCTTGCTGCGGGTATCCATAAGGGTGTATTGCCTGGTTTGAGATGGTGATGACCGCATCGATGGCGCCAGCAAAGACGGCGAAGGAGATAAACTGGACATAGAAAGTTGGGTTCCGGAGAAGTAGCTTCATGCTTTCGAGGCCGCCCAGTCGTCTGACGTCCGCGACAGCTGACGGGGGATGCGGTGGTGCTCTGGGTAGGAACGGAGCGGGAATCGCGGCTACGGTGAATACGATTGCAATAATGAGAGCTTGCTCATCGTAGTCTGGTCCTTCGTCAGCCAAGTTGTATAACATGCCAGTGTGGAGAAATACGTACTGAATGGACCCAGTGGTTTCACCATATACGGCCCACTGAGAGCTCCTACTCCTGATCCCAGCGCATATGCCAAGGATGGTAGCGCTGTCGCCAGGGTTCGCCCTCGGTCCCCGAACCACTGCCTGCTGTATCTGGTCGGCATTGCCAGTATGAAAGGCAGAGCGAGAGAATGTACGATCGTGCCGAAGATGTTGACCGGGAAGTTGTGCGCGCGAGCTCCACCATATATTATCCAATTGCCGATTACGGTAAAAATGCAGGCAACGATGATTGAGAATTTGGGTCCCCATCGATTGAGGATCCAGATGGTGAAGGGCGCAGGTACTATGAACACCAGCGAGCTTGCGACGCTCAAGTAGTTGCTCTCCGCGAAGCTGATGCCGTACCATGCGGTTGCAGTACTCGAGACGACGCCGGGTGCTGCATAACCCCTTCCGACGGCGAAGTTGAGCAGAGTCAATTCTGCCAGTCCGAACCAGCGTCGTTTGTACAGTCGATACTTTCGTTCCTTGACCAGACCTTCGCTTTCGATGTCCGGGAGATTGTTATACCGGTAGTTGTTATATTCGCCGTCATCATGTGGAGTTGTCTCTCGCGAGAGGTTCGATTGCTCAGAATTGTCAAAGTCCGATCGATCGATCGCTTGTGACCGTGTCTCCTCTGGCTCGCGATGGCTGAAGTCTGAGCAGCTCTTGATAAGTTGCCATGTCTAAGTCGAGAATCAAAGCGGAAAGTAGCTGCAAGTGTGGGATGAAGTTGTCTTGGTCAATTCCATGGCTGGCCAAGGTTTGCCTTCTATTTGGACCTCCATCACAGCGTTCAGCGTGTGTTGATCGGTTGTAGTGTACGTCACTTGGAGCTGAGATCCAATGCCATTGTCGCAATCCGGATCTGCAAGCTGATTATGGTAGCAGCGCAACAGCTCCTCAATGAGGAATGCTTAGTCGGCGCATCCTTCAGCTGCCCTGGAATTTCATGATGCCCCGAAGGATCGCGTCCATTGTGCATGGCTGATTGGAGGCAAGAAAGGAAAGTGAATGATTATCACAGGCAGGCTGTGCTTTGGACACCGACCAACATGAAACATCAGCTCCCA
Organism: Lecanosticta acicola; assembly: GCA_963674455.1. Lineage (NCBI taxonomy): Eukaryota > Fungi > Ascomycota > Dothideomycetes > Mycosphaerellales > Mycosphaerellaceae > Lecanosticta > Lecanosticta acicola. The sequence goes on along the minus strand of CAVMBE010000007.1, from coordinate 471,483 downwards.
GCTTGGTCGATGTCTTTACGAAAGTCTGCGCTGGGGTGATGAGTGGGTGGGTGCTTGCAGATGATTGGTCGCGGCTTTGAGGCTTCCCACCTTCCGATGTTTAACCACTGCTCGCGTCGTTCATCACGTCTCCCCTCCCACACGATGTGCACGATACACTTGCACAGTCTTTGATCCACCGGCCTCCCGAATGTATGCGAGCAGCCGGGTATCTCTTCACGCTGCTTGCCCTATACATGCTCATTGCACGAATCTCGGGACCAGGATCGCGCCTGCCCTCCTTCTGCTGCCTCCAGTTCGCCCATCCCCCTCGCCATCGCCTCTCGACTTCACGATATACGAGTCGGAACTTTGCGGCGCGCGCAAATCCACCCCCGTCCGCATCCACGATGCTGCAAAGTGCTGTCCACAAGCACGCGCAGAAACACGGCCAGCAGCAACGCGCATCCCAATCTAGTCTTGCTACAGTCCAGGGAGCAGCTTTCCAGAAACCGTCGTCTCAATCCACGAACCCGGGATATCGAAACCCACTCCACCCGACATCCGACTCTACATTGAACGGCTTGAAGAGCGATCAGCCATACCCCAGCAGAGGAGGTGTAAAACGCACAGCGAGCGGGCTCGCCAAAGCATTCGATGGATCATTTGAAGACGCAACAGGATCCCAGAACCAGTCCATCATGATTGGTGCACGGTCGCCGTCCAAGAGCAAGGTGCCTCAGGTCACACAGACAGATCTGTTTGATGAGGATGATTTCGACAGTGATATTGAACTGGATGTCGAGGAGCCTGTTCCGCAGAAGGCCGTGAGCTACCCGAAGCTGCCAGGACAATCCTCGAATTTCGCAGTCCCCACAAAGCCAACTGCGAACAGCACGGTGTCATATCCAGAACTACCGGGAACAGCACAGGCAAGCACCTACCGGCCTACCTATCAATCCCGAGAAGCTAGCACTGCCGCCGACTCTGGCTATGGTACTGCAAATCCACCGGCGTCGCAGCAAGCACCGGGAAGTAGTGCTCCGTTGCCCTGGTCGTCTTCGCCGGTCACGCATTACAGCCCTAAAAGGCCCATCCCCTCTCTCCAGCACTTTGCACTCGACCCCTACAGTTCGACACATATTGAGCAAGATACCTCTCCTAGACCAGGGCCGGCGAAGCGGAGGACGATCCCCTGGATGGATAAGAACTCGGAAGATGACGCCTCCGAACCGGCAGCATCTTCGACCTCCACCGCCAGGACCACGTCAGCCTCCACCGCACGAAGTATGGCGACTCCGAGAGACAGGACCAAAAAGGACAAGCCCAGCCACCTTTGGAATACTACTGCTAGCGCGGTGAAGGAGCAGCAAAAGAAACATCGCGAGGAGGCAAGGAAGGTTCGCAACCAGGAAGGTACCGAGGAGTCGCTCCGCAAAGCCAAAGGCACGCACAAGCGCCCAGCGAGGGTCTTCCTGAGTGAGGAGCAGCAACATGTTCTGGAGTTGGTGATTGAGAAGAAAAAGAGCGTCTTCTTCACGGGTTCCGCTGGTACAGGCAAGTCGGTGCTCATGCGCGAGATCATTGCCTCTCTGCGGAAGAAGTACTCGAGAGAACCCGATCGGGTGGCGGTGACTGCGTCCACTGGCCTCGCTGCATGTAACGTTGGGGGCGTGACAGTGCATAGCTTTGCGGGTATTGGCCTTGGCAAGGAGGAAGTGCCGGAGCTAGTGAAGAAGATCAAGAGAAACCAGAAAGCGAAGCATCGCTGGATGCGAACCAAGGTGTTGGTTGTTGACGAGGTATCTATGGTGGATGGTGACTTGTTCGACAAACTGGAATCCATCGCCCGCCAGATCCGGAACAACGCACGGCCGTTTGGTGGCATTCAACTTGTGATTACCGGCGATTTCTTCCAGCTACCACCCGTTCCCGAGAACAATCGCGCCGCCAAGTTCGCCTTCGATGCAGCGACTTGGACCACGAGTGTTGAGCACACAATCGGTCTCCACCATGTGTTCCGTCAGAAAGATCCCGGTAGGTTCAGACGCAGTGCAATGAGAGATTTTTCGCAACTGACATAGTGGCAGTATTTGCGGGCATGCTCAATGAAATGCGCGAAGGCCGCCTATCGCAGTCTTCCATCAACGTGTTCAAAACCCTCAACCGCGATCTGAACTTTGAGGATTCGCTGGACGCTACTGAGCTCTTCCCCACGCGGCAGGAAGTCGACCGAGCGAACAGTCAACGTCTCGCTATACTCCAAGGCGACACTTTACCATTCCCCGCAAGAGACGGTGGCTCGATCACGGACAAGGCCATGCGCGACAAGCTTTTATCGAATTGTCTTGCACCTGAGTTGATCACGCTCAAGAAGGGCGCTCAGGTTATGTTGATCAAGAACATTGACGAAACACTTGTCAACGGCTCCCTGGGCCGCGTGATAGGATTCATGGACGAGCGCAAATTCGACAGCTACAACAACAACGAAGCGGCATTCTCCCAGTCGCCAGGAGGGACCATCGAAAGCGAAGAGGGCGGTGGGAGCAAGCTGCGACTGATGGCCGGTGTTTCGACGTCTATGCAGTGGCCCTTGGTGCGGTTCGCGATCGCGGATGGCACATGGCGAGACCTGCTGTGTGAACCGGAGACGTGGAAGGTTGAGCTTCCGAACGGCGAAGTGCAAGCATCGCGCGTGCAGGTGCCTCTGATCTTGGCGTGGGCGCTCTCGATCCACAAAGCCCAGGGACAGACGCTGGAGCGGGTCAAAGTTGACCTGGGCAAGGTGTTTGAAAAGGGGCAGGCGTACGTTGCGCTGAGTCGTGCCACGAGCATGGCGGGATTGCAAGTGCTGCGCTTCGACCCGAGGAAGGTCAACGCACATGAGCGCGTGAGGACGTTCTACTCGCAGCTGGCACGCGTGGAGCTTGCGGAGAAGAACAAGGAACGGATGGAGAAGATTGACAAGCCCCAGACGACGACTACTGCTGATGACTACGAGAAGCGCTTCATTGAGGGCGACGTTGGTTGGGGCGAGATGTGAAGCGCAGTGCTAGCATGCATGGACGAAGCGACTCAGTGAGGCAGATATTTGGCCGTCAGACCACCAACATGGCGACGAAGCTGTCTTGGAGCAGACCATGTACGTACTTGCATCATTGCTAGCCACTTACTTATTTGCCGCAAGACGATGCTCACGCTTCTCTCCGAGCATTGCTTGCGCACACCTCTCTGCGATGAGATATGCATTGATCTGCGTATGGTTGTTGGTCAGGATAGGACAGACACTCATGTCAGCGATCCGCAAGCCTTCCAGACCGACCACGTTGCAATCGGTATCCACGACGCGGTCCGGGTCGCCTTGACGGCCCATGGCACAAGAACCCATGGCGTGGAATCCGTGATTCAGCTCCTCTCTGAGAAACCTGCGTATGGCTTCCTCGTCGCCCGGTTCGCACAGCGTGATGGAACCGTCCGCATTCCGCTCCCCGGGCCCGTGGATCGTCTTCCGGAGAATCGACCGTATCGTCGGAGATTGCAAGATCCTCAGCTGGGCTTTTGTCGTCTCGATGGCGATGCGCCAATCATACGCTTCCGAACAGTAGGCGGGATCGATCACGGGGAAGTCTCTAGGATCCGGATCCGGACTGCGCAGGCACAGAGAGCCGCGGGCGAGGAGGTTCTGGCAGAGCCCTTCGACAGCGAGGACGGAGTCTTGCGGATCGACGGTGCCGGTGTGAAGAATAAGGGCCCGCCGTGCATCCAGAGCTCGGTACTGGGTCTGTCCGGGTGGGCGAGGAAAGCCTGCAGGTCTGTCGGGGGCAGGGAGTGGAATTCGTGGGACTCGTACAGTTCTGGGATGCGGGCGAAGAGGAGCGCTGCGCTGGCGCCGAAGACTGCGAGTGGACCCGTGCGCGTCGCTTCGTACTGCTTTCGCGCGGCTTCCATGGCTTCCTTGGGGGTTTTGGAGGAGTTGGTTGTGGCCTTTGATGGAAGGGTCGATGACGGCTTCGATGCTGAAGGCGCTGTGGTCGCGCATGTTCCGGCCGACCGAGGGGGAGTCGTGCACGACGGAGATGCCGTGTTGTGACAGCTTCGGATGCCGGTCCGATGCCCGAGAGGAGGAATCATCTCTTCTTCGTCTTCGCCAGTCGTCTTGGCAGCCGGGATCAACTCCACCCCGACAGCCCTCTTGCCCTCCACCACGACCCTCCTACACAGCGTCCGCGTAACAACCACCAACCTCCCCGCCTCCCTGAGTTCTTCCCTCTTCTCCCGCCCCAGAAACGCCGCCGCCGCCGCACTCCTCCTCTCCCCGCGATCAACATTCATCTGCGCCACCGAAACCCCCATCGCCTCCCCATCGTTATGATCCCCATTCCACGCAAACCCGGCCTCCATCGCCCCTCGCAGACAAAACTCCACCCACAGCCTGCCACTCCCGCCCGACTCCCACCCCAATCGGCCCGCCGCGCGCATGCACCCCCTCCTCCGCCGCGAAATCCACCCATCCCCCTCTCTGCCCCGGAACCTCCTCCGCCCCCTGCTGGAAATCTTCCAACCCTTTCATCTCCCCCAAAACATTCCCCCACCGCCACCACGCATCCCCAACCGCCGCCGCCGCCCACGCTTCCCAATCACACCGCGGTCCGCGCACCCACGAGCTGAAATTGTTCGCCGAGCTGGCCCCCCCCTTCCCCTTGCCCCGCGGGTATGATAATGCCCGCCCGTGGAGTTCCTTCTGCGGCGCTGTCCGGTAGAGCCAGTTGCCCGCTTCGCTGCCGTATTTCGGCAATACCAGGCCTGGGATCAGGTTTTCGGTGTCTTCTTCGGCTTCGCCGCCGGCTTCGATGAGGAGGGTTCGGGTGTTGTTGTTGTTGTTGTTGTTGTTGTTGTTGTTGTTGTTGCCGGCGGCGGAAGCGAGGCGGGAGGCGAGCAGGCAGCCGGATGTGCCGCCGCCTACGATGATGTAGTCGAATTCATCTTGGCTATCTGGGAGGGTGTGGAGAGGTGTTGAGGTGGGTATGGGATTCGAATTGCTTGGCATTTCTCTGTTCGTCGTCCGGGGATTGCGAAGGGGATTTGCTCGTTTTACTCGGTATCCTTGCAGGCTGTTTTGATCAGACGTGATCTCGTGGGCGGTAGATCTAGCAGGAACACTCACTTGGGTCGTAGTCCATGTTTCATGCAGGTCAAGCTATCATCGCGAAATCCTGAGCCCCACCGCTCATGGCTTGCCCGAGAGCTGCAGTGGGAGCTACAATGATGCTATGGAAGTTGGATCCGATCGGCGATCCTCACATCACATCGAATAGGCAAGCTTGGAATCGACGGTCGCCGTCTTCTCGTACAGCCATAACACTAGGGGTATCTCATTACCGTGTGGAGGAACAACTCCTCCCAAAAGATGCAAAATGTTTTTTCTTCTCACAGGTGCCTTGAAGAACGGCCAGTGCTTGCTCCAAATGCACTCACTCACTCAATCAATCAATCAATCAATCAATCAATCAATCAATCAATAGCGCTTCTTCTTCTGCGGATGGACGTGCCAACGTGCCTTGATGCCCCGCTGGGCGAGCCAGTCGCGGATCTTATCCCACAGCATGAACCCAAACACAATGAACATGAACGCCACCAGGCTGGGCACGGCGACGATCCAGAAGAAGGCAAACGGGTGAGCTAATCCGGCGCCCGACGCAAAATTCATGCCAAAGTAACCTACCAATTCATCAGTATACACGACGAGGTCGTCGTGAGGGTCAGGATCGTTGTTTCGGGCTGGCTTACCCGAAATAAAGGTCAATGGCGCGAAAAAGACCGTGACGACGGCGAGAATCATCATGAAGTTGTTCGTCTTGGCTCCGACAGTATTGAAGATCAAGGTCGAAATGTTGTTCGCGCTGGCGTCCATCTGCTCGAGTGCGGAGATCATCGTAATACAATGATCCAGCACATCGCCAAAGTAGGTGTGCGCAAGCGGCGTGATCGTAACACTCGTAGCCTCATCTGCCCGCCTCAGTGCGATTTTTCTAAAATCCGACACGTGGCGCACCATGGGCTGTCCGAGACGATCGCGTGTGGTCTTAGCAGGGATCGCGCCGCCAGCAGCTTCGGATACGGTGGCGCTGGGCGTCACCACGGGCGTAGCTTTGGCCGAAACAGCGGCCGTCGCGTCGGTCTGGTGGTCGCGTAGGGAGTTGACTAGGTGCACAATTGGCTTAACAAGATTCTGCAGCATGTCGACTTCCTCGCCGAAGATATGCAGCGCCCGTGAAGTCCGGATATCGGGGTTGGTCATGGCATCGATTTGTAGCTCTTTTCGGGCCTTGTTGTACGCGTCTCTGACTGGAACCGCCAGATCCACAATGGCATCGATGATGGCTTGGGTAAGCAGAGATGCATCGCAGCTCCTCCTCAGCATCGTCTCCTTACTACTGAGACGATTCAGGATTGGTGTCTCGATGTCCTCAGCCGAGTGCTCGAAGAAAGAGATGACGGCATTGTCTGACAAGAGGAAAATGGCCACCTGCTCGACACTGACGGTCATGTCCTCGTTCGTAAGTGCACTGTGTCTCTCCATCCACGCAGTGTGTTCCGGTATTTGAGCGCTCTCGTACCGGTGGAGCGTGCGAATCGGCTTTATAGGCGTCTGGTCGGAGAGCCCACTGTGCGCGCTGATGAATTCATCCATTTTACCATCTTTGTTCCTGTCCAAGTATCGTGGCAGCACATCTGGCCGTCGCTTGCCCGTGGCCCAGTCCCACCAGCTCTGGCGGGCGAATGATTTTTGATGCTGCCCATGCTTCTCGTTGAACTCGTCGCTATCGGAATCCGCGCCGTTTGTGCAGGTACACTTCTCGTCGCTGCCGTTATGCTGGTGCAGACGGACAAGCTTCTGCAACGTGAGCACGATGAAGGCATGGTCTACGTACCAGTCCACCTTCGTCCTCGTGTGGGTATGCATCAAATCTTCAATAGCCAATCGATGCAGATGGAATTGGTTTCCCAGAGTCTTGATGACATCCCAGCTGAGCCCGTTCACAGAAATCCATCGACAAGGTAGGGCTTCTGTCCGAGGCGTCTTCAAGGCCTCAGCGAGGCCGTCATTGTCCGATTTGAGATGATGTACTTCCTGATCGGAATAGTCGATGATGTTGATTTCACACTGTGTTTTGAGGTTCGTCAGATGGTCCGGTATCTGGTCATCGTCCGCAGTAGTGTCGATACCGGGTTCGGCTCCAGGATAGTAGTTCTCGTCGCCAGCAGGGGCTTCCTGAGGATGTTCCAGAAAGGTCCTGACGGTGTTGGATCGCGACACTTTACGATTGCGCACACCTTCATGCGAGCCAGGCGCAGAGAGACGCGAGTTAGCGCTCCCCTGTCGCTCGAGTTTAGCATGTTCCATCGGCGGGGCTGGACTCTGCGGCGTTGGGACCCGATCACGGGAAGGCTCTTCTGGCGGCGGCGTCAAGATCGTTGGCACACGATCTGGGGATCCGTAATCACGCGCCACAACGGATTGCGGTGTTGCCATTGTGCGTTGTTGCGGTAGGAATGAAGCTCTCAAGTAGATGAAGAAAGAAGGTGGCGGCCGTCAAGGGAGAGAAATGTTGAGGTGTCCTTCATGTGAGAGGATGGAGTGACCAAGTCGGTATTCGTACATCAACAGCCATGCATGCAATTTGAACATAGAAAGCGGCGAAGAAGGGGGCGAAGAAGGGAATCGAAAGGAATGAGGTGGAGCTTGTGTCGTCTGAGATCTTGACAGCCGAGAATGCAATCACCATGCAACCTAATGCTGGAGAGGATGCAAGGGCAGGGGCGGCCGGGGAAACAAGCTCTCGGCCGCAAAAGCTTGGCGTTTGAGCTCAATTCAGGTGAGCACGTGATTGGCCGCCTCAGCGAGATATCACGTGGAAGGCCTAACTTCATGTGGAGTAATTCGGTATTCTGATACGAAAAGCTGTAGGTAATCGATCCATCGCAGACTGAGGCTGTACAGCCCTGCGTGATATCAGGAGCTGCACATATATATGCACAGTCATCTCAAGTCTTCGCGCTTCTCGCATCAGTATTGAGCATCTCATCGGCCGCCTTCAGATGTTCCATCAGACGCTTGGGAATTCCACCACTTTTCGGTCGGTCGAACCATTGATGCCCAATATACTTCGGAATAGCGGCCAGCAGATATGCTCTCAGCTCTTTCAGATAGAGCCTTCTCTTGTGGCTTGCTACAATCTCTTCCTCGCTTCTGATGCGGAACATGACGAATCCAGTCGGTGTCTCATACTCGATTCTCTCAGGTAGTATTGCACGCCACTGCCACAGTAGGAGGGGAAGTCTGTACGCGGAATGCTGACGCCGAGTATCTCTTGCGCCGTTGCGATTCACAGTCCCCAGATAAAGGCGTACCCACCGCCTCAGCCAAAGAATGTCTCGTCGGCGAATCAGATCAGCGAATTGCCAGCTGTTGCGGAGACGCTCCAGTGATCTAGGCTCCTGTGATCTACGCAGAAACCCCTTGCTCCTGGCACGAGTATAACCTTGAACGTCTCTCAACCTTTTACCTGCCATTTCTCGAGAACTTCTTACAAGCGGTTCGGCCGCGATAATCTTGTCCGCAAGCCAGTCACTCGACTGGCGATGGAAGATATTCTTGATCAAGTAACGGTACATGCTCATTGTCGGTTTGACAGAATACGGCGGTCCTGTCATAAGGTTCCAAAGGCTCAAGACGCTGCTAAGCGGCAGCTGACCGGTCGTGCGGCGGCCGAGCCTGTCTGTTCCAGTACGGGGTAGGGAGAGTATGAAGGTCCATTGGAGAAGCCGAGCCCAGACATCACTGGTTATGGCGAGACCGAAATGTCGAGCCACAAAGTCGACGAGGCGCAAAGCACTCGGGATATCATTGTTGATACTGAATGCGTCGGCAATGGTTAAGAGAAGATCCTCCGTCGGCCTCATGGGCGAGTGTTCTGGAATCTGCTTTGGCGGGATTGATTTTTCATCCGTCCCTGCCATTATCCCTTCCACGTCGATGCCCCATACCCGTTTTAGTACAGACTTGGCTGTGGCAAGGTCTCCTTCTCTCGCAGACGCGGTAATTAGGATTCTATAGCTCTCCTCATCGGCGACGACTCCATTGGTAAGCATCTTGTTGAATATCTCCATTGTCTGTTGTCGCACTCCTCCTTCTCCTACCCGATAGTTCCAAAACTTCGAGCGTCTCTTTTCGCGAGCGCGTCCCTCCATGTTGTACGGGATAACTCGGACCGTTTGTCTCGAGCCAGCGGAATGGATGCCATTCCAAACGACCGCCGACATATAATAATTGTAGCACATGGTGTTCGGCACGTGTCCATCATTGAGAAGCGCGTGCCATACGAAGGAGCCCATCTTTGAGTTTCCAAGATCGCGAGCAGAGCGCAGTAGAATCGTGTAATCAGCAAATGTAGGCGCAATCCCGACCGAGCGTCTGACCCCAAGGACACTCTGGAGAACGGAAACGTACTCCCGAGCAACTTTGTGCATCGACATGAGTCCAATCTCGGCGGCTGTTTTAGAGCTGAAATCCACGTGAACACGGCCGACTTTTGCAACAAAGTGGGAGGGCTCTAGCAGGCGGATAATTTCCGAGTATGTCGTGGGAGGTATGCTCCGCAGGAAGTCTAGGTCATTGGCCTGGTACGCTGCAAAGAGGCAGCGTGCTACCACGTCCGCTTCTTCCTGCAGGAGAGCGTCAGAAAGCTTCGCTCGGTAGTCGATGTCGAGCATGTCCCTTGGATCGGGCGCATTGAAGCCATCCGCAGCAAAAACGCTATCCGAAGTGCCGGGCTCTTGTCTACCATCGAAAGGTTCGAACGGCTCCCAAAGGCCATCTTGCTCCAAGTCCTGCTCTCCTTCGTCCCTCTCGTTCGCACCCAAGGGTGTATACGAGCTCTCAAATGCACCCTCTTGAAATGTCCGTGACTCCGGGCCATCTTGAATGCGTTGCGAACCAAGCTCTTTTTTCCCCTGATTCTCAAATTCCCATGAGCTACCCGTCCAACTCTCAGGTTTCGTGTTCTGTCGCGCTTTCTTGTCATCATTGTGCTCGTGCTCTCCTTCCCCTGGGAAAAGGACGCTCCCGCCGCCGTCCGTGAACCTTAGACTGTCGTCGCCGTAACTTCGGCGTTGTTGCTTGAACGCCGAATCTCTCCTGGCTGTGCACCCTGCACACACCCAATTTGACTGTCTCTTTCTCTTGCAGTACTTCCATGTTGTCTGAGCGGCAATTCGTTTCTCCAGAGGCCCCAGACGGGCGAGGAGCGCGGACATATACAAATCAATGGTGTGGTCCCGTGCTCCGTCTCCATATGGGGATAGCTGGTAGCTTGGAGACGGAGCGATGAAGTCTCACGGCTAGACTTCGGAAGAACGGTCGCTGCCGAGGGTTTCGGCTAGCTCTGCCGAATGTTCAGCCCTACCTAGGTACCTTAGGAACCTCGCTTCTTGCCAAGCGTTCTGCAAGCCCGAGACGAAGTAACATTGACGACCATTTCAAACAACTCCTTCCAAAACATCGCACTTTGCGCCCCGATGACCGATGGCCGAGACCGATGATGCAGGCGCCAATCCGGTGAACGAACCACTCGACCTCGTCCGCCTCTCGCTCAACGAAGTAGTTTTCGTCAAACTCAGAGGAGACCGCGAGCTGCAGGGCAGACTACATGTGAGGATATATGATTGCAAAGAGGCGAGGGGCGGCGCTGATTGCGGCGACAGGCATACGATGGCCACTGCAATCTGATTATGGGAGACGTCACAGAGACGGTCTACGTCGTGGACGAGGACGATGAGCAAGAGAACGTGCGGACGGTGAAGAAACAGTCTGAGATGTTGTTTGTGAGAGGTCCGTAGTATTCCACGGACAGATTGGAGATTCGGGATACTGACTGTTTTTCAGGTGATTCGGTGGTCCTCATTTCCCCACAGCAATGAGCTCTCGACGGGCGAATCCGGCACAATTGAATAAACACTGGCCCATGACGAAGGGCAAGAGGAACACGCGACTACCTGGACTTCAAGCCGGCCACAAAGTCGCGGTGAAGCGACAGACTCAGTACATGCTGCGAAATGCCGGTGTCAGCTCCGTCAATGGATCGTCTTATTACGAAGTTCAAGCGTATTACTGCATTCCCAAGTGGGCTGTTCAACGCTTCAAATCCATGCCCGCTACTCCGCCTCATATCATCTCAGCTTCAATTCGGTTCATATGATCGCATGCTCGGGGTATCTATCATTCCCATGTCCAAACTCAAGCAATGGCCCATTTGCATACACCACCAAAGGAATACCCCACTCGTCCTTTCTGCTGTCGATAACTCTGTATCGTCAACCCGCGACCGTCATCGTCCCCGAACGTTTTGACCACGAAAATCTCCACTTTCTGACCAGGGCGACCAAGGTCCTGCACAGGTACATCACACCACCAAACATCTCCATTCGTCTCGAAGGGGATGTGATTGCGTGGAGTTCCGTCGAGCCCATCACAGTGCAAGATATAGAGGTATTGCGGGCCTTGTCCGCATCGCACCGGATCCCAGTGGGGACATATCTTCTGGAATGCGAAGCGAACGGTTGGCCCTGGCTGCTGAGACAGGGCAATCTTGCCAGACGCAGGTTGAAACGTCGTCTTATCCAATCCTTCTTCTGCAACGTAGCCAGCGAAGAAGTCAGCGCCACAGCCATTCTTGTTGCCGAGTATGAATTCTTCCCACGACATGATACGGCCATCGGTGCGAAGCTGCTTGCTGCTATCTTCTGGGTAGTGGTCCAAGCCGAATTCGTTATTGGTTTGAGTGAAACGTTCTGGCGCAAAGCGTTTGTTGTAGCCCTGCCCAGGTCCATTGACGCTACCTGCACCCCAGCAGCAATCTATTAGTTTCCACTCACCGTTGTCGATCTTCACCGCGTTCCAAGCGTGGGTTGATTGGAACGGAGGAATCGGTTCTCCAGGTTTCAGGGCAGTGTGACCGTAGCCCTTGCTGCCTCCTCCAATGACAACAGATTCTAAGCCAGCTTTCATTGCGATCGCTGTAAAGAGGCCAGCGTACCCTTCACATACAGCCAAGCCGCTCTGCAGGGTGGACTGAGGAGTCGAGGGTTTGACGTTGTTGCCAAAGAATGCTTCTGTATCATAGGCAATGTTGTGGTGAAGCCAAGTGAAGACGACTCTGGCTTTGTCCGTCAGCGAAGGGAAAGGTGAAGTGAGCTGGTGAGCTAGCCATCCGACGTCTAATGATGGAACGGATTGTCTGGGAAATCGAGCTGCATGGTTGTCGGGACCTGAGAAGTCGCGGCAGTGCAAGCACGAGCCGGCCAAAATCAATGGGCGTGCAGACGCTTGCGGAGCGTAAGTTGATTGAGCAGGGACATCCGTGAGGAAGTTGCCCACCCAATGCTTCAGAAGCTCCTGGTTTGCGCCCTCTTGACGTTGTACTTCGGACCCGTTCTTGAAAAACAGCAGCGTTGGCATAGCTCGAACGCCATATAAGGAATAGCAGTCTTCTCTCGCGGGCCTGTTGACTTTGGCGAAGGTGATCTGCCCTGGCCGGGACCGCTGCGAGCAGAGCTGATCATAAGTTGGTGAGATATCTTTACAAGGTCCACAGTAATCTGCATAGAAATCGACAATCGCATACTGCGAGGAAGCAATGATTTGCGCGAGATGATCAGGTGAGTTAATTTCTACCGGCTTGGATGGGACAGCCGCCGCGGCGGTACTATTCATCTTTGGCTTCGAGGCAAGTGGCACCGCAGGCTTCGAGCTTGTTGGAATGGGCGGAGGTGCACTGTTACTTTGCGATCGATCAGTCCTAATCTCAGGGAGAGGCGGCGGTTCGTTTGTAGATTTGTTCATTCCCCACGACAAAGCAGACGGTCTTGCTCGTGGAGGAGGCGGAGGTTCTGCTCTCGCTGGCTTTGGGCCAGCCCTAATTGCTAACTGCTGAGCTTGAGCCTGGTAAGACGGCTGTATGTTTGGCAACACTGGAGGCGGGATTTCAGGTTGGCGTGCAGGAGGTGGAGGAGTAGTTCCCTGGGCAACTTGCTGCACCTTCGGGGACGATTTCGTCTGACGCAAAGGTCGCATGCCAGCATACTTCCTCTCGGCCGCCTCCTTCTCCTCCTTGGTGCGTTTTGGAGGAAGCGCAGGTAAAGAAGATGGATCAAATTCTGGAGCTTTGACTCTACGGTCGCCCATAGATGTGAGCGACGTCGCATTGGATACCCCAGAGAGGCTCGAGCGGGTAGTGGCTATGGAACTCATCGAGTCCGTGGAGCCCCTTCGACTTCGCTCATAATCTGGCTGTGAAGGTGCTTCCGACGGTCTTCTGGGCGGAAGACTTGGAGCTGGCTGCCCAGACGGCCTCCGCGGTGGCAACGCGGGACTTAGCGAGGCCTGCGACGACTGGGTGGAAGTCCTTGGGGGAAGCGGTGGTCTTGCCATCCCGTTACCATTTGCGTGTCTTTCATTCGCATGGCTTGCCTCCGGCTGATTGCCTATGGGCCTGTTGATGATGTCTCCGTTGTCCACGGTCAAAGGGACGTTCGGGCTTTGTGGACGATTTGGCCGGGCAGGTAAATCTGGTCTAGGAGGAGGCGGTGGTCGTGGCCGTGGAGTGCCGGTGACAGTACCATTGGCGGACTGCTGACGGGTCGGTGGCGGCTGACCGGGGATGTTGTTGCCAACTTGCGACAGCTTCAACGCTGTGATTCGGTCCTTGATGGAGCTTGGAGCGGCCGGCTCTTCTTCCACCGCCATAGTGAATGAGATGTCGCAAGCCGATGCGAAGAGTTTACTGAAAGGAGAGACTCCGGAGCATGTGTACGAGCGTAGGAGGTTGTTGTGCGGGCGGTCGTACGGGGATGGCGACCAACAAACGGGGAGAGGAATCCTTTGCGCAGGCGTGGGCTGAGGATGGCTAGCTCGAGGTCGTTTCTACTTTGAGTTCTCACTGCAGGCACCACAGGCACCGTGCCACATCCTTGCTCCAAGCTAACAACGTCACGTGCAATGGTTGGAGGAAGAGGAGGTCATCCTCCGGGCTTGTGCTGTGGGCCTGAGGCATTCGCGGAGACACTCACCGAGCAGACCATCCAACGCGCCTTGATCCAAACCACAGGCAAATGGACACGTCTTCTCAAGCATCGACTTTTCATTCCAAAACGACTATCTCCATTTGTCCCTATAGACTTCGCATCCATGACCAGCCACCCATGCACCATCGTTCTCACGTGCACGCGCACGCCATGCATCAAATCCACCACGTTTTTTTTTTGGATATGCTTCTCTTCATGTTTGCAACGACCTTTGTAGACGGGCACAAGAGAAGCTTACTTCTGATATGTCTTTTCAAGTCCCATCACAGAGCGCCAGTATCCGAGCCTTTCTATCGCGGGAACAGGAAGGAGCGGCAGTCCGAAGCACAGCAGCTTGCAGCGTAATCAACAACAGAAATAGAAAATCATCTCGTCATTACAGGTATTCTTCTTTGCTCGAGATCCAGAACATGACGACCAGCCGTTTCTTCTTCGTTTTTGATCGGTGCGCTTTCGACAGTCTTCGTTGAGGGATTCCGCAAGGCGCAGGCTAAAACAAAGGAGACTCCTTCGAAGAGGTACCCATAGCTTCGTGTGTGCGGCGAACGTCCGTGCGGAGGGAAGTCGTGTTTCGACATCAACGCTTGCGCTTCTTGATCTTGTCTGGTAATGCAGGAGCCAGGAAGAGGCCAGTGGAAGCGGTCGAGGAGTGCTGTGGCGGTGGCGACTCATCCGTGCTCTCCTCGGCTTTCTTGATGGTGACTCCCATGTGACGACCGTATCTGCCCTTGCGGCCATTGCCCTCGTCCTCGCTGATGCAGCCCTCGACACCGATACCAGCGTCCTTGCAGCGACCGCATGGGCGCTGGCGATCGCAGCCCTTCTTACTCTTGCGGCATCGCTGGCACCGAGGCTTAGAGGAGAGGTCCTCTTCGTCGGCACCTAGCTGGTGTTGAAAGTTGATGGCAGAGGAGATCGAGGCTTTGCGGGACTGTGATGGAAGAGACGCCGGCGACATTGGCATCTTAGAGCTGCCCATGGACGTCTTCTTCACCTTGGACATGGACAATGCACGCGGCTTGCCCGACTTGATACCGGTAGGTCCAGTGCTGCTGCGGGCCTTGACCTTTGGCTTGACATTCTTTCGCTGTCCGTCCTCGCCAATCATATCCTCGCTGTAGAATGTGCCGTCACGGTTATCTTCATACTCTTCTCCACTGGTACCTTCACTGGGCGACTCATTGTGCAGACGCTGCTTCTTCCGCTGAGGACCAGGATCCTCTTTCGAGTAGCGGGGCAGCTCAGAGAGACGGATGTTGTCGTCGTCATCGTCATCACCGTCTTCTTCATCAGACGAGGCTGCCTCCGCTTTGCCACTTAGGGCATCGTCAACGGTGGACGTGGACGTACGTCCATGTGAGAAGGCGGCAGGATCACCAAGCCGCATGAGCTGCAGCGCAACGTCTTCGTCGGAAATGACGCTGCCAATGGTTGGATCTGGCGTTGGGAGAACTCCACCGTTGGAAGCACGGTTTGATGTATGGCTGGCACCGCTCGAACGTCCTCCGCGCAATTGTCTGTTTGGATGCTGGTATCCATTTTGATACGGGTTGGCTGGGAACGCCGGCTGCTGTACGTAGTTGCTGCCGTTCGCGAAGCTCTGGGGCGACGGCAGTGGTTGAGTGTACGAGAACGTCTGTTGGTTGGAGAAGCCATAGGGCGAGGCGACATTGGGAGGACCAGCTCGGCGCTGCGGAGAGATGGATGAGATTGACGCAGTCATTGGAACTTGAGGCGGCACGAAGAGTGGCAGTTCCTACAACGATGGGTCAGTGGACGAGCTTAGAAGGTAGGGACATCTTGCAAGATCCTTACCGAACTCTCGAATGCCCTCTTGCGACGACCACCCTCAACGATGTTGTCCACGGTGATGTCGGCCTTGATCTCTTCGGCTTTGGACCGCCTGGAGCTCGTAACGGAGGCATTTTCGTCAGCGCCGCTGCTGTAGCCCTCGCCGTCTACCACACCGTTGTCCTTGCTCTTCGTCCTCGGTGGTCGTGGCTTGCTGCCGGGTGCAGCAGAGGCACTTCGGTGGCCAATGTCAGACTGTGGAGATGCACTACGAACTCCAAGAGACCGAGCGGCGGATCGCGACGGCGAGTGGTTGACATTCAATGTCGGCGCGCGTGCCTCGAAGGGTGCGCCCAGCGATGGCTTCTTTGGCGAGGCGGAATCTCTCGCAGTGTCGTTCACCACTGGCGCCGGCTGAGGAACTGTGGTTCTGACATAGACGGTCATATCGTTGTCGAAATTGTGGTGCGCGGCGATGATGGCATTGCCCTCTTTATCCTCGAAGCTGACGCCGTAGTCGTACAGCCCGTAGAAGTTCTTGACTGTCGAAATGATCGACTCCGTAGTGTCATTCTTCGATATCATGACACGCATGGGTAGTCGTGCTTGGATTTGCGGATTTTGTGAGTCGATGAGCACAAAGACAACGTGCTTATGGTCTTTCTTCGCCGGCGAACGGCCATTGCCGACTCTCTGGGAGCGCTGCTCATTCGCATGGTACTGATAGTCGTGCGCAGAGCCTCCATTGCGTGTAGCATACGAGTGCACCGATCTCTTCGTATCCTCGGCACCGTCCAGACCGCCTTTGGTCATCATGCCGGAAACGTCCATGCTGCAATCTCTTTACAAGCCGAAAAGGCCAGCGATGTATGCGTAGACCTATGGACAAGGTGTATTATACAGCAGGCAGAGCGCGCGATACTGTGCGCTCCACCATAAGTCGTCGGCGCAAAAACAACGAGCGGGCGCCGAGTTGGCGGCGGCGATGATGGTTTCGGTGATCTGTGATCTAAGCGTCAGTACATGTGGCCTTCAGATGCGTGTACAACAGCGGCAGGGCGTTGTGGCAAAGCAGCTTGGGTTGTGTCGGCGCTGTAGAAAGGGATGTGTGGTGAAGGTTGAGGACAGCAGGATATGGGTCCGCAAGGTGAGGTGAGGTTTTGATATCGGCGCACATGACGAGTCCTAAGTGAAGTCAGAGGACTCACCAAGGTTCCGCGTGGTCTGATGATGAACGACAATGGTTGATAGATAGCTCTCAGCAACCTCGCTGCCGCTGGCCTGGCGGCGATGGGGGAGGGCGGGATGTGTCGGGGCGAAGATGTATGGGACGAGCAAGTGTTGGGAGGTGCTTTCCCAGCAAATGGATGAGACAAAAGCGGTCGCAATGGGCGGCAGAAGCGATCAGGTGCCCAACCTGGTGGTGACAGAGCGGAGTGGTGGTGTCCAGGTCCAAGAAGAGGAGCGGAGGGTTGTTGTACAGCGGGTCTCTGCTCGAGCCGAAGCCATCATGCCGCTGCACGGTCACCAACCATCTATCCATGTTCGCACGCACTTTCTCTACACGCACATCACTCGCTGGGAGGGCAGACTGGAGCGTCTTGCGATTGACACATTCTGATTGCTTGCACGTTCTCAGAAATCGATTCGCAGCTATTCCTGTTGATCCAGCACAGCGAGCGCAGACAGTAGCCGCCATAGAGCCGCTCCGGTTCAACAGGATGAAACAAAGAACCGCCCGGATTCCATGCAATCTGGCACAGTTGCCCATTCCCACGCATTTTACTTGAGAAGCCATACGATCCCGCACTCCAAGTTGGCGCCGATGCGCTGGACACATGAGCGAAAGAGAGCCTTTGGATTAGCTGCATGTCAACCCCGACAGAGGAGCCCAGAATGCAGCACTGTGCTCCAGGCCGATGCGCTCCAATCACAGCCCTTCCTGCCACGCAGATCTGCCGCCGGACTGCGCACACCCTCTCACTCTCAGACACGGTGGGCGAAGATACGCATTGCTTGTGACCTTGATGTCACTAAGAGCGACCACGAGTTTGAGAGAAAGGGAAATGGTGGGATGCATGATGCTCGAGATTGAGATGGAAGCCGACTGTTGCCGTGCACGCACAGGCGCGTTCTGTGC
Organism: Lecanosticta acicola; assembly: GCA_963674455.1. Classification (NCBI taxonomy): domain Eukaryota; kingdom Fungi; phylum Ascomycota; class Dothideomycetes; order Mycosphaerellales; family Mycosphaerellaceae; genus Lecanosticta; species Lecanosticta acicola. The sequence goes on along the minus strand of CAVMBE010000007.1, from coordinate 453,431 downwards.
GACATCATGGAGATCTCTGCATCGCAGTTCTAGAGACGCATATCTCGGCGTGTTCAGTGTCTATCATTTACGTGGTTTGGAAGGAAGCCTCGATCTGTCTTGTACAATCGAAAAAGCGTGTTCACAAAAGTGCCCGCAATTCGCGGTGAAGCGCAGCGTCATCGGTAGCACAGCCCGCCGGTTGGAACTCGTGCAGATAGCAAATGCGAATGGCGCAAAATTTTGGCGGAGCGGTCATGCTGGAGAGTGTCTGATGCTGCGGCCGAGGACGGAACGAGGCTCGATGGACCAGGTCACGATCGGGCTGTTTTGTGCATTAGTTAATGTACCTTTCTGGAGAGGGGTTCTAGTTAGTTCTCAAGTTGTGCCGAAGTGGGTTTTCTCGGTCTCAGGAAGAGGCGGCAGCGTTGGCAGCGATAGGCTGACAAGGCAGGATCCTGGAAACTCGACAGCACATCAGGCTTGTCACCGTGCACACATCTGGATTGTCATAGCGACCTGTGTAAATGTCAAATAGAGGTCAAGATCCTGTTTTCATGATGCGGACGAACGCAGGAAGAGTCACGTGCGCCGGTCTTTCTTTCGCGCTCACGGTCGAAACGCACGCGTTGAAGAGCATAAATTCGCAAACTTCGCACAGACACATCGTCTGTCGATCACATTGGACCAAACGGAGCGAATGCGTTCCAGGTACTACTCGGAATATCTGAAACGAAGAAAGAGGCAATATAAGAAGTCGTTGCATTCGTCAATGGGGAAGTCATGATTGCAGGATGCTGATGAAAGACGCGACGGAGACTCGAAGAGGTGAAGATCCCTAGGGCCCGACGGGCCGAGCCGTGCGTTCTTGCCGTTGTTTACAAACACCGGCCGAGCTCCATCAGGAAGCAACGAGCGCGAACTTCTGCTCAGTGAGCGCACAGGGCAGACTTGCTCCCTTCCACCCACACCTGCTGCTTTGCTTAACCAAGCATTGCTTTCGACAGCATCCGCATCTACAAGCAGCGATACCGCTCCGCAACCTGGCCCGCCGCGGAACGCCGACGACGACACACGCTGCTGCGTCGCCAATCGCCGCCGAGATATATTCCATGCGCGGATAGCTGGGAGCCCGAAAAGCTGCTGCTCGAGCTCACTGCCGTCAACAACACCAGCACCGCGACGAGCCACCACGGGCTGCGGGCATCACGAGCTCCACGACACGCGCAGCAGACGACAGCATACCGCCAGTACGTGCCACGACACATCAGCAGCCATCATGGACGCGAAGGTATGCTATCATATCACTTTCTTCTCACCAGCTCCTTCAGCCGTGTCAGGCTTGTGCAGCCTGATCTATGCCCACAACACGCAGCATCTTCCGCATGTGGACACTCCCTTCACCCGCCAGACTCACCTGCACTTCACCGGCACCATCACATTGCCATTGAAAGTGAACACACACCCTCTCCTTCTCATCTGCCTTCCAGATCCGTGTCATTGCGACTTCATGAGCCTGGTATGGACCCCATGACCTAGATGCTGACTCTTGGCCAACAGCCACATCGGCCAATACGGCCGCTACGCGTCAACGACGAGAACATGCCACCGCCCAACGTCCACGCGCCGGCCGGCAAGACACTACACCAGCGAACCAAGTCGACTTCCGCATTGGGCGCCGCAGCAGCGATGAATAACAAGAAGGTGCTGGGGGAGACCAACGCAAACCTACGAGTTGCGCCCAAAGACGATTCAGAGATCGGGAAGACCTCGCCCGGAAAGATGAAGACCATCCAAGAGCAAGCGGCCACTGCAACCTTCCAGCGCCCGGCGGTGCGTCCATTGGGTCAGAAGAGCAGTTCCAGCCAAAATACTATAGCCGGTTCCAAAGCATCCGCCGCGGTGCAACCTGCAGACTCCCAGTTGCCGAAGAAGATTATCCCCAAGAAGAGCAAGATACTCAAGGACACTCTGGCTCAGCGGGACGTTGAGTCAAAAGATTCTGCTGTGTCTCTGCCGGCACAAGCAACTGCTGGTCAGGTTCCCCAGCTCGCGCAACCTCCCGCGACATCAGTGCCTGTTTCGGCAGCCCATGCTGTCCAGCACCAGGAGGTCGTTCGAACAGAAAGCGTACCCCTCCGCGGTGAGTCGGGTCCACGAGTACAGGCTCCTCAGTCTGTCGCTGCGAACATGCCGTCCAGTCAGGCTGTTGCCACGGTGCCAGTTCCTCAGAACAACTACATCTACCAGGGCGGTCTAGCCTTGGCCGCTGTGCAGCAACAGCACCTTCTTCCCCTTGCCATGCCGAACAGCGGGCCATATCAAATGGCAACTCCACCGGCAGAGCAGGATGAGCTAGAAGAGGACTTCGATGACGCCGATCAAGATTACATGACCGCCAACTCATTCGACCTTCGTACCGACGCTACGCTCACCACGATCCTCAACCCTCAACCCACCAAGAAGCAACGTGCTGAGATTGAGGAGGCTAGGTTATACGTGGAGGAACACCGGACGCCTGATGATATCGAAGATGAGCAGTGGGACACGTCTATGGTTGCTGAGTACGGCGATGAGATCTTCGAGTACATGCGCGAGATGGAGACGCGCATGTCTCCCAATCCGCACTACATGGACCAGCAACAAGAGATCCAGTGGTCAATGCGTGGTGTCCTGATGGACTGGGTGGTACAAGTTCATCAGCGGTTCAATCTGCTTCCTGAGACGCTCTTCCTCACCGTCAACTACATCGACCGCTTCCTGTCTTGCAAGATAGTGTCCCTGGGCAAGCTACAGCTCGTGGGCGCCACGGCCATCTTTGTTGCCGCCAAGTACGAGGAGGTCAACTGCCCAACCATCTCCGAGATCATCTACATGGTGGACAATGGCTACACCTCCGACGAGCTTCTCAAGGCCGAGCGATTCATGCTGAGCATGTTGCAGTTCGAACTGGGCTGGCCAGGTCCGATGAGCTTTCTTCGTCGCATCAGCAAGGCGGACGATTATGACTTGGAAACCCGAACGCTGGCCAAGTACTTCCTCGAGGTGACCATCATGGATGAACGCTTCGTCGGCTGCAAGCCCAGCTTCCTCGCTGCCGGAGCCCACTGCATGGCTCGTCTGATGCTTCGCAAGGGGGATTGGACCAAGGCGCATGTTTACTACTCGAACTACACCCATCGCCAATTGCATCGCCTGCTGGGTGCCATGTTGGAATGCTGCGCGGACCCGCACGTGCATCATGGTGCTGTCTACGACAAGTACACGGACAAGCGCTACAAGCGTGCCTCAACATTTGTCAAGAACGAGGTGCTTCGCGGCTTCCAGCTCCCATTTAGCTGCCGCAGCTCGTTCACGACGCAACAGACCATGACAGGCCCTTGGTTGGGCCAGTAATCGAGGCCATCGCCGCTTGGCTGCTCGTTTCTTAAGGTGAGCGACCCGCTGAGAGAGAAGCTAAGGACCGTCACTAATCAATGGCCTTGCAAGTTTTCGCAGCACTTTGTCTTCTCTCTTTGGCAGCTTGACGAGTCGTTGGGCGTTCCTTTGGTGCCTAGTTCTCTCCAGTCACGGCGTATTGGGGAGGCATTTCGACGACTTGGACGACGGATGGACGACGATACGAACCGAGAGTAATACCGGCTTGTCCACTCTTCTTCACTGGGGCTCTTGGGGCCAGCTTTCTTTGTGGTATGTTTACAGTTCCTTTTCTTTCCCGCGGCGACGGAGAGCGACAGCACAGCAAGTCGCTCGATCATCGAGAGCAGACGAGGACCGGGAGGTGGTGTACAGGAGTTTCTCGACGAGGGAGCCCTCTCAGAAGGGCTCTTAGACAGCATGAACGGCGTTAAATCATGGCAGAAAAGTACCGAATACCCTCTTTCGATAGCAGGGTTGGGTACGTATGAGAATTGAACGCATTGAAGAATTGAAATTGATGTTGTGCTGTATACCCTCGCATTGTTGTCAGCGTGTAGAGTGGTGATGATGAAGAGCAGCAAGAGTCCAAGGAAACAGTCGATGCGTGACATGTCGGTGATCCCCACACATTCGGCCTCCCCCTCTGGACATTCCCAAAATTAGACTTCGACCCCTCGCCCCACATCTAGTTTGGCCCACGCTCGCGTCGATTGAAGGCCCCGAGAAGAGCGAGTTCCTGCATGAAGCGCTCGATTTCCCCGAGCCGCGAAAACGTCGTGGCATGGGCAATGTCGCGAGCCGCCTATCCCATCCCGGCACACTCTGCTGTTGCTCCAGTGATCGCAGCCGCGATGTCTACGCAGAGGACTGACTTGTCGGGGCGGAGAGCCGTACCAGACGTGAGCGGACCGGGAGGCGTGCAAGCCACTCGAGGATGTGATAATATTTGTTTGGGAAAGCTAGAGCTGCAAGAAGGCACTCCTCCCTATTTCACCGCTCTTCTCTCAACCTCCCTTCCTGTTTCCTGCTGCTCTCCTCTGCCTCCTGACCTCCCGAACCCGTTCATTCACTCGCACTTCCATCAAAGGTAGGCAAGGGCCAGGCACTGGACAAGTCATTGGACACTGATTGACTGGGCTATACTACAGAACACAGCAGCAGTCCACACATCGTCATCATGTCGCAGAAGCCAGTCCTCGTCGAGACCGCCTCGCTGCACGGCAAGGTCGCCCTCATCACGGGTGCCGGCCGTGGAATCGGCAGAGGATGTGCCATCGAACTGGGCAAGCGTGGAGCCAGCGTGGTCGTCAACTACGCCAGCAGCAAGAGCGCCGCCGACGAGGTCTGCAAGATCATCGAGGGCAGCGGTACCGGTGCCAAGGCCATCAGCATCCAGGCCGATGTCAGCAAGAAGGCGGAGATTGAGCGCTTGTTCGAGGAGACCAAGAAGCACTTTGGCAAGATTGACATTGTCATGAGCAACAGCGGAACCGAGTCCTGGGACAAGACGGAGGAGATCACCGAGGAGAAGTACGACCACGTCTTCAACCTGAACTCTCGTGCGCAATTCTTTGTGGGCCAGGCGGCGTGGAAGTACCTGGAGAACAACGGACGTCTGATCCTGATGAGCTCCATCGCCGCTGGTCTTCTTGGTGTCAGAGATCACGTCCTCTACAACGCCTCCAAGATGGCTGTCATTGGTATGATCAAGGGTTTCGCGACCGACTTTGGTGTTCGCGGCATCACCGTCAACGGTGTCGCTCCTGGTGGTATCAAGTCCGACATGTTCACCCAGAACGCATGGTATGTCTCCGGCATGCCGATAGAAACGGTCCAGATTGAAGCTGACACCAGAAAAGGCACTACATCCCAGGCGGTACTCCCGACTGGCCAGCTGACAAGATTGAGAACCTGATGGCTGAGCACTGCCCGCTCAAGCGATGCGCTACACCGGATGATGTTGCTCGCGTTGTCGCTTTCCTTGCCTCTGAGGACGGTGGCTGGGTTAATGGTAAGCCAAGACTATATCCAGCTCTGTCTGGTCACAGAATCGTTCCTAATGCCTTCATCAGGTCAAGTCATCACCATCTCCGGCGGTTCGTCCCAGTAAATGCGCCATTACCATTGCATCGTGCAGGCGCAAATCGGAAGGGGTACATGAGGTGGGGTGGGGAATAGACAGGTAGAATGACAGGCGCTTGTGGGTGCGGCACCGAACACCGCTCCTTTGGTGATTGCGTAGCCAACAGAAGGACCAGGAGGACAGGACAGTGATGTAAAAGCGCAATTATGAAATGTGTCGAGAATTGAAAATGAAATCCCCATCCATGTCGTCTCCAAGCCGCTGGGTACCCTAGGCATTCGGCCCCAGCTCTCTGGGCCGACCTCGGGGTCAATCAGAACGACACCTCCCTCCTGCTACACACATTGTACCTAGATTCTAGCAACAACGTGAACGAATACTGCTTGAGCCATTTACCTGCAACTGAGCATAGTGAAGCGTCGATGAGACCTTGACTGCATGAGATCATCTTGCAATAGCCGAAGCAACTCTTCCAGTCATCACACAGGAGCTTGAAAGCAATGCATATCCTGGTACGACGCGATGAGATTCCCTCAGACCAACAACCACCCAGCCGCTGACATTTGCGCACAGGTGACCAACGACGACGGGCCACCCTCCACCCAGTCGTCACCCTACATCCTCCCCTTCGTCAACGCTCTGGAAGCAGCGGGCCACACCGTCTCCGTCATCATCCCGGACACCCAGCGATCGTGGATCGGAAAAGCGCACATCGTAGGCCAAGATGTGCGAACGACATTCTACTGGCCGCCCAGCCAGACACCCGAAATCCACCACGACGCCGTCTCCGAGCAGCCCGACAGCGGGAAACAGCCCTGGGTCCTCGTGAATTCCACCCCGGCCGGCTGCGCCCAGCTCGGTCTCAGCCATTTCTTCGCCGATCGAGGGCCGCTCGACCTCGTGGTGTCGGGCCCCAATTATGGCCGCAATACCACTGCCGTCTTCGCCTTGTCCTCGGGCACCCTGGGCGCCGCGTTGGAAGCGAGCGTGTGCGGTCACCGAGCCATTGCCCTCTCCTTCGCCTTCTTCGACCGGAACCACGATCCCGTCATCATCGCGGAGAGCTGCAAGCAGGCAATCCGAGTGTGCGAATATCTCGCCAAATCGGCCCCGTGGGACCCTGCACAGTTATACTCGGTCAACGTTCCGGTCCAAAAGGGCGTGATGGAGTCGAAAGTTCGCTGGACGAAGATGCTTCAGAATCAGTGGAAGAAGGGGGCTTGTTTCCAGGAGCTCCCGAATTCGGCGGCGGTGGATGATCCCGCGACCGAGGAGGCAGAGTTGAGGAGACAGGAATGTCGTGCTGGTGGTGGTGGTGGGGGTGGGGAAGAAGGTAGTGGGAATGGTACGCCAGCGGATCCGTGGAGGCCTAGGCATTTCAAGTGGGCGCCGAGATTCACGGATGTCTATGAGAGTGTGGAGAAGAATGGGCCCGGGAGCGATGGGTGGGCGGTGAAAGAAGGGGAGACATCCATCACGGCGTTGAAAGCGAATTTCATGCATGCTGAGGGATTTGAGGGTGAGGTGAAGCTTTGAGGGAAAAGAGCGCTTAGTAGGCTGTCCATGTACTGTGGTCATAGGAATCGATGTCAAACCCGAATCAGGGGACGTCAGGGCATCTTCATCTGTCGTGTAACTGCGATTCTACCCGCCGGGGGTCCTGGCAGCCTTTCGCGAGCACTTCAGGAAGAGACAGCGGCACTGACTGCTACCACCACGTCTGCAAACCCGTCTCTCGGAGATGGGGCGCGCCTTGATCGCTGTCACGAGTTTCGTGAGGGGCTGCGCTCGGCTGGCCCTCGATGAGCATCTAGAGAGGGGGATCTGCGTGCCGATGCCCAGGTGTTGGACAAGCCGTCCCGTCAGCGACAGAGGGTGAGAGGATCAGTACTTGGGCTGGACCCTGAAGGGGACGAACTTGCTGCAGTACAGTACCCGAGCGAGCCCGCCTTCCAGTCCTCCCAGCCATTGCGCATAGCCGTTCAATGCCGTCAACTTCCTGGCCTTACCTCATCTGCACCTGCCTCGGTGAGTTCCTTCCCAATGTACGCGGGGCCAATGGCGTCCCGTCCGCAGAAAGTTGGATTTCTTCTTGCTTGCAGCATCGACTCGAGCTTGACAGTGCACTGCTTCTCGATGGAAGTGCGACCGCGGCCATTGTCTATGGTGCTCAGCTTCCGATTCTCGAGACTTGGGTGAGGCGCAGAGCAGGAGCTGGTGAAGACGCCTGGCCGCGATAGGTTTTATCTCCGGTTGAGGACCTGGGCTGGTGGCATGCGCAGGGATTCGCCGAGAAGGAGCCGGCGAGCAGAAGGACCACAGGACTGCAGGACTGCAGACAAAGAAGGATCTTACGGAGCTGCTATCTCGTTCATGACGTGAAGCTGGTGCAGGAGATGGGATGCACCGAAGCCGGATCGAAGTAAGTGTATCCGAGGAGGCGAAGAGCACGCGAGCTCTAGCCGCAAGAGGCCTAGCCGTATCACGTGCGTGCAAGCGACCCTGCACACTGTCTCCGAGAAGCTTTCCGCTAAGCCCATTCACCCACAACCCAACCGTAAAAACCTCCTCCGCCGGCGCGGCACTGCGTAATTGGCTCCCGTCCCTCCCGACGTCTTCCAGGTCGCTTCTAGAGCGCAACGGCGCGACGGCGTGCGTGCGCTTGTCGACGCTCCACACTCTGCCGATGTGAATTCGCATCGCGGGTGGGTGGTGAGGTCGGCTGTCTCCACCCGGCCGATGATGTTGCCGCCAGCAGAGATTGCAATACTTATCTCCCCTCGCTGCAGCCACCACCACCACCACCACCACTGCGCGCCTCCCTCGTGTGACTGCCCGTTGCCGCATCAGCTGACGTTCGTCCCGCTGTACATTAATGCACCACCGCCTGTCTTATCTTGCAGCACCCATCGGAAAGCTTTAGATACTCTTCGTTAACAGATTTCGTCTCCCGATTCCCCAGCGCTGCATTGCGGCAGTCCACCACGACTTGGAATTGTTTCGGTGCTTGCCGTATGAGAGCCACCAGCAGCATCGACTAGCTCTTAGCTCTCTCCTCCCGGACCAGCCAGAAGCACCTTGTCGAGAACATCCTCCTCCCAGCCAGGGGATCCCCAAAGCGCCTTCCTTGCCCAGAGCGACACACCACCGCCATGACGACCCAGCCGCCCCTCCACGAGACGCGCCGCAAGTCGAGCATCGGCACGCTCGAGATCCAGAGCGGTGACGGAGGCGTCCGCACCGTCAACTTGGACGAGCTGAACGATGCCGACCAGCAATTGGCCGCCGAGTTCGGATACAAGCCCGTCTTCAAGCGTGAATTCGGATACCTCTCCACCTTCTCCTTCGCCGTCTCCATCAGTGGCCTGTTCGCCACGGTAGCAACCACCTTCGTCTATCCGCTGGAGGCTGGTGGGAGTGCTTCCGCAGTCTGGTGTTGGCTGATCTCCGGATCTGGGTGCATGTGCATCGCTGTGAGTCCCCCGCCTCCGCCTCCGCCTCTACCTCTCCGCCGAAGATGGCTGACTTCCTCGCTCTAGTGTGCCGTATCCGAACTCGTCTCTGCATATCCGACCTGTGGTGGTCTCTACTATACCGTCTCCCGCGTCGCCCCCAAACCATGGGTGCCATCAATCTCCTGGGTGACTGGATGGCTGAACATCTTGGGCCAGATCGCCGGTGTCGCCTCCTCCGAATGGGGTGCCGCTTCTCTTCTCCTGGCTGCCGTTTCCATCGGCACCGACTACAAATATGTTCCCACCGTCGGTCAGAACGTCGGCGTCATGGCTGGCCTCACCGTCATCACCGGTCTCGTCAACTCCCTCTCCACCTATTGGATGGAGAAGATGACCAAGACCTATGTCATCTTCCACGTCCTCGTGCTGGTGACCTGCTCCATCGCTCTTCTCGCAATGGCACAGCCCAGTCGCGGCCAGCCGAAGCACGACGCCGACTATGTCTTTACCGACGTACACAATGTCTCCGGCTGGACTCCTGATGGATGGTCGTTTCTCTTTGGCTTTCTCTCCGTCAGCTGGACCATGACCGATTACGATGCCACTGCGCACATCACCGAGGAGATCCGAAACCCAGAGATCAAGGCACCGTGGGCCATCTCCATGGCCATGCTCTTCACCTACGTCGCCGGCTGGCTCTTCAACATTGTCCTCTGCTTCGTCATGGGCGATCCAGACACCATCCTAGCCTCCACCATCCAACAGCCGGTTGCCCAGATCTTCACGGACGTCTTGGGCAAGGCTGGTGGCATCGTCTTCACCCTGTGTGCTTTTGTCATCATCAGTAAGTCATACGCGTTCAGCGCTTCCGGCATCTGCTAAACGTTAGCCCTCCAGAGTTCGTCACCTTTACAGCCATGCAAGCGCTCGCACGAACCGTCTTCGCCTTCTCCCGCGACCGCCTCCTGCCCTTCCCGAACCTGTGGACGAAGATCCTGCCGCTTACTGGAACGCCCATTCTCGCTGTGTGGATCTCCGTCTTCTGGTGCATAGCCATCAACCTGATCGGACTGGGATCGTACGCCGCCATCGAGGGTGTTTTCAACGTGACCGCCATCGCTTTGGACTGGAGCTACTGTATCCCCATCTTCTGCAGAATCGTCTTTGGCAAATTCGAGCCGGGGCCATGGAATTTGGGTCCGGTATTTGGACCGATTGTGAGCTCTTGGGCGTGTATCTGGACCCTGTTCGTTTCCATCATCTTCATCCTGCCGACGATCAGGCCAGTGACTGCTGCCAATGTAAGTTGATCTTCAGTCAGACTCGAATCCCATGCATTGTTGCTGACTCTTACTCACGCAGATGAACTACGCCATTGCGTATCTCGGTGGCATCCTCATCTTTGCCGCCATTTACTGGTTTGCTGCCGGACGCAAGTTTTACACGGGACCACTCATCGAAGCGGATGTGAACGACGAAGGCGCCAGGAGCAGCGACGACGATGTCGCAAGGACGAAGAGAGAGGTCAACTGAAGAAGTTGATGACTGAAGTAATGGGGGAAGAGGAGCGCGATCGGCGAACCCAACACAGTGTGTGTAAGAGAGGAAGATGTAGTAGAAACAAGAAGATACCCGCCGCGTTATCATTAAACGGTTGACTGTTGTGGCACAGCAAGCAAGCAATGAGTGACAGAAGAAGTTTTTCCCCACAAAAGAAAGAAATGAACTGATGGAGGAAGATGAGGTCGTTTTAGAGTGCGTAAAAGTGAAATGGCGCAAGACCGTGGCCCTGGTCAGACATTTGTGTCGGTCGTACCAAATCTTCATGAAATCCATGGGCGTGTCCCGGAATAGGCAACTTGGGTTTTACATGCGAAACAGCGGGGTCGGTCGGAAGAGGAGCCGATGCGGTACGGAAGCTACACGTTCGTTGTTGGTATTAATAATAATCCGTCGTCTATGGGAAAAGAAGTGTTGCCGATAAGTAGTGTAGTAGAATGAAGTGCGAGTTGGGTTACCGGTTGGTGCGTTGGTGTTGGTGTTGTACTACGGGCTAGTAGTGAGCGCACATATGCCTCCTCCTCCTCCTCCTCCCCACTGTATGTACTGCATTCCATCTCGATGCCGGGAATCAATCCATCCCATCAGCGACATCATAAAAACACACCGCCGATGCCCCCGTGGACGCCTACTCCTGCTAAATTGCCGGCGAGACTTCCGATTCCGTGTCCGTGTCCGTGTCCGTGTCCGTGTCCGTGTCCGAAGAGCTGCTTGCTCATGTCAGTCAGTCAGTGTTTTCTCGTCTCGGGCCCGTCTTGCCCCCTCGTTGCACTCACCTGATGGATTGCCCCGCCTACACCTCCAAACTGTACATCATCCTCCTCCTCCTCCTCCAGAACACTCTGATGCATCTGATGCATCTGATGCAGAGAATCCTGCCGCTGCCGCTGCTGCTGCCGCACCCTCCCGGCCGTGAGCATCAGGGGCGGCGCTCCTCCTCCTGCTGCTGCTGCTGCTGCACCCCACAACGCTGCTTGTAGGGGATCTTCTTCACCACCGCCGTTCATCAGAGCCTGTAGAGCAGCCTCCTCCCTCCTCGACCGATACCCCCTCGCCAGATCCACATCCTGCCGAAAGGCCTCGCTCTTGAAGTATAACCGCTGAAAGCGCTGGGGATACCACGTTTTCAGCTTTTTCAAATTCTTCGTGCCCATGCCCATGCCCATGCCCCCTGCTCCCATCATGCCCATTCCCATTCCCATTCCCATTCCCGCAGCAGCACCACCAAGGAGCAATTGCCGCGCCAACAGATTGCCCCCCTCCCCCTCCCCCTCATCATCATCCCTCCTCATCAAGAACTCCCGACTCCACCGGTGCAATTCCGGATGCACGGGCCCCGGATGCTTCGCGGCGTGCAAATCATACAACTCATCCAGGACGCTCATCGGGTGGTCCGACAGGTCCACGACGCCCCAGAGCTTCGCGAGCGCGTGGGCGAGCAGTTCTTCGAATTTGATCTTCTCCGCGACTTTGAAGACGCGGATATGCTTCAGGGCGTCGAGGGCGAGTTCGCGGGCCGCCGGCGGACGTTGTTGTTGAGGAGGAAGGACGAGGTCGGATTTCATCATCAGAGACATCATGCCCCTCCTGCTGAGCACAGGAGGTCCCGCTCGTGCGGCGCGCAGAGGCGCGACGGCGATATGTTCGCGATTCCACAACCCGCCGTCGGTGAGAATCACATCCCCGCCACCGGGGTATTCCCCCTTCTGGATGAAATTGTACACGCACATCAACGTCTCGACGTCGCAGATCTTGGGGACTTCCAATTCATACCGCCCGTGTTTCTTGAGCGGCCATTCGATACTCTCGAACTTCAACGCCCGCTCCCGGTTCACCATGATGTGCTTCTTGTCCCAGACGAGCTCGGCGTACGTGGCGCTGGGCGGTGCCTCGAGGCGGGAGAATTCCTTGAACTTGCCGTCGTCGAGGATGTCGAAGATGGTGTCGCCCTTGGCCGACATGTCCAGGTCCAGGAATTTGCTGTAGCTTTCCACTTGCCAGTTTTGGATGCGTGCGCGACTGACGCCGCGGTTGTCGTGCATGCAGTGCGTCTGGCCATCCGAGGGCAGCGGGCCGATGGCGTGGTCGTGGGGCGAGAGGGAGAGGAAGGGATTGCCGCCGCCGTGGAGATGCGCATCCCACAGACCAGCAGGGAGGTCCAATCCTCCCACATCACGATACAGTTCCCTCCTCTTATGCGCGTGAAACGTCAACCGCAACGGTCCCTCTTCGCAAGAATTCGAAATGTCCGCGATGGTCCGCAGGATGACCCCAAAATGTAACCCGTCCGTCATCCTCCCATCCGGCTCATCCCCTCTCTTCTGTGCTCCACAAGCCACCAAAAACCACGCATGAATCATCTGATGTATCAGAGCCTCCGACAATTCATCAATCCGATCCTCCTCATCGCCCTCCTCCCCCTCGTCCACCAGATCAAAAGGTATACAATTCAATTCAATCGTGACCCTCGACCCAATAATCCCCGGCGCACTCGTTCTCCCCATCAGATTCCCGGGTAGACTCTTCCACCTCAGATACACCATATTCCGCAATTTGCTCCCGAAACACGCCGCGTCCAGATGGTTGAAGATCAGAAACGGCGTGTCGCGCATCACCAGATCCTCCTCTCCCAGCTCGCGGATGCAATCGATGCACTCGGCGATTTCCGTGCGGTTGGTGACGAGGAAGCGGTAGAGCCAGGCGGTGGCGTAGTCGAGGGACCAGCCCAGGTCGCCGGCGTGGTCGGCGAGGCTTTTGTCGTAGAGGTTGCGAAAGGCTTTGACTTCCTTGAAATTGTCCGGACGGCTGAGGAGGCGATGCCGTGGGGGGAGACTCAAGGGATGGTAGAGGCTGCCTCCTCCACCACCGCCGCCGAGGTGGAGATTGTTGTGGTAGACGTTGCGGTTTCGCCAGGGGGTTGGGAAGGGGACCAGGTCATTGTGGAAGTGGTGGAGAGCCATGCAGGATTTTCGATCTGCTGCCGGTGGAAGGCGTACGGGCGGCGGCGTTGGGAGGTCCAAGTAATGGATCAGGTATGTTAAGAAGGGCTGGGAGATTTAGTAGTGACTTCCAGGTAACACGCACACTTGTTAGATTGTACCGTTTGTTGATTTCACGCATCACAACTCACCGACATCAAGTGCGTGGGGCTTGGACACTCTGAGCATTGACCTCGAGAGAGGAGGCTTTCGTGTCCAGGACACGCCGGATGCATCATGCGCTCCTGTGCGGACGGCCGTCGGATCCTGGCATACCGCTCAACAAGATGCTCTGCGCGGTGCGTGCTTCAGGTGTCGCGAACCAACCACGGTCCAGCCAGGTAAACGGCTTTCTGCGTCGTCGAACAGATGTCGGGTGAAGCTCGATCCAGCAAGTACTTCTTCATGCCGTGACGGTGAGCTGTCAGATGAGGACGGCGGCAAGCATGGAGAAGTCATCTGTTGTGGCACCCGGAGCAAACAAGTCTCGTCCTCATCATCCTACAAGCGCGGGATCCAGGAGAGCCTCAACGGGAACGGTACGAAGTCTGACCACGGCTTTCCGAGCGGTGTGTTGTGCGACGGATCCAATTGAGGTGGTGCCCGTATAGAGATGATGGAAAGGCGATCCTGGCTGCATATCAACACTAGATTCGTTCATCAACACTACGTACCGGCTGACGCTCCGTACAAAGGAACACAGCCCCGCGTTTAAATTACAAGTCGTCTCTGCATCCAGAACAATGGTCTGTGGAGTGATTCATTTTCCCATGGCAGACAGCGCCTGTCCGCACTTCTGTATCTGACGAGACGCGCATCTCCTCGCCCATTACGTTGACCGATTAGTAGCCGCCAGGTCCCGGTCGTCGATCGTACTCGCTCCTTGCGTCCGATGTTCCCCTGTTCTCGTACTTCTTCCTCAGAGCTTGCAGCCTCTTCTTCTTGGTATGTGCGTTGATGTATGTCCCAATGACAAAGCCGACGAAGTTGAAGAAGGGCACCCAGACCTCATTGGGGAGGAATGCCTGTGCAAAGGCAAGTGCGATTGGGGAAGTGATCCACGAGACCTTCATGACGGGCATGAAGCCCGCGCGAACGGTAGCGCGGACTTGGTGAAAGGTGCGGGCGCCGGCGATGACGGCCATGGAGGTGAGGTAGGCAGCGTTTTGGATGGGCGAAATCTAACGACTCTACATTAGCACGTCGTTCCGTCGAATCGAAGGAGACGAGGGGTGGCATACGATCAGGTTAGAGACAATGATTTGCATGATCTTGGCGCGCAAGCTTGTTCGTCCAGCGAAGAGCTTCTGCAGGATAGAGATCATGACATGGCCCAGAGGAGCAGAAATGAAAGCTCCATAGACGGCCATCTTGGGCACGCGAGTGGTGAAGTAGTGGCCGTGCTTGCTGCGGTCCTTTGCGATCCAAGAAGCGAGGAATTCCTGGGTGCCGGCAAGGGCTCCCGATGTGACCATTTTGGTTCGCAGAGGGTTCTCTTGGAGCTGCTTCAGGTACCACTACCACGCTTCTCGTCAGTCTCCCATCTCAGTGCCCTTCCCCTTGTGCAGCTTACGGCAAGGTAGCCATTTGGACCAGCTCCCTTGGTGAGAGCATCGCCAATCTCATGTGCCAGACCCTCCTTGGCCGGAGGAGCACCGCGTCCACCACCACCGCCGCCCGAGGTGCGAATCGTCTCCTTCTGCTCGAACTTGACTTGCGACATGGTGTGATGGATCGATGGCAGGTCTTCGCGACGCGTCGGGGCGTGTTGATCTGATCGGCACGAGACAACAGAGGGAGTGTCTCGCTGGGGAAGGCCGGAATATCGAGGAGGGCTGGGTGGGATGATGGGTGAGGTGCAGTCTCTGGGCGAATGTTGGTGGAGGAGGCCGATGTTGTGACAAGGGCCGTTGCCGTTGCTGGTGGAGACGGGGCTCGCCGGCGACCGGACCCTGTCAACTTACTTCCAAGCTTGGGTTTGGCGGCTGCAGTGGGAACGCGGGATTGGTGGAATTTCCGAGTGGCTATCTTCCTTTCCTGCGCAACATCAGATGCCGACCAAGGGACAACACTGCAACCTGTGCAACGTTCACAGTTGATCTTTGCTTGCACGTGCATTCCGCAAACACGAGCGGCACATCCGGCAGCGAGCCAGACCGTCGGGATCACGCCTAGCACAATGTAGGAGAGCAGCAGGAGCACCCCCCCACGCATCTACTTGTGTTGAGAGCGGGAGATGTAGTAGCCAGGTTGGATGCCCGGTGGTACAGACACAACGTCGCTGGAATCTTTCCGTGTCGATGTCGAGAAACGTAGGTCACTGTTCTGTTCATTTCATTCTATCCATCGCGACTTCCTCTCCCTTCACCTGAAGCCGCGCCGAGCCTGCCTTCCGCACGGCTTGAGCAGCTCTTGGGGCAGGTGCGGCCTGGTGACTAGTCGCTCTTTCCCCTTCCTCCAAGACAAGAAGAGAGAGCAAACAGGCTCGCGCACTTCTGAGCCCTGCCATTCCGAGACTTCCATTCAATTTGCCTCTCTCACTTACACCAACTCCGGAAGCGAGCCCGCCCACCCATTCCTATACCGTCAAAAGGATTCGCAACACGCCCGTCGGCACTCCGTTTGGACATTCACTCGCTGCACCCACGCCGCTCATTTATCCGCCCCTCCGCCCCTCCGCCGCCCGCCATTCGTTTCGTTTCGACCATCCGGAAATGGCACTCGCTTCTTCCTCTTCCGCCGCACACTCGACGACCTCTCGCGATCAAGACACGAACAACGCGCCTCGCGCAGATCCCTTCTGGCAATCAACTCCACGAACAAACTCGCCAAGTCTGGCCACCAGCATGTCGTCCGTCCAACAGGTAAGTCACATGCCTCCTTCATATCTGGTTTGCCACGTGCAGGCCATGCTGCATTTCCACCCCGGCATATTCGAGACAGCCCCATCCAGCCTCGATATGCTCGGCGTTAGTAAGATTTGAAAGATACTGACGCGTCAAAGGCACCTCCCACGGGCGTCGCCGCGCCTTCTGCTCCAGCTTCAGCACCGTCCTCGAATCGCTATTCGAGGCTCTTGCCGAATGGACGCCGCGTCACCTGTACGCATATGAGCATGAGTCGTGTATACGGCCAAGCCGCCTGTTCACTCTGTGCCCGCATACCTAGCATGGGCTGGCTGTATGCTTGTCAAGAGGACCAGCTGCCCGGCCATTACGACCCGCTACCTGACATCGACGTCACGCCAGTCGTGCTACCCGACGACAGCGACTACTTCGATGCCGAAGCTCGTCAGGCCGAGTACCTCAAGATGAACCCAAGCGTCATCAAAGGAATCCGTCGCGGTGATTATGATGTATCTCAGGTCGACAAGCTCATTCAGCAGCGGAAGAAGCTCATCCAAGTCATCAACGAAAAGGACAGACAGTCCGACGAGAACACCGCACTAGGCGCTCAGAAGTCCACCATTGTTCCCCCAGCAACTCCCAACATCATTGCTTCGGTAGGCGCCAATGCCAATGCCAGCGCGCCCCTCGCGCAAGGAAGCGGCAACGCCTTGCCAATGTCGACCGCTGGAACTCCTGCCAACACACCGTACGAGAGCGCTGCAACTACTCCGACCAAGCAAGACGGCCAAGCACTCTCCAAGCAGCAGAAGTACGCCTGTCACTTTCAAGTCTGTCATTCCTGCCGCCCATTCTTCCACGACCGAACATACGCGAGCTTCGAGTCGGTGCTGGCTGGAAACTTTCCACTTACAGTAGACGCCATCAAGAACCTCTCTATCAAAGATCGCAACATCGCTCTGACCATCGGCCTGCGTCAGCCTCCAGTCCCGCTGGGACTCGCTACTCGATCCAAGGGCAGCAACGATCTCGCGCAGTTTACAGATGATAACGACATCGACATCTCGGTAGACTGGACCTCGACCTCTGGCGGCGAGAGCGACGACAGTTCCGATCTTCTCGACAGCGCTGAGTTGTATCCCTGCCCGGGTCCGGGACAGTGCCCCGTATGGAGCCGCCAGTCCGGCTGCGCTTACGATAGTGGATTCGACGATGGAAAGCGAGCCATGAATCATGGCTACCTTGCGGCCGAAGATGCGGAACGCCTCACGCCAGAGACCTCTCGCAACAATCTTCTCCCCTTGATGAGTAGTGTTGACAACACACCTGGCGGCGCCTCTTCCACGGCCTCTTCTGTCAGCCTCCCCACTCCCGACAGAGCTCCACTCACGCTGATGCTGCCGACCGACCACAACTTCGACATTGGCTTGCAGAAGCAGCTTCGCCGTACGAGCAAGGGCAAATCGATCGGTGACACATGTAGCGCGAGAGATAGCAAGGTGGCCCTCCAGGGAAAGGACAGCCACAGCAGCCTGGGCAGCGAGGTCGAAGTCGAGGGCGGTGTTGCCCTCACCGAGGAGGCCGTCGAGAACCTGAGCCCGGATATCGTCACGGAACACTAGTGGAGAGTTCGTGAGATGGTACGTGGGCACAAAGGTCAGCGTAAGATGGATTGAAGCGTTCAGGCATTTTGCAGCGAGGCATGAGACAGTACACAGCATTAGCGGGGCTTTTCAGGGCTATTACACGGTAATGTGTGCGGATGATCAGACACGGCAGAACAGTACGCTTAGGATCGATCGAACAGCATGATGATACCAGCGAGTAGGGCAGGACTGTACATATGTAAATTCTGTATTGTCTTTGAGGTCTCCCGCGTCTTTCGCAAACCCTTGGTCCTCAGAGAAAGATGTAAATTCTTTCGTCGCCATGCGCTGTGTAAGGGCAAAACGGGGCGATGTGGAGAAGGGCTGGCAGCACGGACCTCCAAGTCAGATGATGATGATCGGCGCAGGGTTCAGAATTAGGCATCTAGTTTAGACCATCTCCTAGCTCCCAAATCACTCTTCTCCAAATTACAAGTCTTCCAAGCTTTTTCTCCTCGTTACTATGCTGTATCGCCTTAGTATCGCTTAGATAACCCGAAAGCACCCAGCACCCAGGGCCGGCGGCTCCCTCCTCCTCCTCCTCCTCCTCCTCCTCCTCCTCCTCCTCATATTGCGGACCGACGACTGGACTGTGAAGAAGGACCTCCTCAGAGAGGCAGAGGCAAGGAATGGTGGTTTACTTTGTTCGAAATAGAGCTTCCATTTTAGGCTCTGTTGTTATTATACTAATAGGAAGAGAAGTTGGCGTGCCATGTATGCATACATACATACATACATACACGCGCACGTTTTCCCTTGAAGTTTTTCCTTCTCCCGTCAACGCGTTTTTTTTTTCCTTCGCACGATCAAGAAACCTCACTTCCCATTTCGCCTCCACTTCACTTGAGACTGTTTCAGTTTACTGGTTTTGTGAGTCGGTTCTGGTGCCATGTATGTATGCCTCAAGAGCTTGAAATCCGATGAAAGGGGTTCAGGGGGGTTTTCTTTTTTGGCGGGATGGATGCGTTTATGGTGATGTTTGTCCTGCGGAGGATGAGATACAGGGAAAGAGAGAGTACAAATATCCATGTATATTTTTATTTTTTGGGTGAAGCTATTGTGCCAAAGTCGTAAAAAAAAAAACTAAACTTTTGGTGACCGCTGAGAGGGGGGTCCACGTCGTGTATGAATGACGCTGATATTAATTTTGGGTTGGGTTGCGTTGCGTTGCGTTGCACGGACAAAATGATTTCAAGAGTCCTTAGCAAGCAAGAAGAACCAAAGTGCGTCTTCAGTGGCAGTTGTGATCGATCTTGTCTCGCCCCCGGCTATGGAGCGGTGGCTCACATGATCACACAGCCAGGCAAGGGATCCACTTCCTCATCGTCCAATTCATCCCATTCATCCGAGTCGTCTGCGCTTTCGTATTCCGAGGAGTCCGCTTCATCGTCTTCTACGTCTTCCTCGTCAGGGTCTGCGCAATCCGAGTCCTCTTCGCTTTCGCATTCCGCTTCATCGCCTTCTACGTCTTCCTCTTCAGGGTCTGTCCAATCGTCGCCGCTCGTTGAGCCCTCCGTACTCTCGCCCTCGACCGTCGAGCTGTACTCTTCCTCTTCCGATTCTCCCCACTCGTCCTCGGTCACCGAATCGTCGGCAACATCGACTCCGTCGGCTTCCACCTCGACTGCATCCTCAGCCCGTTCAGCTTCTTTTCGTTCCTCTCCGTCGACCAGATCCCAGCCTTCGGCGGCGGGTTCCAGCTCTCTGACCCTCTCGAGCAGCTCTGCCTTCTCCGTGGCCAGTCTTGACAGCCAGTACTTCGACTTGCCATGGAGCTCGTAGGCAATTTCGTCATTCCGCGTCTTGCTAGCCTGGAGTTTCTCGATGTAGGCGCCCTTCTCTTGGCACTCTGCTGCGAGCGCGGAGCTTGCCAAGTGGCCAGCCGCGAGCTTTCTCTCGACATCGTCCAGGTCTTTCTTGGCGTGCTCCAGGCGAGAATTTAGATGGTCAATCTTTTCGTCTTTGAGCTCCATTTCGTCTTCGAGCAGCTGCTGGAGCTGTTCTTGCGTCTCACAGGTCTCATGGAGCAATTTGTTGTGGGATTGGAGGGAAGTGAGGCTCATACTCTTGTCACTGGAAACCTTCTGACCCCGTTCCAGCTCGCTGGTAAAGCTTGAGATTATTTTGTTTTGGCGCTTGATTTCGACCGAGAGATGTTCCTTTTCGTCCTTCAGGTCGACGATGTAGCCTTCTCGCTCTGCAGCAACTTCACGGCATTCTAAGAGCTCTTTTTGAAACCCCATAGCCGTGCTGGCGCACGCAAGATGGTCATGACAATTCATGTCATGATATGATACCTTTGCCTTCAAACGCTCAAGTTGAAGAGACATCATGCGCTCCCTCTCCGATGTCGCCTGCCGGAGTTGCAGTAAAGCATCGTGATAGAACTTCTTTTCCTTCTCGAGTCGGAATATGGTCTCAGCGTCTCGTGGGCCGGCGACATTTCTCAAATATTCGAAGGATCCTGTGGCCAGAGAAAGCCGACCATACAGAGCGCCGTTCTGTGCTCTGAGCTCATCGACCTGCTTCTGTAGACTGAGATTGTCTGATGTTACATTTCGGACCTGCTTCTGAGCTTCGTCGCGATCCCGAGCTGCCGCAGCCCTTTCAATTTCTAGGGCAGCCATTCTGACGCCCCTCGCCTCAAAGAGGTCCCAAGTCTTCTTGTGATTGACACGCGAGGTTTCGCAGCAAGCTTGAAGGTCTTCGAACGCGTCGTTCTTCATGGCAATGACTTTATCCTTATCTCGAAGAGATTTCTCGCTGGTAGCCAACGCCTCCTCCAATTCAACGATGTTCGTCGCGCAGTCGCCCAGGAGCCTCGTGTAGTCATCGAGTTCTGCACTTTTGTGCTCCAGTTCGCTAGTGAGCCGCTGGTTCCGCAAGTGGACCGGATCACGCTCCTTGGTCCTCATCTGCAACTTGTGCTTGAGTCTAGCAATATCTCGCTCTCGGTCTGTCAAGTTCGTTCTCAAATTTTGGTGGGCTACGTCCTGTTGCTGCAGCACCTTTTCAAGATGCGCTATTCGAGCCTCATCTTGCGTCTGCTGACTTCGAAGTCCTTTGATCATTGACCTATGAAGTTCGCATATAGGAGTGTGATCGGACTTCCTCGGCGATGGAATTGGAGCTTCTTGACACGGGTCGGGAGCGACAGCAGTAAGACGTCCATCGACATGATGGCGTTGCTCCCCCGTGGGCTTTGTGGCTGATTTGATAGATGATTTCAATTCAGCAGCAAGAGGCTTCTCACCAGAACGGGATTCAGTAGGCCGGAATCGGAGAATATCCTTGGGAGCTATCGGCTTCATCGACTCATTCAGCTTCGCAGCTACGTGACGAAGGTGATCTTTGGAGATGTCCATGTTGTACGGGGCCATTGCCTTATCCATCGCCGGAAAAAGAGGTCGCAGTTGATGATCTTGAAAGAGAAGAGTCGATGTAGATGACTTGGTGGTCGACAGCTGCAGGCTATCATCGCCGAAACTGTCTACCTCTGGAAAGGCACCTGGAATCCTGTAACAGTCCATGATGTCGTCGGTCTGTGGTTTGAAGGTCGGGGAGTGGATGTCAAGTGAACTATGATCTCGTTTACAACAGAGGGTGTGAGATAATCGTCTTGTTGGCAAGTTGGAATTCCTGGAGGCCCTTGAAAGTTTGACTCTCGTTGCTGGGAATCAATGCAGCTCGAGATAGAGACGGTCTCTTTCTGAATTAGTCGTGGGTATCTTGGTCAGGATATATGGTCTTGAATGCAAGTTAAAGCGGCAGAAGACAAATTTTTAAGACAGCAAATGGTTTGCGTGTGCCAGAGTTCGTGAATGTCGCGGTGAGACAGGTGGAGAGTAGCAGGAGACCATAGCATTTATTCTGGGACAAAAATGTCGAAGCGGGTGTCCTCAGGCTGCACTTGGATTAGAGCTTGCGTGGACCTGTCAGCATTTTTGCTTATTCCATGACCAGCCACGCTTGGCTGAGCCTGGAGAGCTGCATGGCGACCATGATCCTTTTCGGCCAAATCACGTATTCATCTACTCGTAGCCTTCGATTGACTCCCCAGTCTCTCGACAAGAAGCGCGACGTCGCGCAGTTGCCAGTGTGCTGTTCTCCTGAATTGGAGCCATGTGATTGTAGCTGACTTGAACTGCGTTCGACGATACGGGGACTCGTTATCACCCGCAAGTGCTTTAGCAAGCGTCGATGAGTTCTTGGAAAGCCACTTCCCAATTTTTGATAGGCCCTCGAAATGCTTTACGCCAGTGAGCCTGCAGCGCCCCAGAAAGCTGACTGCCATGGTACCGGGACCAGATGCTTCCAGGCTTGGCACGTGGCCCACACGAGTTCTGTATGGCAAATACACGCAGTATATTCATATCTTTCTCCTGCTGTAAGCCCAATAGGCCTTGAAAGGTAACTTCCAGTCGGTGACCCGAAGCTTGGGCTGGAAGATGTCGAAATCCTCTTTCTGCAGCCTGTCTAACCACATTTGGGTGGCTATCGCAGGCATAAAGACTCCAAATGCCCGCTCGACCTCTTGAGCTTGAGTTTCGCTCTTGCCAATGGAGGGCAGGTGGACGTGCTCTTCTTCATCCTGATGCTCGAACTCATGGCCTGCATCCTGTCCTGCTCGGATGTTGTCCAGCATCTGCCGTGCAGTGATGAGGTGATCATTTGCTCTCGTCGCCACCGTGAAGACTGCGTCCCGTAACCCAGTGGCACTGGAGCCATTTCGAAGTACGTCCTCCTCTCGAACACCAGATTCAACCATGACGTTCACAGGAAGCATCACGGAGCCGTGCCGAGTGGGACCAACATCACCTGGAAACTGGCCCTGATTGCTGTGATGATTCGGTGAAGGGGGAAAGGCGAGGAGTGGCAGGCCTCGCAAGACAGCGGAAATTCCGATAGCCTTACCAATGTGCGAAGCAATGTGATCCGCGGTAACACTAGCCATAGGAAGTGCTTGGAGCGTCAGGTACAGCAGGGTACTGTAGGTGTTCTCGGCATACCTCTCCAGAGTCTCCAAATCTGGATAGGGCGGATTCGAAAGGTATTTCTCCCGCGTGTCGATGATACGCATGAACCAGCTTTTGCTGAACTTGGATCGGCCTCCCGTTGTTCGTGAGAGATCGTCGGCCGCCTGCGCCAACAGTAAAGCGATCGGTTGCTTCGGCGGCGAGCCTGCCAGCGACTTTGACACAGCATCCCGTTGGAATTGCAGCCGCATGGATCCGATTGTATGGGTCGATGTCGTATCCGCCGTCCGGGCGACATCGACGTTGAATGCGCGTAGAGCGACATAGGCATCTCTCGCGTGGCTCGGGATGTACGGCAACAGCAGCGATGAAGGAGTGTCGTATTTCCGCAGCAGATCGAGGCAGTAATTGCGAGCGCTGGATATCTCATCGGCCGAAGATATTGCTGCCGCTGGCTGTTGGACGTCTGAAGAGGCAAATCGCCTTTGAGTACAGGTGAGTGTACGTTGGCAGACATATTCCTTTGCTGCCCTTTTCCTCGCCACGCCACCCATTCGCCCCAGAAGGTTCAGCTTGGGCGGCATCTTTCCGTTGAAATGGACCTTCGTCTTGAACCTTCGTCCTGAATTCGATGTTGTTTCTCCATTGCGTTGATCTGATACCAACTTGAAGAGATCAAATGCACGGGTCCATGCGCGAAGGACCAGGTCAAAAGTGGAGACGTCATTTCCAACGCGTGGCGGCGCGTCTTACAGTGCTGGACTTTCTGCCGAAATCGACATAGACAACAATACCGCCCATTCGCGGTGGGTACACGCGCACAATGATGGACTACGACGAGCGACCATACAAGAAACGACGTTTCTTCGCCGAAGACTCCTCGCCCGCCCACGATTCCGCCCTCTCCGCTCAAACCAGTCTTCCGGACGAAGTCGATGCCCTACCAGAGAGCAGTCCTTCTGCTTCCGCGACGAATGGAGCTCTCTCTTCGAACAAGGAGCATCCGTTCGACGCCGACACTTTCACTAGTATAGTTGGCGATGATGCATCAGAAGAGGTGATCCGGAGCTTGCAACATGCCCATGGAAACAATCTTGAAGCGGCCATCAATGCGTATTTGGACGGCTCCTGGAAGACTTCGATAGCAGCTCCGAGAACGAAGTCCAAATCACCGCCAGAGCCACGACAACGACTGCTGAACATCAAGAGTGAACGTGATGGGGAAAAGAAGCCGCGCAATGCGTCTGCTAGTCAGCCTGCACTGGGTACAATGCCAGACATGCGGTACATAGGAGCGCTAGGCGCAGCCGGCTGGACTACTCGGAGTGGTACTGGAATTATCAAGCCGGGAGACATTGTGAAGATCCAACGAGAGCGCCAGAAGGCACCTCCGCCGTCAGGACGAGGCGGGAAGGGTAGGATACCGATGAGAAAGACACAGGACGTTATCGTGCGGTTTACGAGTCAGGATGGTACAGAGATCGGACGTCTAGAGAAAGAGTCGGCGCTGTGGATAGGAGCTCTCATTGATCAAAGAGTCTGCCATTTTGAAGGACACTGCATCTACGCGCCAGAACGGATACGAACGAATGAGACCGTCTATCTGCAGCTACGGTGCTTTCTACTGCGATCTATCTTCGAAGCAGGGGATCTGATGAAGCCAATTGACAATAATCGACAAACGGGTTTCTTTGAGGCCAAAGAGACGACTGAAGAGCGAGATCTTCGGCTTCGCCAGATAGGACTAATGAAGCTGTTTTCAGAGATCAATCTTCAGCCCTCGACGATCAACGAAGTGACGGCAAAGCACAAGCGTGAAGGCATATTGCTGGCCGCTGAATCGGAAGAGCAGAAGGATCAACACGATGACGCCAAGCGACCCAAGTCAACCCAGGAGAATGGGGGTTCAAGTCCTCCTTCGGAAGAAAATGAAGAAGGCGAAGAACTAGAACAGGACCAGCTGGACTCTTTGTATAAAAAGGCGCAATCATTTGACTTCAACACGCCTGAAGCTCAGCCAGCTTCAACTTTCGTGATGGACCTGCGTAAATACCAAAAGCAGGCACTACATTGGATGTTGAATAAAGAGACGAGCGAAAACGAGGAGCATAAACAGCAAAGCATGCATCCACTCTGGGAAGAATACCTCTGGCCGAGCAAAGACGCCGAAGGGAAAGACCTCCCTGGTGTCGACGGGCAAGACTGCTTCTATGTCAACCCATACAGCGGTGAGCTGAGTCTCGACTTCCCTGTGCAGGAGCAGACTTGCCTTGGCGGGATTTTGGCTGATGAGATGGGCTTGGGCAAGACGATTGAAATGCTATCGCTGGTGCATTCTCACAGATCACCAGAGCACCAGGGCGTCATTGATGACCAAGATACTGAGGTAGATGCCATCAGCAGCCTATCGCGACAACCGATAGCCTCTGGCAAGGTCAAGCGCGCACCGGCCACCACACTTGTTGTCGCGCCCATGTCTCTGCTTGCTCAGTGGGCCAGCGAAGCCGAGAAGGCTTCAAAAGCTGGCACTCTCAAGGTCCTGGTCTACTATGGCAGCGACAAGGGCGTCAATTTGCAGACCTTGTGCTGTGGTTCGAACGTGATATCAGCGCCCAACGTCATCATCACAAGTTACGGTACAGTGCTCTCGGAGTTCAACTCGGTCACCAGTGCGCTTGGTGGGAATCGTGCCTCTTCTGGTGGTTTGTTCGGCGTAGAGTATTGGCGTGTAATCCTGGACGAGGCACACATGATCAAGAACAGACAATCGAAAACGGCCAAGGCTTGCTACGAAATCGCCGCTGCCCATCGATGGGTACTCACTGGCACGCCAATTGTCAACCGGCTGGAAGATCTTTTCAGCTTGGTGCGTTTCTTGCGAGTAGAGCCATGGAACAACTTCAGCTTCTGGAAGACCTTCATCACGACTCCGTTCGAAAAAGGGGACTTTGTCCGGGCCCTGGACGTTGTTCAGACCGTGCTCGAGCCGCTTGTCATGCGGCGAACGAAAGACATGAAAACACCGTCCGGTGAGGCTCTTGTACCACTTCCGCTGCGGACGATCAACGTAGAAAAAGTGAAGCTTTCGGATGCTGAACGTGATGTGTACGAACATATCTTCTGGCGAGCGAAGCGAGCATTCAACGCTAACGTCGAAGCTGGCACGCTCATGAAGAGCTACACAACCATCTTTGCACAGATTCTCAGACTCAGACAGAGTTGTTGTCATCCAATACTGACTCGCAATAAAGCAGTCGTTGCCGACGAGGAAGATGCAGCGGCGGCGGCGGATATTGCCAACGGTCTTGCTGACGATATGGACCTTGGAGCTCTGATTGAACGCTTCGAAGCTGACGAGGGCGAGCAAGATGCCAGCAAGTATGGCGCGCATGTTCTTAAGCAGATACAAGACGAGTCCGAGATGGAGTGCCCCATCTGTAGCGAGGAACCGATGGAAGAGCAGTGCGTCACCGGATGCTGGCATTCGGCCTGCAAGAAGTGCTTGCTCGATTACATTGAGCATCAAGCCTCGAAAGGCGAGCTTCCAAGGTGCTTCAATTGCCGCGAACCTATCAATGCGAAAGACGTCTTCGAGGTCATCAAGCACGACGATGACGAGGATGAATCTGCCCAAGTCGATGCACTAAATGCCGCCATGGAGGTGGATGAGGACGACGAGGACGACGAACTCTACCGCAGCAGCCAGACTAAGCCAAAGTCAACTCCTAAGCCGAGATGTCGAATATCTCTTCGGAGAGTAAATCAACTCTCGTCGGCCAAGATCAGCACGCTCCTGAGCCACCTCAAGCGCCTCAAAAGGATAGAGCCGAATACGAAGTCGGTGGTGTTTTCGCAGTTCACTTCCTTCCTTGACCTCCTCGCGCCCGCTCTTACGGCAGCTGGAATCGCCTGGCTTCGCTTTGACGGCAGCATGGCCCAGAAAGAGCGAGCTAAGGTCCTCGTCGAATTCGAAAGTCGCAGCAAATTCACCATCTTGCTGCTGTCCTTGCGAGCAGGAGGTGTGGGCCTCAATTTGACCTGTGCGAAAAGAGTGTTCATGATGGATCCATGGTGGAGCTTTGCTGTGGAAGCGCAGGCCATCGATCGCGTCCATCGCATGGGGCAGACCGAAGAGGTCACTGTGACGAGGTTCATTGTCGAGGGGAGCATCGAAGAGAAGATGCTGAAGGTGCAGGAGAGGAAGAAGTTTATGTGAGTTTGTCCCTTCCCATCCCCAATGAAAAAGATGGTGAAGAACTTGGCTGACCAATCTTGCTACAGTGCGAGTTCCCTCGGCATGATGAGCGATGAAGAGAAGAAGATGCAACGTATCGAAGATATCCGCGAATTGCTGAGCTGAGCGGAGATCGTCGTGCTAGCATTGTATACAGCTGGACAGCGCAAGATAGCAGGATATACAATGACTCTGCACCTGGGAGAAGCGTTTCCTTCTCCATGTCCCAGCGAAGACAGAACTTTCGGCAAGTCGACGTACATCCCTCTTGCATGCGCAGCCTCCCCTTTTGCCTTGGATTTTCGCGAAAGAGACGAGATTTGCAAGAATCGTCATATTGAATGCTAAGTAATCGTTTCGTCCAACTGAATGCTATGGCGGTGGGTATCCAATGGAGCAGTGTACAGTCCATAAAGCACAGAACGCTTGATGCTCATGCCTAGTGCTATCTTCACAAATTCTTGAACCAACAATTAGGGATAGGGCCTATCTTCTGGTGCGCCCTGTCTCCTGTCTCATGTCCGTATCCCTTTGTCCTCTTGTATCCCTGGGGGCCTGCCCCCGCCTTGTGTCTTCCATGTTGATTGGGAGATCATCGTCGCTGTCATCAAAGACAGTAGCCGGCGGAGGATCTCTGGGGTGGTAGATACCGGATTTACGATTTTCCACACGCCGACCCTTATCCGGCATGTCTCTTTCGTCTCTTTCTGTGTGACTTGGCCGGTACTTCTTGTCGAGATGGACTTCGAGCAATCGCAGGTTCTTGGTATTGCATTTGAATGCGGCGTCTGCAAGATCGCCTATGATTGGTACGAGCCCGACGGCAAAATCGATGAGGATGTTGATAAGCATGCGGAGCTTGAGTGAGGATGGGAGGCCTCCTTCGACCTGCATTGACTTTCGCATGAGGAGGAGGGCCATGGCGACTCCGATTGCGTCTCCCGCGGCAGGAACGATTCCAATGACAGCTTCCCAACCGAAACGAATGCCGAAGAGGTTGAAGAGGCACATGTCGAGACGGTAGGCGGTCTTGCGCACGCTGGCGAGGATCATGGCGTCGTTTTCGGGGATGTAGTCTGGGATGACTTTCTTCACCTTCTTCAATTTGCCGGGTCGCTTAGGGTCCTCGATCATGGCGAAGTAGGGATCCTACAGGTCCAATGATGTTAGCATACAATAACTTATCTTCACCACGAGAGCCAACGTCCGTATGATGCGATGCGCCTCTCCGTAACGTCGAGAGTCGCGAGAAAGTGTGGAAAGGTGTAGCAATGAGGTGAACTCACATCTCCGCTCTCGACCTTCTTGCCTTCGTATCCCTTCATCTGCTTCTTGAGAAACTTGTTCGCGGCATATTTGCCAACGGCTTGGGCCATCTTTCTCCGTCTCGATCGAGTTGGCTCGGGCTGTGCTGCTGAGAGGTCTGCTGCAGAAGGATAATTTGTTTCCTTTGTGGAGATGTCCTGTGCCTTTAAAATATAGTGAAAGTCAGGTTGAGAGTGCCATGCAGGATGGAATGCCGATTGCTTGATTGGAATGCGTCGCTTGTCTGGAAAGCAGGTGAAACGTCGAGCGCGTGGACCAGAATAGGCAGGCGCGTACTGTGTCGAACGGAAGTTGCAGCTGCTGGTTCTTGCCAAACATGCGCAGCAGCGGAGGAAGGTGTGACGGACATCTTATAGTAATAAATGCTCCAGGTACTTTCTCCCACTACTCCCGCTGTGCCTTGGTCTGGACAGATGCAAGCTTCTTGCTCCTGCCACCGTCCTGCCGCCGTATCGAGAAGGGATCAACAGAAAGCTCATCGTCATCTGGGGCGTTCGAGCGTGGCTGTGCGTGGCTGTGCGTGGCTGAGCGCCTCCCTGCATGTGATCTCGCGTCCAGACCCGTCCACATCCGTGAATGCTGTCTGTGGTCGGCTGTAGCATTGGATATTCGATAAACCAGCAATCATGCTCATTCTTGCATACTTTGCATGTGATTGAAAGCCTCGCCAGGGACAGCGCATACCATACCGAGCTGCCGCCTTGCGCTTCAGGCAACGTTGCTAAGCCGCACAGGCTGACCCAACATCCAGCCTCCCTTCCATCCGGACGACTCCCGCATCGGATCCTCGATATAGCGAACGATCTGGCGGCACGATCCCGCTAGAAGAAAGAGCCGCGAAGATGGAGAGATGGGCGCGGATAATCGCTCTGCTGCTCTTGCAGCTGATTGGAGCGCAGGCGGTGGAAATGAAGATAGTATGTCTAGCAGGATAGTCGTTCTGTTTCGGACAACTTGCTAAGCAGACTCTAGGATCAAAGAGATAGCAACCGCCAAGTCTGCTCCGGCATGTACTCAAGAAAGTCCTGGGGCGGCAGCACCGATCCTTTCATCCTCACGAAATTTGTCAAGCCGGACAACATACCTGAAGGCCAAGATCCGATTGTCAGCGTGGTTGTCTTCGAATGGAAAGACAGACCGCTGATCGGACATCCGGAGACGGAGGAGAATCTAACAGAAGTATGAACAAGCATTGAAGAGCGTGGTTCGGTTAGGGTGAGGCTTACATTCGTCTAGGACGTCTTCCTTTGCGACAATGCCGAAGTTCAGAAAGGCTGGTGTCAGGACAGCGAAATCGGAAGCTTCATCCTGGCCTCAAATGCCTCGGAAACTTCGAAATCATTGATTAGGTCCGAGGCCATCCATTTGAAGGACCCCGGCGCCATCAATTATCCCATCAAGACAACTGGCTACTACTGTGTCAGCTCAGCTTCCTTCAACGGAGCAGATTACACCGGAATCGTCGAATTTCGAAATGCCTTTGGTGATCTCCCAGCCGCCCAGATACCCAAACTACCTTTCTACGCCGCAACTACGATTGTATACGCCTTCGTGGCCATTGGATGGGCAGTTCTTTACTGGCTCAACCGGAGTGATGTCCTGCCCGTCCAGAATTACATCACAGCCATCTTGGTCTTCTTGGTGATAGAGATGTTCATGACATGGCTCTTCTACGACTATCAGAACCGTCATGGCCTGAATGGCGGAGCCAAGGCCCTTCTGGTCATCGTATCCATCCTGAGTGCCGGAAGAAACAGCTTCTCATTCTTCTTGCTCTTGATCGTGTGCATGGGCTACGGCGTCGTAAAGCATACGCTCGGGAAAACGATGTTCTATGTCCGGATTCTGGCCATCACTCATTTCGTGTTCGGCGTCATTTACGCGATTGCGTCTCTGGCTGTCACACCAGAGAATGCAGGTCCACTTGTCCTCCTGATTGTGCTACCACTGGCTGCAACACTGACTGGCTTCTACGTCTGGACCCTCAACAGTCTTAACTACACTATGAAGGACTTGATGGAGCGCAAGCAAACCATCAAAGCGGCCATGTATCGGAAGCTCTGGTGGTGCATCCTCGCCAGTATTGTCGTCATCTTTGTCTTCTTTTTCGTGAACTCCTGGACGTTTGCGGGCCGAGGAAACGTGGACTTCGTGCCGAATCATTGGCAAACGAGATGGTTCATTCTGGATGGATGGTTGAACCTGGTCTATTTCTTTGATGTGGCCTTCGTCGCTTACGTCTGGCGACCCACCCCGAACAATCGGAGGTTTGCCATGTCAGAAGAGGTATGTAATCGCACGTCTCCTCATTCCAGGACTTCATGCTAATGTGCTTCGCAGATCGCACAAGACGACGACGGCTTCGAGATCGCCTCCATCCGTGACTCCATGGATCTCGACGATGACCTTGAAGCCGCAGTCCCGGGTCAGCCCAGACCGCCGCCTCCTTACGACGCCCCTCGGGGTGGATCCGCAAACAGAGACGCCTCTCCTCTCCCTGCACCTATACCCACAAAGCCGACGCCATTACCACGGGAATCATTAGACGGCGAAACAATCTTTGCCGTTGGGGACGAGGACAAACTCACCGATGACGAGGAAGACGATGACAGTGAGAACAAGCGGCTGACAGCTGGTAAAAGTAGTTGAGAAAATACTTTTCCAACCGGCAGGCTTGCCATTGTACTAGATACCAAAACCCAATATCTTGTCCAAGAGAGTGCGCTCCTCCCCAGCCGAACACATGCGGCTCCAAGCCCCTTCCCTCCCAATCCTCTCAGTGCCTGCGCTCCTTCTTCCCTTGAGAGCTGCTTCTTGACAGCCCTTCTCTGGGCATCCTCGGCATTGTCTGGCGCCTGGGTGTATCGTGCTTGCGCTCCTTGTCCTTCTCCGCCTCTTGAGCTTCGCAGCGCTCCCACTCGGCTTCCCTCTGGGCTTCCCTCTGTTCGCGCGCTGCGACGAGACAATCCCTGCATCCCCTCATCTGCTTCTTCTCGTGGACTTCGCAGCGCCTCTTGCCGCTTTTTGCCAATCCCGATTCGTACTCGCGCAGCCATTGGGAGGCGAATTCATCAATGTCATCAAAGGAGGAGTCCTGTTCGTCGGAGGACTCCGGCTCGTCGAAGAAGCCGTTCAGATCGTGTTCGTCGAAGAAATCCTATTCCTCGCTGTCGGGAGATGTCAATGTACCGTTTAACACGGGAAAGTGGAATCGAAGTCTGTCTTACGCCTCCAAGTTCCACACGCAACACTTGCAGCAAGACATGTTGGTGTTGCTGGATCGAGTTGGCTCGCGTGGAGTTGGGCGCTTGGAGTCGCTGGTAGAGAGGGGAGGGTTGGTGTGGCTATTGCTGCTGCCTTGCTCTGGTAAGGTAGGTGTAAAATGTGCGTGGTGTTTGCTGTCGAGCTGTATGATACTGCGTGGTGGTGATGGTGTTGTGGAAGAAGAGGAAGAAGAAGAAGCAACCCAACATGAAGAGGGGAAAACAAGAAACCCAGGGCGGGGGGCTCGCATGGTAGTTCCTACCAGGATGAGAAAAGAAGGAACGTAGAGGAGGCAAGTACTCCTTCATCTTTCCAGAATACTGTGGTTGTTACAGAATGCAGCCGCACGTCACAAATGCGCCCACCCATTCCAAGTAAGAACCTGCATCTCATTGACCAAGCAGAAAGGTCCAGGTTCCGAGTTTTCAGGAGACCTTTCCTCCCACTCTTTCAACTTTTGGTGCACACTCCTTTCCTTCAGCCAAGGCGCTGTCGTCCAACGCAGGATGCGATTCTCCCAGGTCCCATAAATGATCTGGAAAGAAGACAGCCAAGAGGAAGTATATTTCCGGTTCATCGCCTTGTACGCCTCCTCGCCATATCCGACCCGCACGTTCGGATTTAACCAGACACCCTTTGTTCGCGAAACTGGATTGTCGCCGTGAATTAGACAGCATTCCGACCCTTCGATATGTTGTACAGCCAAGGGATCCGCGACGCCCCTGAACTCCAGTCTTCTCTCTTTCCTGTAAAACGGACTCGCATCCATCGCAACAATGCCATTCCAGCAACTCTTTACCGGCACGGGCAGACTCGCTTTTAGTGCCTGCCTCGACCTCTTTGACCGAAAGAACGGCCATGTCAGCATGAGCTGATCATGTCCCTCCGCATCTCTCAGCGCAAACGTATCATAAAACTGGAAAGGTTTCGAGAAATCCAACGAGCAAGCAGCCGCGTACTCCCCTCCCTGCGTAGCCAACAAATTCCGTACGTCCCGGCTCGAAAACACCACGTCGTTTAGGAAGAGAACCTTGTCAAAGACGACACCCTGCTTTTCCAATTCATAGAGGGGTTCCATGACCAGATTCCGTAATTTCGCCAAGTAGGGAATCCTCCGCAATTCCGTCTCTCCTCTCGGAGTGCGGATCCACCCCGCAGGCGCAGGAGCCTTTTGTATCTCGTCCAGATGTGTAGTCTCATCCAAAAGGATCGTCCTCGAAACTCCAAGCTCGTCCAGCCGTGCATCCAGATCCCTCAAAGCGCCTTTGGAATCATCAAAACTCCCACTCTCTTGTAGACTGACATATACATTCTCCTTCCCAATCTCTTTGACCAATGTCACCACAGCATCATTCCAATGACTCCGCAGAATGGCCTCGTTGTTCCAATGTATACTCGTTATGAAAATCTTCTCCCGGCCTAGATGGGGAGGTTCCCTGGCGGCCTCACGGACGATGGCGTTGCGAATGTACAGAAGTTCGATCGCGCTCCAGGTTGCCAGCACGAGTGCTATGATCCTGGCACATTGGTACCATGATGGATTCCGTCGATGATTGCGTATGAGCATACTAGGATACCAGGATCAGGCATCGAGATGCGAGTCATGTACCGATCGTGTTTCGTATTGGAGAATCGGACTGGTTTTCAAGGAGTGTGTGTGTGGTGTTGGTCATGTTTTGACAGAATGATCAGGAATGATGAAGACCATGAGAATTTGTAAGCTGGCGAATCCTTTCGGTAGAATGATGGCAAGGTATGAAGGAGTGCAGTGTACGAAGCCACGACACACGCGATGTCCCTGTCAGTCCCGGATCCTTGGTTCGGCTTTCGGCAGGCGGACCGGGCTCCGCTGCACTGGGACGAGCATGTGCTGCGAGCCAGGCTGTGCCATGAAGTGCTGCAAACAGATTCGGGCATGCAGTAAAATGTAAGCGCAAAGAGCAGAACCGTACGAGAAATTATTTACAGCTCTATGCCCCTGATAGCCCTCGTCAAGGTAAGCCGCGCAATGGCCGATAGCAGAAGCGTTATCAACAAATCTGGCATGCTGTCATACCAATATACCATCCTCAGCCAATATTCCTACATCTCCCCATGAGGACTGAATTAGTTGCGAGTTCAACGAGGCTTGATTTGCAGTACGAAAACTGGTAGCTCTCAGCTCTCTGGACAGAACGATCGGCTGAGTTCCTCAGCACTGCAGAGCCAGTCGGCCAATGTAGGTCCCTCAATCCAGATATAAAGCCTTTTCTTTTTGGGGATCTCTGGCTCATCAATATGCGTTGTAAAGTAGAGCAATCGATCATGTAGCCTTCTTCGCATCCCCACGCATAATTTTCTTCCTCTGAGCCATCATATGCGTGAACAATATGTACGATCCTGCGAGCAAGTCAGCACATCCTCTTTCCCCCCAATAATAAATCCCAGAGATATCCATACCAGGAACGTATACAAACAAGATCAGCTTCAAGACCCACTCCAACGCAGCATTCCACCTCTTCGCGGGCTCAATCGCTTGATACACCAACCAACACTCACTGCTGATGCCCATGGGATACAGCACAAAAAATGTGTTATACCTCAACCATGTCATCCATGCGGGAACTCTTCCATATGTGAGATTGACAGCAAAGTAACTGTATCTTATCACCTCTGTAACGCTCCACGCGATCAACATGGTCGAATAGGCAGGATTGCGTCCGGTGGTATTGGGGAAATTGTGTACGATTCCCCAGACGAGAAGGAAGCGAGAGGCGACTTGCATGAGTGTCGTGAGGAGGGGTGCGCGGACGAGACCTAAGGAAATCGTACAAGAGAAATACTTAGCTCTTGGTTCTTCTTTGGGGGGTTCTACTGGTGCAGATTCTTGGGTTTACCTATCGCAGCATGCAAGACTTCCAGTCCAGCGAGTGTTTGTGTCCATTTCGTGAAGTCTCCTGTGCCGGTCCAAACGCTTCCATAGCCATGTACGGCTGCAATGAGGACGGTTCGTCCAAGAACGACAGACCAGAGCATCGCTGAGGTGGCATTGTAGAGAATCAAGTACACAGCTTTCGGGCCCGTGAGAGATGACTTCGATCGGGATTTGCCTTGTGCGCCAGAAGAGGCCTGTTGTGAGTTTGTAGATGGAGCCATTGCTGGACACGGCGAAAAGGCGTTGGTGATGCTCAAGTGCACCCAGCTGCTTGAACTTCCAGCTTCCTCCGTTTATCACTTCCCTGCTGAGCTAATGGACCCTGAAGCGGGAGTCGCCGACGTTCCTGCAGTCTAGTGACGTCGCGTGCGTCGACAGGCTTCATGGTGCTTGCGAGGTGGGGAATTATTAGAGCACAGTGATGAGCACAACAGGCCAACGTGTGCCTTGAAAAATTACATGTGCATGAGCTGTCCACTGTTCCCGACCACAGAACCCATTATACTCATATGTCCAGATCAGCGACCAAAAGGCGGCTGCTCACGGGGGACGTAACTGTAAAAGCAAACCCATGCCCTACCCATGGTATCCCTTCCGTGGAAAACGCCGCGCTTGATCGCCCAATCAATTCAAGACACCATTCCTTCATCAGTCACTTCTAACTGGCCATGTAGAGGCGTATCATCGATTTGAGCAATGCGCTCTCCTTGCACCCGTCAACAACACAGTGCTTGAAAGGAAAAGGACCATTATCAGCCGGCGCCTTCCCCTTCCCGTTCTTGGTAGATCTGGTGGCTCTCTTCGGCCTATTCTTCGCACAGTCGCCACAGTATGCCTAAAATCAATGTTAGCACATCCCCCCAAGATACCTCGGGGCCCTTGCCAAGACTAAGATCACAGCAGAAGTATTCGAGAGGACTTACATGACCACATTTCTTGACGACCCAAATCTGCTGCTTGTCTTCGGTATCGCCCATAGCAAGCTCATCTCCGCAGTTGGGACAAACAACTTCTTCATCTTCTTCTGGACTGCGAGTGAAGCCTTCCTTCGCTGGCTCTGGTGCTTCATACTTGGGTGGTTGTGCTTGGACGGCGCCGGGATATCCCATATCAAATCCGGGCATATCATAGTTCATATCAACAGTGAATCGTGCTACCGCCGCAGGTACCGCGAGCCGAAGAGGTTGATTATCATTGCGCTGCCCGTTCACGTTGTTTGTGCCCATATGCCGATGTCTCTCATGCGTCAACTCCATCAGTCTGTCATGTTGTGCTCTTATGCCACCAGCCTGGCCCAGCCGCAGCCTTAGCCTAGGATTGCGGTCGAGAAGTCCTCCAAAGCCGAACTCGCCATCGTCGTCCTCAACCGCGATGGTGCCTAGACCTACACCAATAGGTCTTGCGGTGTTTACGCCAGCGTCGTGTCGAGCTCGAGTATCCAGATGCACGACGTCATCGTCTTCTCCAGTGAGGTCAATGGGCGCGTTGAAACCGGTCGGGTAAGGCGTGAGGCTGCGCTGGACCTGAGCAGCAGGTGTTCGGGACCGACTGTCTAGTCCAGAACGTGGGCGCACCTCCAGAAATTGTATCTCATCCATGTTGGCGTGTGGTTGATGGTTATTGGTTGGTCGGTGAGGTCTGCGGAGCATTGAAAACCGAGGGTGGTTGGTGATGTGTTCCAAAAAGTTTGCAGCTCTGGGTGGAGGGGAGAAGCGAGCGGGTTCTCGTGCAGTCGCTGGTGGATGGTCTGTGCTTCCTCCTCCTTCACTGTCCAAATCAATTATGTTCCGCCCGAATCGTGGGGGCCGCTGTGCACGTGAAGAGCCCGCCACGGGGCCAGGTTCAGGTGCCAACGTTGCTTCCGCAGTAGTGTTATGTGCGTCGTCTTCAGCCGTCAGGTCAATGACCATATGGTTGTTCCCACTCCCATTCACTGCTACGCTCCCGCTTTCACCTGACATCATGGGTCGGCGGAAGTCAAGGCCGTCACCGATGTGTCTGCGTGGTAATGCGAGGTAGTCGTTCGGACGGGGATACTGTAAGGGTGGCTCTTCGCTCTCGGTCTCTGATACAAACAGAGAAGAGGGAGATCTGCTACGGCGGGAATCGTTGGCCATCGTACTATAGCTTCTCTAAATACGCAAACAGTCAGTAAATCAGCAGCTCTGAGTCAGGCAGACGCTTTAGATGAGGTGCGGAGATTATGTGCGTAGGCGTGTGCCAGGGCGGCAGAGACATACCTTTGTTGATGTACGTCGGAGGAAAGGGCAAGCAGATGAGCCGGCAGACCCTCCAACACCTTCCATCTTCTTCTCAGGCGCAAGCGAGGCGGAGGGTGGTATCGTAGGCGATGTGGCGGCGTAGTGTATCGCAGGCCGAGTGGAAGGTGGAGGTGGTGGTGGTGGTGGTGGTGTCGAGAGGAGTTGGAGAGTTGTAAGTCAACAAGTGAAGTTCACTGGAGGGGCGAGGAGGATGCCGCCGTATTTGATTGGTACACGCACGAATCCAACAACGACACATGCAGTCTCCCTCTACTTGACTACTACCTCTGCACCTCCTGCACCTGTCCAGATACCTCTGTACGCGTTGTCGACGTATAGTTCTATTTTATTATTAATATTCCCGTGAATCGTTGTGAAGGGAGAAGTGGCAAACGTCCGGCTTAAGTCCGACGTGAGGTATGTGAAAC
Organism: Lecanosticta acicola; assembly: GCA_963674455.1. Taxonomy (NCBI): domain Eukaryota; kingdom Fungi; phylum Ascomycota; class Dothideomycetes; order Mycosphaerellales; family Mycosphaerellaceae; genus Lecanosticta; species Lecanosticta acicola. Next base: position 416,061 of record CAVMBE010000007.1, on the reverse strand, counting down.
GCTATGCTACAAAGAGGTCTCTGACCCTGTTCATTTTTCATTTTTGCAACCTCCCTGCCTGACCACCCGAGAAACCCAAGCGTAGGATACACCTGATGTGGTGCTGCTAACCGTGCGACGCCTGTGCGCCCCTGCAGTCCCTCGATCGTTAAATATCGAGCCGCTTACGCTCACGCGCCAAGTACGGCGACAGCACCCTCGCTAGTCAGGGCGACCAAAGACTTCGCTCTCGCTCCCCACTTCACGTCCGCCGCGTTGAGCGCCTTGCGTAGGGGCTCTGACCATGACTTCCCACTCTTAGAATACTGGCTCACCACCACACCTCCCGGGCCGCATGCAGCCAAGAATTGCCCGGTGTAATCCCAGCAAATCCCAGAAACTGCCGTGCCGATATCGATAGTCTTGAGAGCATTGAGCTTTCGCAGGTCCCAAACGGTGAGGATGTTCTGTCCCTGATTTGACGACGCCAGCCAAGTACCGTTCTCGGAGAATGTGAGCGCCACTATGGGCGTGTTTGCAGATGGAGCCGGAAAAGTGTGGGCTGGCTGAGAGGTCTTGATGTCGTACAGTCGTACAGAGCCATCCGCACCGCCGACTGCTAGTAAGTGCCCATCCGGGTGGAATGCCACAGTTGTGAGTTCTACGCGAAAGTCAGCAAACGACGCGATCTGAGATTCCGTGCCAAGAATCTTACCAATATCTGTGAAGACCTGAGTTGCAACTTTCATGTTGCTCAGATCGTAAACAATATAGCTCTTATCGTAGCCCACGGATACCAAGACTTGTCCGCTTGGATGGCAGGCCACCGCGGTCGCAGCCCCTGCGTGCTGCTGGAATTTGGCCTGGACTGCACCCTCTTGAGACACCGCAACAACACCACTAGAGGTCGATACCGCCTGCTTGTCGTTGCACCATGCACCACCCAAGATGGCTCCAGCGCCGAGATTGCTTCGCGTCGTGAACGCGCCTTGCTGAAGATCGAAGATACCCATAGTGCCATCCGAATCGCCGCAGAGGAAGAAGTCACCAGTTGAGTCGGAGGCCAAAGACTTGGCGCCTGAGAACTGTGTATCCACTGAAGCCTTTACGTCGAATGTCTGCAGCTCATCCGCAGTGGCCCAATCCTCAGGTACTGGGCGTTTTCGGCGGGTGGCCGAAAGACGCTCCTGTGTCTCGGTGATCTTGGCAACCACCTCCTCCGACAGCGGCTGACCATCAACCTGCATCGCATCTCCGTTTACACCATTGGTACCGCCTGTGACCGATACACGAGACAGCGCGTCCCGGGCCTCGTCCCTCTCCTTTTGCAAGCGCGCGATGACTCTCTGTGCAGAATCATTGTAGTAGAGAGCAGTACTGAGCTCCTGACGCGTCTCGGAAAGTTGCTGCTTCAATTGAAACGTCTCGAGGATCAACGCGTCCCACTCATTCTGGAAAGTGGAGAGGAGGGCGGGAATGGAGGTCAAGGTTGGTGGTCTTGGCTTGACGACGCGCGATTGCTTGAGGTCGATCAGGTCGTCTGTGGAAAGCTCGTCGCCGTTGACAGGATCGGTACCGTTCTCAGAGATGTAAGTCTCTATCAGTCGCCTCTCATAAACATTGCCTACACCTACTGTAAGCCTTTCAGATGCCTCGACATTGGCGGATCGCGACAGACGCACCTGACTTGCGCGAGGCCACCGGGTGCTGTGGTGCTTCACCGGAGACTGGTTGTCGTTAGCATCGAATGCCGAGAGGTCCCACGAATGAGGCCGACTCACTTGCGCACAGCATACTGGCAGTATTGCGCCTGCTTGGAATGTTTAGACGTTACTGCTGCCGTGGACGTCGGAAGATCTTGCTGGAGATGCGACGCGCTTCGGGCCTTCCCGAGCTCCGGCATTGCTTTCCTCTGGATGCCTGAGGCACGATGCCGACCTCACCCACCCTACAGACGGCGAGGGCGCAGGGCACGCCAGCGGGCCTTTACCGGTGGAGAATTGACGTGGACCTGACTGCCAACCCCAGAGACTCTTTGTGAGGGCTGACGCATTTACTCAATCATCTCCCGGAACTGCTCCCTCTGCCATGATAAGGCTCAGTTCTGCCTTGTGCCTTTCGAGGCCTTCCAGCACCCGTGGGCGAGAGGATCACAATGGCCATCAAGAAGCGACGGGACAGGGTGGGAGAGCAGCACTGCAATTCAAACTGGACGGGAGCAGAGTCGAGTGTAACGCACCTGACGCGGTGTGGAGAGTGGAGAGTGAGTGGCAGTGGTGGGCAGTGGTGAATGCAGCGCTCGGCCAATCTCGGGGCAGTCGTGTCTCGTCCAGCGCAAACCCGATGGTGGGGTCGTGCTTGCCCCGCCGAGGCCAATGATGTATTTCGCCCTTCACGAAGAATCTTCCAGTCGCGAGCATCTTCCCGCGTAAAAAGCAACTCCAGCTATCATACCTCGCCAATCTGTTCAACTTCTGCTTCACACCTTCGCCCCCTTTCCACAACCACCTCACCATCAAGGTCCGATCGACTCTACCAATCAACCCAATTTCATAGATTAATCCAACATGGGTGCTCTCGACGTCCTCAAGGTCAAGTCGGGCGTCATCTACGGCGATGACGTGAAGGCCCTCTTCAAGTACGCTCAGGAGAAGAAGTTTGCCATTCCCGCCATCAACGTCACCTCCTCATCCACCGTCGTCGCTTCCCTCGAGGCTGCCCGCGACGCCAAGGCCCCCATCATCCTGCAGGTCTCTCAGGGTGGTGCTGCCTACTTCGCCGGCAAGGGCGTCGACAACAAGGACCAGAACGCGTCCATCCGTGGATCGATCGCTGCGGCACACTACATCCGTGCAGTTGCTCCAGCATACGGCATCCCAGTCGTCCTCCACACCGACCACTGCGCGAAGAAGCTTCTGCCATGGCTCGACGGCATGCTCGATGCCGATGAGGCCTGGTTCAAGCAGCACGACGAGCCCCTGTTCTCTTCGCACATGATCGACCTGTCGGAAGAGGCCGTTGACGAGAACATTGGAACCACTGCCAAGTATCTCAAGCGTGCCGCACCAATGAAGCAATGGCTCGAGATGGAGATCGGTATCACTGGTGGTGAAGAGGACGGTGTCAACAACGAATCCGTGGACAACAACTCCCTCTACACCCAGCCAGAGGATATCTACAACATTTACAAGACCCTCTCGCCCATCAGCCCATACTTCTCCATCGCTGCCGGTTTCGGCAACGTCCACGGAGTCTACAAGCCTGGCAACGTCAAGCTCCGACCCGAGCTCCTCAGCAAGCACCAGAAGTACGTCCAGGAGCAGACCAAGTCCAAGGATGAGAAGCCCGTCTTCCTCGTCTTCCACGGTGGTTCCGGCTCTAGCAAGCAGGACTACCTCGACGCCATCAGCTACGGTGTCTGCAAGGTCAACCTCGACACCGACCTGCAGTACGCCTACACCGAGGGTATCCGCGACTACATGATCAACAAGAAGGACTACGTCAGCTCGCAAGTCGGTAACCCAGACGGCGAGGACAAGCCCAACAAGAAGTACTACGATCCCAGAGTGTGGGTGCGTGAGGGTGAGAAGACCATGAGCAAGCGTATCGCCGTGGCGCTGCAAGACTTCAACACTGCCAACCAACTGTAAGAAGGTTACCAATTGTAAGAAGGTTGAGCGTTGAAAGGAACAGACAGATCTCGAACACGTGTTTGGACGATGTGTGTGTTGGGACGCATTGGAAGTGGTGCCTGGGTCGCTGTTCGTCAACTGCAACATACAATGCGAGCGATACGAAGCCATGAAAGTTTATGAGCAGCTCTATAAAATTGAAACACCAGCTCTTTTGAAGGCGTCCGGTTCTTTCCAGTTTCTCTCTCTTTTGCCGAACAGTGTCGTAGGTCTCGAGGCCCGAGGCTATTATACCAAACCTCCGACCTGAAAGCCGAAGCTCCGGAGTTTGGAATCACGTTCTAGGTGATCACAGAAGTTGACTGCGGTGAACATGATTTCCCGATTACACAGTCTTGCATTTTCCCCAGTATCGCAACAAGATTGTATACACTAATCAGACATCCATGATATAGCAATTATTCGCTCGCTATACAACATTTTCAACAAAGGCCGTGTGGGCTTCTTCCATGTTTTACAAGCCAAAAAAAACCCCCCCCCTTTGTCGTTCCACTCGTGCAAACGAAACTTCTGAACACCCAGAATTAAAAACAAAGAATCTTACATGGCACTTCTCGGAAAGTTCCAAGGTCGAGTGGGCATCTTCTTGATCAGTCCGACATCGACGGCCGTATTCCCCAGAGCGCGCGAGAGTTCGCCATTCTTGTTGGCCAGGTCCCAGAGATCCATGTGTGACTTGTGCTGCGGGAAGGGCGAGGGCAGCATGCCGGGAGGCGGTGCGCGTACGGGCAGTTGGCTGTATTTGCGCACCATCGCCTGGCTCGAGGGTTTTGCCTTTCGGGGCCGTCCTTTGGGAGCGGGCTTGACGGTTGGGTCAGAACCGCCCACGTCTTCCGGCGGGAAAGGTTTCTTCGTTTCCGGGGCTTTGAGGTCTTTGATGATCTTGTTGAGCTCGGTTGGCGTGGAAGCAATTTGCGCTTTGAGGTATGCCATTGCGTTTGGAGTCTGCAGGCTCTCCATGACCGGCGCACGATAGGTGTATTCGAATCGCTCGGGCTGAGGCGCCACGGTTGGTACGATGGCAGGGTCGAGGTAGGCTTCGTCGCCCTTCTGGAGAAGTTGTTGAATGTCAAGCGACTCGCCCGGCGCAATTGGATTGGGATGAGACGGTGTCACGCAGTCCATGTCCACCTCCTTTCGCAGTACGTGGTCAATATCAACCGCGCTGAAGTAAGCGCAAGATTGAGGCAGATCGTGAATGCCCATTTGCTGGCTGAACATCGCTCGAGTCCAGACATTGGCAACCTGGAGCGCCATTGCACATCGGTACTTGTCCTCGCTCTTGGCGAGGTAGCGGATCTCGTCGTGGACCGTGAGGGCTAGGCGAGCGTTAATATTGTATCGCTTGCACATGTACTCCATACTGATGATCAACAGATGGAGGTAGTCGACTCCAGAAGACTGAATGGCCCAGTTAATGCGACTGGTCATGAAGCCGCCCTTGCTAATGAAGCGACGCATAAGAGCTTCTGTGATGCCTGCTCCAAGTACAGGAGTGCGCGGCCTTTCCTGCTCGGCGAAGTCTTCAAGCTTGTTGAACACTAGACTTTCAGTACCGCCATGCCAGAACTTGCGATCGCGGAGTACCTTCTTGGTTACATTTTTGCCCTTGGTGTCCAGGTACAGATTTGTCGCAATCTCCTTCGCCTGCTCCTCTTTTAGTGTAGGATTGAACTGGCGCAGGAGTGATTGGGCGAACTTGAGACCAGCGCCGTAAATCCTTCCATAGTTGAAGACCTTGGCGTCATTCCGAGAGATCCCAAGGATCTTCGCAGTGCGGGAATGCAAGTCTGTGCCTGCAGCTTTGGTTCCCTCGAGTGTCATGAAACCGATAGCATTCCCGCCATGTATCTTGAAACTGGCATCACCAACAAGCGACGCAATCCAGAGCTCTTGGCTGTCAACATCAGCCCCTACAAAGCAGTACCCGGGTGGAGCGGTAATCATGCTCTTCAACTCCGAGCCAACGCGATTTTTCTTGGCATTGGAGGCAGTGAGCCAGGTGTTCTCCACGGCACGCCTTGTGATAGTCCCCATTGGGATCACCTGTGGCAAGATGTACCCGAACTTGTTGCTCTCCTCGGGAGATGTTGCAAGCTCGCTTTCGTACACAACCATTTGAGACCTGATGCGGTCGCGCGCGCTGATCCAGTAGGAGCAGGAAGCGTTCATCTCCAAAGCCTCTTTACCATATGCGTACTCAGAAGACAACGTACCGCTTTCAAAGAAACTCAGATATCCTTTGGCAAGAGGAGAGGTGCAACGTGCCTCTGGTCCATCCTTATGTGGGAGTTTGAAATAGCTGTGTTCAAAGTCGTCGCGAAGCGCGAAATTCTCCTCTTCTAGCATATTGCATCTTGTCATTGCTTGGTCCTCGTATTTTTGCGCGTGATGATCAGGGACTTTGAAAGTCCAACCGAACTTGTCTGACCAAACCAGAGGATGGCCGTCCCAAGCCATTCTCAGCAGAAGTGGTGCAATGCGGGTGCGCACGGTCAAGGCAATTGCGGCATCGTTCGTGGAGAAGAGATCTTTGTACCATTTCGGCATGCCCGGTTTCTTCTGTCGTGCAGCTGGCCTCGGTGGGTCGCCTTTCTTCCTCCCCTTCACCATACGAACCTCTTGCCCAGTCCAGTCCAGCTGTCGGAGCCATGGATCATTCTGGTACATCTCAGGATCCGATCGACGCTTCAAAGCTTTCTCAGCGAGATCTTCCAGACGCTCAGTCACTCCGGATGACAATCTGTGGTACGTGGCTTCGGCATTTGCAATGTAGGACTTCCACTTCTGGTCGACAGGTAAAATCTCGGTTGCCATATGTCTCAGAGCCGCGAATGATACGGGATGAGGGCATGTCTCTACAAAAAGTGGAAAGACCTTCTTGTACACTTTGTGTGTGATTTCGACATCGGCTGCACAGTAGTCAAGCAGTTCATCCAGGCGTTCAACGATTCCAGCGCGATCTAGCTCGCCGAACCACTCGCGTCTGGCCTTGTCGATGGTGATGCCGCAGTGAAATTTGGCAACATCACGCAAGCTATTGACGGACGATCTGCCCACCCAGAGTTCTTCTTCTTCGGACGAGCTTTCCCGGGATTCGAGTAGAGAAGATAAGTCCACACTGTCGTTTGCAGCAGCAATTCTGTCTTGAAACTCGCGCTCTTTGCGGTGCTTCACCCATGTCGGCCGCTGTCGACTGCACATTCCATTCACTGCAACATGGAGACTCATGGTGTCCATGAAGAAGTTTCGAGTCTGCTCCAAACCGTACTCCTCTGAAATACGAGCTCTGTCATAGCTAATGTTGTGTCCAACGATTATTCGAGACTTTTCTGGGTCACCGAGAGGAATTAAATGCCTGTCGTTCTCGCTTTCTCCCAGCAGCCAAGGCGATATCCACGCGTACCAATGTGTGCCTGACACTGCACATGCCATTGCAGGAAAGTTTGTCTCGTGCCACATCACCTCAGTATCGAATGTGAGCACATCGGCATCGGGGGCATCTATCGTCTCTGAAGTACCATCCTCGAAATATTTTGTCCAACCACTCCTCTTGGCCCATCTTCGAGGCTTGGGCGGCGGCGAGGCGCGAGCATACTTTTTCGAAAGACTCAAATATGGCTCGGCACTGTCCATTCCCAGCTTATAGAAGTGCTCGTCCAGCGACGCACCCTGAAGATCTGGGAGGTCAAAGCCCACAGGCTCTACATTGTCGCTGGTCTTGCCCAGCAGGTCGTGACGGGCCAGGTGATGTTTCGATAGCGCGACCAGCTCTTCTTCCGGTTTCGGTGCGCCTGTCGATGGGAAGAGTTGTGGATGGATGTGCGCGCTCACTTGCTGAACACCGATTTCGTTGTGTCTTGCTTGGGACGGTATCGCTAATGTTCGCGGTTCAGGAACTTTTGCGGCGCGGGGCGCGATCGCAGCCGCAGTAGAATAGGGTTGGCATAGTTGATTCGGACGATGCTGAGTCCTTCTGAGGCAGCCGGAGGTATAATATCGCTGAGCACACGACCTTTTCAGGGGTTCGGGTCGTACGCCAAGCAGCGACGTCTGCTGCGTGCGCTCGAGAGCGTCAACAACGTGGCGGGGGCATCGTGATCGCATGGCTCGATGCCAAATGGTGCGCTACCGTGTCATGGTGGGATGGTGGAGGAGGTGTGTGTACAGATTGAGATGAGATTGAGCAGATGGACTGCGCGTCATACAAAAGTCCCGTCGCGAGAAACGAGAGGTCAGCTAGTGGGTAGGGCTGAAGAAGAAGCCGCGGATGTGGGATGTGGAGACGAGCGTCTGCTGCTGCTGCAGGTGGCGCCGATCACCTCCCTTCCTTCTTGTCTTCTCACAGTTGTTATACCTCCGATCTCTTACCACCGCTTCACCTTGCTCCTGTTGTAAGCGAGGCGTGCTCCTGAGCAGCGTCACGAGATAGACTGCAAAGAAGAAAGAAGACATGTCGGCCTACGATCACGACCTTGAGGCCGCGGACGCGGAAGCGGAGGGCATGCCATGGAACGCCGAAGACGGAGCTTGGGACTTTGACGGGCTCGACGACGACGACCGGTCAGTGAACGTCGATGCATGTGAGCGGCAAGGCGATGGGCAATTAATTCGTTGTTCAGGAACTACCTCGCCTCACACGAATTTGACGCGTTCAACGGGCCACTCTCTTCCGTTTCCAACTCGCCGCCGCCTGAATTGGAACACACTCAAGCTCCACCTCCATCTGCAGTACCCGACACCACCACAAACAACTTCACCCGACCAGCTGCACCGAACATAACACGCCGCTCTCTCGTCAACACGCTTTCCGCCTTCCGCCGCCCACTCACGACAGGGTCACAAAGCCCTCGAAGACCGGAGATACGGACGACATTCGAACCTCAACGGCCCTCGCCCCCGCGGTCACCATCAAGCTTCGCTTCCGACGAGTTTGCTGACCTCGTGGATACCTCATCAGAAGACGACAGTGTACCTCTATCCAGAACCATGCCCGCAAGCACTCGGCGTAACAGCAGGCGTGGTGCCGGCATGGTTGATCTGACCGCCGATAACACTTCCACATCACAAGCGGCAAGAGGCACTAAGCGGAAGGCAGAAGCTTCATCATCTGCAGGCGGAGGCCCAGCGACAAAGCGACGTGGTAGCATGAAGAAACAAGATGTGGAGGAGATCGATCTTGCCCATGACACACCGTCGGGCGAGGAGGAGCTGCTTCAGCAACAACGTCAAGATGCTCTCAAGACACAGCAAGCAGCTATGCGGGATGCGGGACCTCAGAAGATTGGCAAGCGACAGTGCATCATCTGCCTGGACAACATCACGAACTGCACGACGACCGTCTGCGGTAAGTATCTATCCACCGGCTCTCCGGAGGAAATGTTGGCTAACAGACCGGCAGGCCATTTCTACTGTCACGAGTGTCTGGTCAGTGCTCTGAACCATGCTGAGCGGAGCAGCGATCGCGGCGTCGGGACCTGTCCTCACTGTCGAAAGCCGCTGCCACGCACCAAGAAGGCGAACAGCATTGTCCCCATTCAGTTCATGAAGAAGGCGCAGTTTGCCAAGAACCAGCGGAAGCGGACTGACATTACGGGATATCGATGATTGACACCGTAGGTGGGATTTGTGTTGCAGCGAGGAGTTAAAAGGTCATGCAGCGATTGGAGAAGTGACACGATACGGACGATGCTTTTACGATACCCAGTCAGTAGCTTTCCGAGAGGACCTCAGGAGTTCTTAATGAATGTTTCCGATTCCAAGACGCCGGATAGTGATCACTTCCACATATAGTAGCAACTACATCTCGCACAGATCGTTGGCTCTGACAGTGACCGGAGCTTCTACCAATGACGCGTACGGCAAGACCCTTGGCCCGGGTCCGTATCTCTTGGCCTGCAGCTCTCCGGCTCTCTCTGAGCTGCGCACCTCATCACGACATCACACCCACGTTGACCCAAACACCTTCCACGCCCGCCGTCATTCGCACGTGGCGCGCGTGTCTTGTACCTCCGGCGATAAGGTAATTGCGGAGAAGCCACCACACACTGCCACCTCAACTTGAAGGCCTCTTCTACATACCTGACAAACTTAAGCTTCTTCTTTCCCTCCGAGGTTTTGCAATCGTGGGACGCAACTTGTCAGCAACCGCAGCTTCGCCCGAAACTTGACGCTTGAGGTGTTTGGTCTTTGCTGGCATTGCCCGACCGTCTTCTTCCCGTCGCCTTTGATATCGCACGGAGACCACGGACAAGATGAATACGTTGACGGAAGTCATTGGTGGCAGTAAGAAAGATCAGGCTGGACAGGAGCCTGTTTCTGGAAAGCAGGGCCAGGGCACTGCTGGTCAGCCGTACGATGCTGGAAATCAGCAGGGTAAGTTGGATGGTGTTGAAGGCGTGCCTTTGTTCTGTACTGTTGGAACGTCTTGCTGATCACGTTGGCACCACAGAAGACGCGAGCTCAGCTGGAAAGGCGCCGCAGCACACGAGTAAGTGACAGGCAAGATGAGATCGGCATGGGAGCGTATGGATCATGACCTCTGATCCCGATTTCCAGATCCCAATGAGTCGCCCGTCCTCAACAAGTCTGGCCAGGAACCTGTCTCAGGAGAGCAAGGCAAGGGTACCGCTGCGCAGCCATTCGATGCTGGAAACCAAGAAGGTACGAGAGATAGATTTCTATGTGTGCCTTGGAAAGATGCAACACAGCAATCCAATGTAACGACCAACCCACTGACTGTTCTGTAGACAAGCCTGACCTGGCTGGTAAAGCACCGGCAGACGGTAAGTCGTCTGACCGACCCGCTGAGCCCGCTACCATTGGAACCGCTGGAGATGCTAAGTCTTCGCCTAAGCTGTTTAAATCACCCACGACCGGGAGCTCGAGATGGTTCGCAAATCCTTTCGCCAAGGACAAGAATAATGAGTCTTCTTCAGACCAGGTGGCGCAGGAAGTCATCGATTCTGAGGCTACATCGACAGCAGCGGACGGAAGGGCTACTTCAGGAGCAGAGGCTAAAAGTTTACCGCCAAATCACCTATGCGGGGATGTTCCTCCCGGACAGAATACGATAGTCGTAGACCCGCCAGAATCAAAAACCACTGTCATAGATCCTGCTTTCGACAACACAGACGGCAATTTACCCAACCATCTCGGCGAGGACGTCCCTCCAGGTCCAACACAGAATGGAGAAAAGATAGACAAAGGCAAAGGGAAGGCGAAAGCGACAGCAGCTGACTTACAATACAACTCGGAGCCCTCACCCGGATACACGGAAAGTTCAACGGTGAGCAATCGTTCCACAAGACGAGAATCAGGCTCTACCGATTTCACGGCCGCTACTAGAAATACATTTTCCAGCTTTGCCACTTCTGTTGCCGGCTCTGTTGCCGGCTCTGTTGCCGGCTCGTCGAGGAACACGTCGGGTGGGAACTTACATATCGTGCATTCTCAAGGCAAACCTATCATGGCTGGAGGCGTTCCTTTGGGACTACCGGCTATGCAAGAACGGGGCAGGAGATTCAGTAGCGCCGTCCCCAGTCATTACCGGGAAGACGATGAACTCACGAAGACGAATATGGAAGCTGATACTAATGCTGGGTCGCTTCCCGTTCCACCTCCCAAGAGATCAGAGCCTGAGCCCACGAGGATGAAAGCATCGGTGGTGTCGGGAGATTCTGCAGTTGCTACTTCTGGCAATGACGATGGCAAGCCGAGGCGAAGGTCTAGCGTGATGATGCGAGCGAAGAATCTGGGACGGAAAGTTAAACATTCGATTGCTCATTGAAGCGGCATAATATGTACGAATGCTACGAACAGGAAAGGGCCAGGCGTAAGAGGGTGGGGGGTTGGGCGAGAAATATGAAGAGAACCTTGGCATACCCTTGGAATTCTTTGCCTGTCATGTCAATAAAAGGCTTATGATGAGACGAACAAGGAACTAGACACATACAATGCACGAAGTTTTTGGCACTTGCTCGCGAGGGTTCAGATTGAAGACTTGGCTTTTGATGGTTCACTGTACAGGGTCTGTTCGCATTGCAACCGTGGGTATCATTCTAATTCACAATCAACTCTACTCCAGACAATCGGCTTCATGCCGCTTCTATAGCATTTTCCGAACGAGGAGAAAAGCTAGCGCGGCTAAGATGCCGTATATTGCTTTGTCGATCCAAGCTGGCACGCCATTATCTTCTAGACGGAGCGCTGCTCGTTGCTGTTGCTCTTGCTGCCGTTGGTCAGCTGCCGCTACAACAGCCGGGGTCACCGGAGCTGGACCTGACACGGGTCTGGTGGGTGTAGGCACAGGCTGCTGCGTGGGCTCTCGAGCTACGGGATCGGACGCCGGGGGACCTGTAGGAACAGCAGTAGCATTCTCCTGCTTCGTACTGCTGCTCTCCGCCTTGTTCTGCTCCCGTGCTTTCCCATCCAAATCGTCCCGATACGCCAACCGTAACTCCTCCGGAACCTCGTCCTTCTTCGCCGCCCCTTCAGCCCCACCACCCACAGCTTTCACATGCTCCTCCTGCTCCCGCATGATTTCCTCATTCGCCCTCCCACCACACGCCGCACACCTCCCCGCCCGACTCTGCGCCGCCAACCTCTTCCTCACCTCCTCACTGCTGTCCATGCCGCCCAATTGCCCCTTCGCATCCGTATCCATAAAACTCCGAATCGCCACCAACGCCGTCCGTATGCCCCAGGCAGGCTGCCATGTCTCTTCGTGGTGGCCGCTGATGGACAGGCAGATCTCGCGGTTGACCTCGAACCTGCCCGTCGGGGTGAGGAAGCGGAAGGAGGGGGGTTTGAGGGGGTAGGCGGGCGGGAGGACGATGCGGCCGTGGTAGATTCCGCCTGCGAAGGGGGAGGGGGCCGGGGGGCCGCGGAGGGTGAAGTGCCATTCGTAGAGGTCTGTTTCGAGCGGTGCGGCGTGGTAGTCTGGTGAGGGTTGGGAGGCGAGTTCGGAGGCTTCTTTGAGGATGCGTTTTGTTGTTGGGGGAGGCATGGTTTGGGGATGAGGTTGGGTCTGATTGCACAGGGAGGACTTGGGTGATCGCTAGTGGATCGTTCGTCTGACCGGAGATCTTGTCGCGACGCTGATATGTGGCTCCTCGGGGATTGGAAAGAGAGAATTTGGTTTTTTAGATGTTGGTTCAGTTGGGTAGTCGTGTCATGATATCCATCTGTCGTTGTGGGTACGGGTGTGGTCGCAAGTTGTATCCTTGGAAGTGTTTGAAAGAGTGACAAGTGTTGTCTTCACATGCGCCGCGAGAGCAGCCATTGGCTGACGCCGAGACCGTGAGCTTCCGAAGTTCATTCACTTGGATCCCACCACGGGGCGCGGCCCGGCTCAAGCTCGACCCTTGCTTCAGCCACGCGATCCGGAGGGAACTTGGAATTCGCGTCCCAAGTAATTCCACTACAACGACCTCGATCATGCCCTGAAATATCCTCCAGTGCACATCTCCCGACACGACGCTTCTAGAAGAGGGTTTGCAACCCGGTCCCAAGAGACTTGTCAACTTTCCCATCGAACCAACACCATGGCTTCTCCCACACGAGCCCTCATGAACAACCTCAAACCCTTCCTCGCCAGCACAACCCACCGAACCGACATCATCCTCTCCCACACGTCCCGGCTCCTCTCCACCACCTCCGGCGTCAACTCCCTGCTCACAACCCTCTTCTTCACCCTCACCTTCCTCCACGCCCAACTCACCCGCCTCCTCTCCGCCCGCTACGAATCCCTCGCCCTCTCCATCGCCTCCCGAGCCTCCGAAACGCTGCTCCCCGGCGAGACCCTCATCGCGACAATCCAACCGCCCCACCTGACCCTCGCATCCTGGTGTGCCGCCGTGAAAGCGGCCGGAGACACGGTGGAAGACGGATGGATCCTCATGCGGTTGTTTGGGTTGTTTGGGGTGTACAGCGGGGCGAGGAAGGTCTACGTGGAGGGCAAGAGGGATCCGGTGATCAAGTCGCTGGTCTGGGCGAAGATCTTGGCACGTGCGGGGTTTCAGGTGTTGGAGAATGGGGCATTTCTCGTGAGGAGGGGGGTCTTGAGGGGTGAGAAGTGGACGGCGAGGGAGAGAGGGTTATGGGTTTGGAGTGGGAGGCTGTGGTTGGCGGATACGGTGCTCGAGTTGCTCAGACTGGCACGGGTCAGGCAGTTGAAGTATAACGAGGATTTCGGAGCGGAGGAGGTTGATGAGGATGAGAAGGATAAGAAGGACTTCAGCATCCAGAGTAGAGCACTGGAGAAAAGGTGGTGGAGAAGCCTGTACATTAATCTGGGATGGTTGCCACCGACCTTTCATCTGAGCTTTTACGACGAGGAGCGGAGTCCTGTCAGTGAAGGCTGGGTAGGATTCTCTGGCATGGTCCCAGGACTTATCGCTTTACAGGATGCTTGGAGAGAAACGGCATGAATGCATACGTGCTTTGTCCACTTATCCCAAAATTCATGTCCTGCGATCGTGCCACCTCATCAGATGCGCGTAATATCAACCCGGGCTCGTTCAAAAAGGTGGTGGCCAACAAAGTCTCCCGACTCCCGTTCTTCATCTGAAAGTGTTCGCGGCTGGATGCTAACGGCCGCATACGTACCAGGACCTCGCTTCTTGCTTAGGGTACCTGGATTGATACAAACCACGGAGTCGACTACCTATCACCATTGTCAGCAGGCTGGAAATTCAACACTTGTGCTCGAGATTCTTACTTTGGCAAAGGAGGCCAAGACACTTGGCACTACAAGAATATCAGGCTTGACATTCCAGAATTCTCCGAGCTTCAGATACGTCAGGTCCAGGTTGGCGCCCATGGCCAATCGTTCCTCTCCGCCGATTTCTGGTACTTCGCCCGGAATAGCCGCGGGTCGCGGCAGGTCCTCCCGGGCTTGGGGTGGGAAGACCGGGAAGAAGTGGCTTTGTTCGAGGATATGTCCGGCTAGTCTTCCCAGGAAATCATCGTTGAATTCGCTTTTGGAGGCTTGGTACACGTTTCCCTGTCGTATTTCTGAGAGCACGTCTTGGGACGACATACCGACCATGATCTCGTTGAGGGAGATTGCCATTGGATTCGCCACGAATTGAACCTGCCTCGGAAGGCCCAGTGATGGCTTGGGCACGCGATCCTGGGGCCATGAAACGTGCTTGGCTACTGCGTCACGCGTCGAAGGAATCATGATTATGGTGATGGATGGCACGGATTCTGCTAGTCTTTGGAGAGGCTGACCGATGAGTACGCGGAAGACATCAGTAATCGTGGCCTGGTCAGGTTCGATTTTGGCGTTCGAAGGTAGATGGTGCTCAAAGTCTCCAGAAGCCACAACGGGATGCTCGAGGTCCAAGAACGGCCCCGTGAGGATCAGAACATCGGCTCGGTCTGTCTCTGCCTTATTCAAAAGCGCGTACAAGGGAGCAAACGAGAGGTCGGTATCCATGGTGTAAGGTCCACTCGCTACAAGCATGCTCAAGGGCCGTGTCTCTCCGTCTGCGCTCGTCAATCGATCGTTATGGGCGTCGATCTCCCCAGGTCGCGAAGCTGCTGCAGATAGTTTCGGCATTTGAAGTATTTCCGTAGCAGCAAAGAACTCTCCACTGACGTTTGTGCCCCTGAGAGCGACGATCTTGCCGGGGAAGAAATCGTAGCTGACGCCCTCTACCCTCAAGGGCACGCGCATGCCTGCTCCCATTCTTCTACTCGTTTCGAGAACCATGCTGGCAGCGTTCAGTTTGCCATTGGGCTGATCGCATGCGATTCGGCCCACAGCCACTATCTCCGCTGTTGATTGTGCGGCTGGGTTGCCAAACGCACTGTCAGGTAGTTCGTAATGCTTCTGAACACTGTCGGTAAAGCTATCAATTCGATCGTCCAAGATTTCCGAGGCCTCTGACAGCTTCATGGCCATTGGCTTGTAGGCGTACTTAGGCAAGTCCACGTTCGCCTTCAGCTTGACACGAGGCTCTGTAGGTGGTATCTCGGGCGCCACGATAGCTGAAAGGTGCGAATTGATTGATTCCACGACATCTCCCGCATTCTTGCGTTCCTCAAAGGCAACCGCAGGGCCAGGGCCAGCTTTGCCTGAAGCTGGCGTCTTGCTGTCTGCTGGAGAACTGTGCAACGCGCTTCGTGCCGACTTGGACGCTGGTGTGTCAAAGTTGGCCGCTTTTCGCTTTGCCGCTGATGCTCGCAGCGCAGGAGTCGTGGTTGTCATGCCGTCCAAGATGCCAAACACATCGCTTCCTCCAGCGCCTGCTCTCGGCGTCGCTGCGGTCCTCTTGCTCGCGCTCTGCACGGTGTGTCCTTTCTTCGAATTCCGTTCCAATTCATCTTGCATGGACCTTCGGAAGTCGTGCAGCGTCTTGAAGTCCAGTTTGGTCGTTTCGGTGCCCATCTTGATGACATAGCTGTCCCATTTGTAGTACAGATCCTCAGGCGTGAGGGACATCAACTGGAGGATATGCAGCAGTTCGGTCATGACATCTTGAGGGAGAGGGGTGTCGGGAGGCGCGAAGTATCTGCTCAACTCTGCTTCGACGTCCGCCATGGCTGCCGGTCGTGTTCTGGATGTTGGATGCGAAATGTGTTGGAGTCGCTGAAGTTGAACGACTGGAAGACGCGACCGCGTTGGGACGCGTTGGACTTTGTCCCCCTTCCGCGAGGGGCCTGATCAATGAAACTTCGATGTAATTTAGCGAGTCTGCCGCCCCATGTTGAACGGTCGCCCATCAAATTGCCCATGGCTGCTCCTGAGCCTCGTCTCGCGGCATGTTGAACGTCAGCTCAGGAGCGGCTCGGAGTGGTACCGAGAAGCCGTGAGATCCACCAGCACCAGCTCGACTACACTCGAGGTCGCCAACCGGCCGCGAGGAGAAATTCTCGGACACGATTCATGGTACCGAGACCAAGGGAGTCGTTGTCAATGTTCTCCTGTATCGTTGAAACATGGACGAATGCCTGCCCTGCGCCTGAAGATGCCGATGATCGAGGAAGCGTACACGGGCACGGCACACGGAGACGGGGACGGGATCGGAACAGCCACTTCCACCGACGTCAGATTCCAGATGCTCGGCTGTTGTGCTCGCGCGTGTGAGGTAAGGCACATGGCGGGATTCACAGTCCCCAGCTTCCGGGGACGCTCTTCCCTGCCTCCAGATGTGAGACGCCGTACATATTGTCCTCTGTGCCACCGGTCTACATCCATATCTCAATCTTCTACCGCAACACCACAATACCACCTTGCGCCGAACTCTCGCTCGAAATAGCCCCTCTCGTCACATGGATGGGCGCAAGCAGGGTCCAACTCTAAATTATTCGGATGGGCAGAGGATCCTGGCCCTAACAACCTACACTGCGACATCACATCACACCTCCTGCTCTCCTCCTGCCCGCCTGCCTGTCACCTGAACTGTTTCGTCCACCGTCAATTTGCGTCACCACGTCTCTTGACACCTGTCCCGTCCCGTCACCACCCAGCCTCTCTGCCGAGCAGAGCGCACGACAAGCAGTGGCAACGCCAGCGAACAGCATGGCCGACACTACACGGACGGAGCCCGTCCCCAATGGTCAACTGGTGGACGAGAAGGCTGCTGCCCCTCCATACTCTTCCCAGCACCTGAACCCGAACGGAAGCGAGGAATCACGACCCGACTCTCTCGTCTCCGCGGACTCCTTCAAGAGCACGTCTTCAGAACTACCGTCGACAACAGATACACCGTCCAGCAGCGCCAAGACGACCGCCGCTGACGAGGAAGAGTGGAAGCCACCCGTGGATGGTCCATTGAAGACGCCGATCCCGAAGCCTCTCCCCTCCTGTAAACCTATCCCAGAAGCCAAGCTCAGCCCTGAGCAGGAGACAAAATATGCAACAGTGCTCGCTGCTGTCTCCTCATGGCAAACGCTGCCCTCCACAACCGCCAAGAATGCCCCGCAAGCCCCCTTGGAAGAGCGCGAGCGCATGTTTCTGACGAGAGAATGTCTCCTTCGCTACTTGCGCGCGACAAAGTGGAAGACGGGAGATGCGTTGAAGAGAATACAGGGCACGTTGAGCTGGAGGAGAGAATACGGAGCAGACACGTTCACACACGAGTACATCAGCCCAGAGAACGAGACTGGCAAACAGGTACAGCTAGGATATGATAACGATGCACGTCCGCTCTTGTACCTCAGCCCGGGCAAGCAGAACACCAAGATGTCAGATCGACAAATCCACCACCTCTGCTACATGCTCGATCGCATGATCGACATGATGCCGCCGGGTGTCGAGAACAGCGCGTTGGTGATCAGCTTCAAGGGTGCTGCTAGTGGCACTGTCCCGTCGGTTGGTCAAGCAAGAGCGGTCCTCAACATCCTGCAGACTCACAACCCGGAGCGGCTGGGCAAGGCTCTCATCAGTGAGACTCCTTGGTATGTCAACACGTTCTTCAAGCTCATCAGCCCGTTCATTGATCCCGTCACACGGGAGAAGATGAAATTCAACGAAGACTTGAAGAATTATGTGCCTGCCGCACAGCTCTGCAGTACTCACGGTGGCCATCTCAACTTCGAATACGACCACTCTGTTTATTGGCCCGCCCTGGACGAGGAATGTAAGAGGAGGCGAGCGGCATACAAATTGCGGTGGGAGAAGGGCGGCAAGATGATTGGAGAGTACGAGGAATACTTGAGGGGAGGGAATCACCTCTCGCTGCAGCAGACGCTCGACTCTGCGAAAGATGACAGCACTGCCAATGCCGAGAAAGTCGCCGCGAGCGTTTCCAAGCTCAGCGTGTAGGCCTGAGCTATGTCCTTCTCTTCGAAACCGCTTCGAGTGACTTGTTCTGGGAAGGGTGGTGAGCGTTTGCATCAGTACACGACACGTCCGGCGTCCAGGGGAGCATAAAGGGGGAAATGGAATCTCGGCCAACAGTCCGGGCCTGTACAGCGTGCTTGTCGACCATTTGTGACACCTTTTAAGCGTCTAAGTAAACGGAAGGCAAGCTCTAAGCTCTCTGCATGCGTCGCCTTCAATGAATCTTGGTCCAGTATGATTGGAAGAAGCCCTGAGAAAGGGAACGAGCAGGTGTCCTTATATAGCTGTGAAAGTTGCCGGCACCAAGGGCCCGATTAATCAAATATGCTGCGGCATTTCCCAGCAGTGGCGGTGAGGTGAGGTGAGGTGAGGCGAGTCTTCGGACCACCTTCCACGGGCAACATTATGCAGTCTTGAAGTCCCAGTCGATCGAGAAAGCACCACACTCGCGAGCAGGACCAGCATGCTCTTTGAGGGCAACGCGGGTGCAGCGGACGCGACTTTCTGCGCGTTCTCCAGAAAAAAGTCGCACCATCTCGTGGCCTCGTGCATCATGGATCTGTCATGCGCATGTGCGCAGAAACTTCGACGAAGTCCAGCCAGAGAGCGAGCTGCAAGTGTGCATGCAGCAAGAATAATCCCACATGGGTGTTATTAACGGTGTTAATGTCGTGGCCGAACGCGCTCTCGGCTCCAACGTCCTCTTCCGACTTTTGCCCTGCTATACGGCAAGAGGGCGTGTTCGATAGGGAAGCCGGCCGCCGGCCCTAGGTGGGCCGAATCTCGGTAATATCGCGGTCGTATCACGAATTCGTTGGACGATGATCCACTTTCTCCTGTACCATGTTGGCAGACAGGATGTTCTGATCCTCATCAGAGACCTTTCGTGGGCGTTTGCAAGATGCGATTCCCATTACTGTGTTTCTTCGCTTGCAAAGCACTCTTGTCCTTCAGCATCGAGATGAGAGGTAGTCGGGCGAGGGAGCGACGGCGAAGGGCTCTCACATGTCGAAAGCTAACGGGACGGTCCGCTGCGGCTCTATCCCTGTTTTTCCCGGGCGCCTAACTGACTTCAGCACGTCCGGTCTCGCGTCCAACCGCGTGACACGTCCAAAGATCTGAGCAGAATCTTCACCGTTCGACCAGCATCTTTGGTATCTTCCGCAACGAACAGCAGCGCTTCGCTCTGTACATCATGCGGTCTAGTCGTCACATCTGACAGCGACTGCGCTCTGGTGTTGAAGATCTTTGCCAGCTGCGCCAGATGATGAAAGACGAATACGGGCTGTCTGGCACATCCATCGCGCAGAGAACATTCGAAGATCCACCGAGAAAAGACCCTGTGGAAGACGGTGTGTGCAATGCATAGCGACGGTCCAGCTCTGCCGATGCCCTGAGCCGCTGTGCCCGGCACCCGAACAAATTGCAGCAATTTTCATATAGGCCTCCAGACCGTGTGTGCATGGCTCGGTAAGCACAGCATATCTACTCTAGAGTCAAGTCGGATAGCGTCACGGACGTTTTCTGCCATCGAGACCCACTCGGGGCACGCATGCAAGACCCGTACACACGTATTCCTTCATCAGAAGAGTATAGCACCTGGTCCGAACGTCGTCCATCCGAAGAAGCCTGCCGTAGTACAGAGTCTGCCATCCCGCGTGCCCGCACACCCGCCAAAGTTGCATTTGCAATTGCGGGCTTGTCCATGGGCCTCCGCCGGCTGGACGTGCCGCGACTCCAAGTGTCTGTTGCTCTGGGGAGGATACTTATATAAGTAGAATGCGGGACCACGCCCTGCCTTTTCTTCTTCTCAATCCCTTCCACTCCTCGTCCTCCTCCCAGCACGTCCTCTCCTCTGCTGTGGAACCCCCTTCACCATGACTTTCCTCAAGCGCACAGAGCGAGAGGCTGACAATGCCAACCAACTGGAGAAGAAGCCTTCGGACAATGCTCCAACCGCCCCTCCCACCGAGCAGAAAGTCACCTTCCTCGCTGTATTCCTTGGACTGGTAGCCAGTATCGGTGGTTTCATGTTCGGTAAGCAAGATCCCCACATGATTGCCAGGAATACTCGTTGACCTGTGGACCTTTTAATTGGCAGGTTATGTCTCCGGTCAGGTCTCTGGGTTCTTCCAGATGGAAGACTACGCCCGCCGATTCGGACAGCTCAGTGCAGATGGCTCGTACGAATTCTCCGCCGTCCGCCAGGGTACCATCACCGCTCTTCTGTGCGCTGGATGTCTCATTGGATCCTTGATCTCTGGAAAGCTCGCCGACGTTATCGGCCGGAAGTTTTCCATCTCCGCCGCGGCTTTCTGGAGCTGCGTGGGCACCATCATTGAGATCTCATCTTCCACGTCCTGGGCGCAATTCGCTGTGGGCCGTGGAGTGAACGGTATCGGCATCGGTGCTCTGTCCGTGTTGGTCCCCATGTACCAATCAGAGAGTTCGCCTGCCATCATCCGTGGTGTGCTCGTTACTTGCTACCAGCTTTTCGTCACCCTCGGTATCTGGCTTGCGTACATGGTCGAATTCGGCACTCACGACCAGGCTTCCAGCGCATCGTGGCGTATTCCCAACGGTCTCTCCTTCTTGTGGGCTCTCATTCTCGGTGCCGGTATTCTGGTTCTGCCAGAGAGCCCTCGTTTCGCCTACCGCAGGGGACGTGAAGATGAGGCTCGGAAAACGATCGCCAGACTCGCGGGTCTTACTCCGGATGCTCGTGAGGTTAACTACCAGATCACCGAGATCCGTGTCAAGCTCGAGGAGGAAATGTCTGGCGCTGAGGTCTCTTGGCACGAGATCTTCACTGGTCCTCGTATGGCGTATCGTACCATTCTTGGTATGGTTCTGCAGGTGAGTTGTGCGAAACAATCTATGGCATCTTGAATGTCACTGACATGCATCCAGGCTGGCCAACAACTGACCGGAGCCAACTTCTTCTTCTACTACGGTACCACTATCTTCCAAGCCACCGGTCTCACCGACAGCTACGTGACCCAGATCATTCTCGGATCGGTCAACGTCTTCTGCACTTTCGGCGCTCTCTACATTGCGCAGAAGTGTGGTCGCCGTAACGCTCTGATGGTCGGTGCCGCCTGGATCACGATGTGTTTCTTCGTCTACGCGTTTGTTGGACACTTCGCCCTGGACCAGGAGAACCCTCAAAACACACCAGCGGCTGGCAACGTCCTGATTGTCTTCTCCTGCCTGGCCATCGCCGCCTTTGCAACCACCTGGGGACCGCTTGTGTGGGCAGTCGTCGGTGAGCTGTACCCATCGCGATACCGTGCTCCCTGCATGGCTCTTGCCACTGCATCCAACTGGCTCTGGAACTTCTTGTAAGTGTTGCTAGACTACGATCATGATTCCGATCAATCGCTGACGAGACGCGCAGGATCTCTTTCTTCACCAGGTTCATTACCGGAGCGATTGACTACCTCTACGGTCTCGTCTTTGCCGGTTGCTGTATGGCCCTCGTCGTCATCGTCTTCTTCTTCGTCATCGAGTCCAAGGACCGCAGCTTGGAGGAGATCGACACGATGTACATCCTCGGCGTCAACCCGATCACCAGCGCCAAGTGGGACGGCAGCAAGGTTCCTGATAGCGGGGAGACCAGCGGCCGAGACAGCAGCGATGCCGCTGCTGTCGAGAAGAACGAGCCGGTGGAGAGAGTGCCCACGACGACTTTGGAGGAATAGATAAAATGTTTCAGCCGCGGGAATGGGAGACAGCACGAGATTTTAGTGGTAGATGTAGACGGGACATATTCGCTTCCCTCGCATAATGTAGCATATTGCGAACGAACAAGGGTATGGATCAAGCTCCGTTCGACCTTGATCGACTCGATTCAATACTAGTCCCTTGGTCGCATTAACAAGTAATAGCATACAGTAGCAACCTAGCAGCGCCTCGTCTATGGGAGAAGAAGGATTTCGATCTATCTGAATACGCCTGCGGTCGCCACGGAGATCGGAGTGCCCGATGCGGCGAGCCGCTCAGCCAAACACCAAATTCTTCGCTTTCTGCAACAGATTCTCACTCCAGCTCTTCTCGCGGACCTCGCCATCTTGAGCGGCCAATTCGACTTCCATCTTATCCTGCTCATCGAAGGCGAATGCCTCGGAAAAGTCGACTTCTTCAGGCTTGACCATCTTGGTCTTATACCAAAGCTGAAAACGTCGTCAGCAGTCGCTCTCGCAGGATCCGACAGTCTAGTCTTCTTACTTTGTATGCGATCAAATCGACGAAGAACAATGGAGCGCCGAGGTAGTTGGCAAAAAACGTCTTGGCGCTGCCTGCGCCGTCCAGGGGTGACACGGAGAGGTAGAACTCGCAGCCCAGGATGAACAGGATGATTACGAGGCCGGCGTATTGCAGATAGGGCGCGAAGGGCGCTTGGAATGGCAGGCCTTTGTAGCTGATGTTCTGCGCTCTCAATGCGGCCCGGAAGAAAATGTGGCAGACGAAGCAACTTCCCCATTGGAAGAATCCTGCGATGGCAACCTGTCGAGCGGTGTCAGCTCTCACAATCACCCCCGTTGGATAATCATCCTCACCAGACTCGAGAACCACGAATACACTTGGTAGGCCTCGTCGTTGCAGTTGAGGTAGCAAAGACCTCCTCCGATGCTGACACTGATGGCCAAGGCGACCCACGGACGGCCGGCCTTGTCTTTCCACCCGAACTTGCGATGGATCAGGTCTATATCCGCCATCGAAGTCAAGCTTCGGCTTGCGACATATACGCTGGTGATGCCGCAGCTCATGACGGAGATGAAGATGAACGCGTTCAGGATGTGCGCGAGCCACCTAGAGAAAGGTAGCGAGTCAGCAGACACCCAAGACATTGCTGGATATATTCTCAGATGCTTTGTCCCTTACCCTTGCTTCGCTCGCTGAGTGGCGATGACGAACGGCGATCCTAGAGTTCCAGAAGCGCTGACCAGATTGGTGTCGTCGTACGGTACGCACATGCCCACGAGCCAGATGTTCAAGACGAAGAACATGAACATGCGATAGAAGATCGGATAGCTGGCGCCATATCAGTATTGCCCTCTGGACGACTTTGGAGTTATACACTCACACGCTCGCCTTCACGGTCTTCCTCGGCTCCTTAGCTTCTCCTGCTATGACAGCGATGTGTTCTCCTCCACCAAAGGAGAATCCGGCTTGAACGAATGCTTTCGCTATACCTTTGATGCCGTTGTTGAACGCCCCTCTGGCAGTGAGTCAGTCAACGTATTGCCGCAGCTATGCTGTGCAACTCACGGCCTTTTCCAGTAGTGAAACACCAACGGTCCGCCGGTAGCTGCAATCCCGCCAGACGCCATGATGAAGAGGAACGGGATAATGGCAAAAATGGCCAGGATCTTGATCCTGTATGCCGTCAGAAACTGTCCCTACGAAAGCCTGCTTCCCGAATACCAACCATGAGAACCAGTACTCAAGATGGCCGTATATTCTGACGGGGAAAATATTCCCAATCACCATGACCGCAAGGAAAATGGTGATATAGGCTGCCAAGGGGACGACCTGTGTTTCGGGCCAGAATTGCAGTACCGAGACCGCCGCGGTGATCCTGCAACGAAATCAAGTCAGAAACTGCTCCGAGCATTCTTCGTTATGTTATGATAGCATGGTTTTACTCACTCAGCAGGAATGATCATCACCCACTCAAACCAGAAGTTCGCACCGCAGGCAAACCCGAAAGCCTTGTCGACATACTCTGCCTCTTGCCGTATGAAGCCGCCGTGCACCGGTCGATATGCTGTCATCTCTCCGATGCAGACATATTGAAGCCAAACCACGAAGCTACCGCTGTCAGTGCCAGATTCAACGGTCCGGATCGTGCCACTTACGAGACGACGGTGTACGCGATCGCAATCCCACCGGGGCCTGCATATTTCAAGGCAGTTCCTGTACCAACCCACAGACCGGTCCCAATACCGGCGCCGAAGGTCATCATCATGACCTGCCTTTTGGAGAGCGACCTGCGGTACCCGGCATTATTGACACCAGAAGCCACGATCGTTGTGACCCCATCTTGACAAGTCGCAGCTCGCTCGAGATCGGCCGTCTTCTCGTTGGCAATCTTTGTATTGTCCAGCTCTGCATTCGATGCCATTGTCCTGGACTCTGCTATCGAACGGAGAGGGAGGTCGAATAGCGGAAGCTGATTGTGCTTGTCTCTGGTATAAAAGCATCGTGGTTGATAAACACCTGCACAATCCCGATAAGCGCCATCAACATCAACATCGAAGCCAATGTTGACTTGGCATTCTCCCCGAGAGGAGACAAAGGTCGTGGAAGATAAGCTCGGCCAAGCGGCCAAGTATACATACTCAAACCGGCAAAGACGCGTTGGCAAGTCGGCATTCTACGCGGACGGATGATATGACTGTACCAACGACTCCGTTCGATTCCTTCAAGTACCCATAAAGCTGGCAAGAAACACGGTTGAATACTCTAGACACATCCAAAAGACACGAATAAAATGGCGGCCATCAACAAAAACGTCGTCTTCGACTGCGTCGGGACGCTCGTGGGGTATGAAAAGTTGTCCGAAGCAATCGACGCGCGCATGGGCGACAGACTCCGAGCCGAAGGCATCAAGCCCATCCTGTTCGGCTATACCTGGATCGAAGTGGCCGAGAGAGAATACACCTACCTCTCCATGAGCGGGAAATACGTCACCTTTGCGGACACCTTCGCGGCACTCTTCTGGCGCATCCTGTTCAAGGCCGGCGTGCAGGAACCTCGCAGGTTTGCCGACGAGGGCGATCTCGCGGCTATCATGGAGGGCTATAAGGCTATGGAACTACGGCCTGGGGCCAAGGAGTGCTTTGAGAAGCTTCGGAATGCTGGATTCACTGTCTGGGGTATGTATGTGTGGAAGCTCGCTACCGTGGTACACACAGGTTCTCTCTGCAGGTGACTGACGAAGGGTTTCTGGAAAGGTTTTACCATGGGAGACAGTGAGCGAGTCGGTGGTTATTTCAAGAACGCAGGCGTCGAGCTCCCAGCCGAGAATCTCCTCTCTTGCGATTCCAGTGCAATCGGAAAGCCAGATCCCGCGGCCTATAGGCCATTGCTGGAACGTCTGAAGAGTCTGGGAGGCACCCCTTGGTTTGCGGCCGCTCACCTATGGGACGCGTCGGTGAGTCTATCTGCAGTTTCTGAACGTGATGGCGGCCTATTTTTACTGATAAGGGCTCGTCCATTAGGCTGCGAAGAGGACTGGCTTCAGGGGTGCTTATTGCTCGGTCTATGAGGGCGAGGCTCTCACCGACCTGTTTGGCGAGATGGACGTTTTGTCCGACTCCTTGCCGGAGATGGCTGATAAGATCATAGCTGCTTCCAGATAGATCGCAATGGAACTACTACGACACCACACCATTGAGACGAAGGTCTTGTTCACGATAATCAGTGAGGAGGTTAATAAGAGCGACTTTGGAGCTGGGTAGAGTTTGATGACTCGACGATGAAGTGAGATTGAAGAGCGATGGTAGCTGAGACTACCATTCTGGGGGCAAAAGCCTCTAGACAATGGTACGACTGTAGCTTGACGTTGGATCTTCCAGAAGGGGAGACAACCCAAAGCTGAACAGTAGAAGATGTTTGCGGGCAACCTTCTCCAAGACGTGGTGGTGATAGGCCAACTGAAGACCGTAAGTCATGGCCGGTCTGGAGACCGGTCGTGACCGTTTCTGCAGGTCCCGGGGATACCCTGCATGTGCGGCCTACCTCACCTTCCTGTGTCCTCTTCATCAAGAGAGATCCATCTCCTCAGGGCACACGAAATCACAGCTCGGTAGACAGAACGACCCTGAAGCTTTTTGAGTTTCCATGATGGCAGTCCCTGTCCCCGATTCGACGTTACCATTCTGGCGGACCGATCTCGATGAATTGGACACTCACCGCTCCACTGAGCAGCTTCCGACAGAAGCAGATATCGTCGTGATTGGCGCGGGCTACGCTGGAGCTTCCATAGTCCATCACTTGCTCGAGAAAGCCAGGTCCAGTCCCAAGAAGCCCTCCATCGCTATTCTAGAAGCCAGAGAGGCTTGCTCCGGAGCCACGGGTCGAAACGGTTCGTGACGATCCGCACGAGGAGGAATTTCTCACTAATTTGTGTCTGTGTGTATCATCAGGCGGACATCTCAAACCGGATCCCTTCTATCGAGCGGCCGGGGCTCTGAAACGCTATGGCAAGGAAGCCGCCGAGGAAGTTGCAGCATTCGAAGTGCGCCAGGTCGAGGAAATCAAAGCTCTGGTGGAAAAGGAGCAGATCGACTGTGATTTCGTCGTCACGAGAGCGACGGATGTTTCGTTGTATGATGATGTCCATCGGGAGCTGAAGCGAGGTCTGGATGAGTTGGGCGAGGCTGGGATTTCCACCGCCAGCCAAGTCTTCTACAGTGGGGAGAAGACTGCGGAAGGGGTACGTACGTTTGTTGTCTGTGCTGTTGAAGAAGAAGCAAGCGGAGAGGTCTTAACTCTCAGATCGTTGACGATGGTAGGTTTCCGGAGTCAAAGGTGCCAAAGCCTGCTTCACGTACACTGCTGCCCATGTGTGGCCGTATAAGCTGGTCCTTCACCTGCTCAAGAAAGCCATTTCCCAGGGCGTGAACCTTCAAACCCAGACTCCCGTGCAGTCGATCACGAAAGGAGAGCAAACCCGAGCGAGACGCTGGACCGTCCACACGTCCCGGGGTTCCATACACGCTTCTCACGTCATCCACGCAACCAACGCATATGCTTCCGCTCTGCTACCGGAATACAAAGACCGCATCGTCCCGGTCCGCGGTATCTGCAGCCGTATCGTCACTCGACAAGCACACCCTCCGCTGCTCTCCAACAGCTACCTGCTCCGACTCGCACCGGGAGAGTACGACTATCTGATCCCAAGGACGGACGGAAGCATCATCGTAGGCGGTGCCCGAAGAGACTATTTCAGAGATCTGAGCCAGTGGTACGATGTCTCCGACGACAGCAAGTTGATTGAGCCGGCGAAGCACTATTTCGACGGGTACATGCAACGGCATTTTCGGGGTTGGGAGGACAGCGGCGCGGAAACGGATCAAGTGTGGACGGGCAGTAAGTCACATGTGTCTTTCTTTCGCATGGGACGGGGTTCGAAAGTACTGACGTTGGACAGTAATGGGCTACTCCAGCGATGGATATCCACATGTCGGGCCTGTGCCTGGGAAAGACGGCCAATTCATCTGCGGTGGGTTCACTGGCCACGGGATGCCACAGATCTTCCTTTCGGCTAAGGCGATAGCATCGATGGTCCTCGATGGCAAGAGCGTCGAAGCGGTGGATCTTCCCAGGCTGTACAGAACGAGCCGCGCCAGGCTTGATTCGACGAGGAATACCACGCTGGAGTCTTGGGAGGCATTGCCACCGAGAGAGATCGGATCAAAATTGTAGAGACTTACTCTATTGCTGCCGATCGAATGCCTGCATGTCAACCCTATTCTCCCCCAGCTCCATTCGTCTGAGCGTCCTGCTTGAGTTTAGGGCAGCTTCATCGGTAACATCAAGCTCACCACAAGTGCTGAAGCGACAATGGTAGTGATGGAGCTCAGCTTCAGAGCCATGGCGTGAGCAGCACTCACTGGTTGTCAAAGTATCGGTACCAGAACACATGAGATATCCAACATAGGGACATACCTTGCGGCTGATGAGGCTCAGGGAAATTGACCACCGCTTTCACACGGTCCTTTGCTATCTCAATCATCTTCTGCGCCTGAGGTCTCTTGACGTGTTTTTCTAATAGTCCCGCTGTTGACTTATTCGTTCTTCTTCCTTGAAAGGAAAGAGGAGCTATATCGATAGTACGATCCCCATTATCTTGATCCGACATCTTGACGGGCTTCGTTCGTTTTCAACCGTTGGTAGGAGAGGCGTAAACTCGTTGGCATTCCCTCCGGACATGTCTCGCAACAAGACAGAGTTCGACCCCAAGATCTGGTAGGAGGGAAGGAAGAGTAGTAAGTAGGAGAGAGAAGCAGAACAGATAGAAAGTGGGCTTTTCCAAAAGGCCCGTCCCAAGAAAAGCAATTTCATTAGAAGAAAAAAAAAACTTAATAACTCTCAGAGTCGTCTCCGCGAAGGCAAGTATCTTTACATCCTGCAACATTCGACCTGTAGATCTCAAGAAGTTAGCTGGCTGGCGTAGATGGAGCTATGCCAGAAATCGCTTCTGAACGGTCAACAGGATGATGATATTGACAATGTCAGCCTCTCTGCCATTCATCCACGATTGTGTGATGAAGAATTGCTCATGCTCAAGGCACGAAGTGGAAAGCATGACTATCAAGATCCATCTCATCTTCATGAAGCATTTTACATGTGAAGTTCAGATTCGCTTCTCGGGTTCCGAAAGTTTACTTAGGCTTTCGGTATCGTCCTGCGTCAGTCTACCTTAGTCTGCGATCCTGCCAGAGCCTCGTGAGCATAAGAAGAAGTTCAAATGACTGGCAGCAAGTCCTGCCATTATTCATGACGATTCTGAGGCTGGTACCAGAGTGCTCACAGTGGTACGAAGTGGGAGTGGCTGTTTCACAACATCAGCGTCCATAATTCGGCCAAGAAAGCCCTCGAGACTGATCATGAAAGAAGATATTTTCCGCGTGATCTCGGCCGTCTCGATTTCGTTCAGAGTATACGGGTCAAAGCCAAGGTCTATCGGGGTATAGCCGTTTCCCAAACGCCGTCCAGCCAGCTCACCATATCATGCACGTCTCGGTCAGCACTTCACGGACTGGTCGGATTACCAGTGAGCCATATCTTGCTCCTCCGCCTGCCGTCCGATACATCGAGTCGCTTCCACATCAACACATGATCAATGCCTGGCAAGAATAGAGAGGTCAGCATGTGTATGTGTCAGACGTATGTCTCGCCGCTGATGTCTTACCCTCTTCATCCCAATGACCAGCCCCCTCGTCCGTCTCGAAGCCGTATCTCTTCCACACTTTCTGCACACCAGTCTGGGCGTGGATAATGACAAGACCTCTCCAGTTGATCGCCGTGCCTTTCTTCAATGCTTCCAAGGAAGCCGGATCTAGTTGTGGACCGACTTCGTACGGATGCTCGCGAGCGTAGCCAAGAGCCGACTCGATAAGCAACTTGGAGACTCCAGCTTTGCGGAACTCGGGAATGACAGCGAGGCGACCTAGCTTGATATAGGATTCCTTGCCGCCATCTGCAAATTTGGTGAACTCGTGTCCTGGATGAGGCGGATGCGGCGGAGGCACCAGACGAATCGTGCCAATCGGGATCTTGGTGCTGTTGCTGCTCTTCCGCGCCTGTTGATCGTGGGCGTTGCCGTTCGCAACGACTCCCTTGATCGGTATAGATGCATATGCCACCCAATGGAAGCTACGTGCATCGTCTTGGTCCAGTTCGTTCTCCAGTGGTATCTTCTGCCCCCTTACATACACCTCTTCCCGCACAAGCATTGCATCGATGAAGCCTTGTGGAACGGCTCTGGCGGGATCAGCGGCGTCATTTTTGGGTTGGTCGGTAGGGAGCTTAGTAGGATCGTAGAGGCTCAGGCGTTCGCCGAGAGGCTTGGTGAGGTCGACGAATTCGGAGCGGTTGAAGCCCACCATGTTGGGTGTTGGGTGTTAGGTCTCGGGTCGATGGTAGTCGCGGAGCGTGTTGGCCGTGTCCTCTTATCTCTGGAACTCGCGCTCTCCACTCGGGACTACGGTGTGTAGGTACGGGGTCGGGGAGCTGGCGGCAGGTGAATGGTCGAGGAGAGTGAAAGCGGAGGCGAGGCAGCGATCTCACTTGGGGAGTGTAGCAGGGTGAAAGACGCGGAAGGAGATGTTGGAGCCCTGCATGTCTAAGACGGCAGGCGGAGGGCGAGGGCGAGGGCGAGGGAGAGGGAGGGATGGAAAGATAACTCGCGCAATCCCCAGCAAGCGATGATGTGAATCGTCCGGGCAGTGTGGTGGATCGCCTCGCCAGTGCAGGCAAGCTCCTGTCGTGCGCGGTGAGTCTGCTCTGCTCTGGGGTAACGTGTCTCTGTGAGGTAATACCGTCTCTCTCTTGTGTGTGTCTTTTGGGAGATGAGTTGATGATGGCGTGCGCGTGCCGGCCGTGCTTGTCATGACCTTGTCAGATGCGGCCCTGCTCGACGGTGCCCAATAGTGGTAGTGGTGCCTGTCCGCCGGAAGTCAGATGTCAAATCATCATGTCAGATGGCCAGCACACGGTGACGTGCAACCCAAGGCCGATGAACTTCCAGCGGCGGGGCATCGCACGTGACATCAGACGGCGCACAGCGCGGCACTTGCCTTCTTCCTGGCCTCGTCGTCGGAGGGATGGATGCCCAGGCATCTCGGTCATGGTCTTTTCAGAGTTGCTATTCATAGATATCCATCCATCGACTGACATTATCACATCACGCCTCTATCTCATCCTCTTCATACTTCCGATGTTCTCGCTTCATCTCCACGTTGACCCATACTACCGTTACAGCCGCCCATATCGCAATGTACGAGAACAGAACTCCGAGCGACAGCCCGAATGCGTAGTGGAACTCCAGCGTCCAGATCACCGCCGACACACACCCGATGTAGATCATCACCCCAAGGATCCACCAGAGGGTGAGGTACAGGAAGAACTGCCGGAACATCTTGTTCGTCTCGTACCGCTCATTGTACCGGATACGGAATTCTCGATCTTGCAAGCCGTCGACGGCAATGAAGTCCTCGGCGGCGTAGTAGATGAAGGGTCGCAATCCGGAGCCTCGGGGATGGGAGTTGATGCCGATGGGTATCTTGATTGGGCACAGCGTGGTGATCACCATGAGTATTCCGAGGAAGCCCATGATGAAGCTGGGCGCATAGAGGTACAGTTGCGGGATCTCGAGGTCCGCTCCCACTACGAAAGGTATCAGAGCAAGTATCATGGCAACTCCGTAGACCCACGATGTGGCGTCGAGCTCCCAGCGATTCCTTGACAACAGCGGCGCACATTCTTCCCGGCGATAGAACAGTCGCCATACTCGTGCAACCAATATCCAAAGCTCGCCGATCCCGAAGCAGCCCACTGCTGCGCCGAGGATATCCGAGTCGTATTCTGGCTTGGGTATGGGACATGCCTGGTTCGGGTACTGCTCTTTGCAATGCCCCGCCCACTCAGCGCGGCGCTTGTCGTACCAGACGTAATAGACGATGCATGGGACCACAAGGTCGAACAGCAGAATCATAGGAAGGCCCAGCGTGATGCCAAGATGTTGCCATGGGTGTGCTTCCTTCTGTGCGAGTCTTGTCTCCTTCCGTCGCAGGGGCGGCATACTTCTTCGCGAAGCGGTAGATTTGGCAGATGCGGTCGTCCCCCCACGACTTGGTACAGGCCGCTGGGGCAGAGGCGAGACGCCGTCTTGCCCTCGCGCTTCCAGCTCATCGAAGTCGCTGATCGATAGCACAGAAGAGTCTCTCAGTCCCGAAAGCCTGGATTCCACCGACTCGCGCTTGACTCTTGCTTGCTCGTCGAGATCGACGCTGAGATGTCTGGAATCTCGCTCTGGCGTATTAGTCGCGGTGGCAGAGATGTCTTTCGCAATGGCATCTTTCTCGGGATCCCTCTCTAGATCGGCTGCCGCAGCTGCTCGGTGCTCTTCCGGAGGGCTGACGTGAATCTGGGTGTTCGCAGGCAAGTCTGTCCTCTCTGTCTCCTGCTCTGTCTCTTTCTCGAGCGATGACTTCTCACGTGAGGGATCCATGTTCCCTCGTGGCTCCAAAGTATGTTCCGCGCTCAAGTCTCGTCGCCGGCACCCTCCTTCCCGACGCGTCGAATATCGGATCGTATTACAGCCTGCTGTCAACTGTGCCTGTCGCCGCTGTCGTCGAGATACATGTCCGACCTGATTCGTATCCCAATGGCTCCTTGGGCCTGCTGGAGTAGAGTCGGGAGAGAGGTGGAGGAAAACAGCGAGGCGGACCACTGATCTGCCCGTTAGTCAGTAGACACCGGCGATAGTTTCAGGGACGTGCCATCAGAGGCGCGAATGAAACGGATCACGATTCATGCAGATAGAGCGCCGGGTGTTGGAGAGATGTTAACTCCCACAGCTATAAGAAGCACGCAGCGACCCAGGCTGGGCTGCGGTGCTCCCGCCCGCCATGATGCCGGCGCCGCAGGGCATGCTGGATCAAGAGGGCGGAAAATCCTTCGCATTGTGGGTGGTCAAACGTCAAACTTGGTAAGATATTGACGTCGTCTCGCTGCCGATCGGGCGAGATGCGGCGAGAGGCTCCGTTGTGCCGGGGCATCCGATGAAGAACCACCTCACCAACCCTGCCACAGCCTGCCATTCCTTGCAGTGTGCAGCTTCCTCTCTCTTCCCACCACACCACTCACGCAAGCCACGATAGCTACCTTCGCTGTCCCGCCGCGACTCCTAAATAGATCTTCGCGGACACGTAGGCGGCCGGCACTGGCTGGCTACACGGGTGAACGTGCCGACATATGGACAGTTTGAGTGGTTGCTGGTCGGGCCATGCAGCTTTCAGGCAACAGGTACATCTCCTACACCAACGACAAGCTCGCGTTGCAGCTGCGGGAGCAAAGACAAACGCACCCTGACATGTGCTTCCGAAAACGTGTCCCGTACGTGGAGAGAGAGCAGTCAGCCCCGGGAGAAAGCCGAAACACACGACCGCCTGGGACTTCCCGACCGGGTATGCCTGGCCTCTACAGGCCCCGGAATGGGGGATGAACAAGTTTTATCGGAGCACATAGGGCGGCATCAACCTGGGATTGGTGTCCCTACTATTGTTCCAGCTCCAATACAGCTCCCACACAACTAGCCTGACCACCTGCCTATTCTCCAGCATTGGCTGAGTGGCCAAACCTGCCTGATGCGTTGTCTCCAGGAAGAACAGCCCCATCCCGTTCCAATGATTCGGTATTGGACACCTTGGCTGTGCCCGCTTGGGAGAGAATGGCTATTTCCATACCGGCCGTTCTGGGAAGCAGTGTGATTCTGCGATCCTGGCACTGCTTTGGATGTGAAGTTGGCATAGCGGTATGTCGTGGCTGCTCTACCCAACAGCCGGGGCAGCGTCCGACACGTCGAAGGCTCGTTGACTGGTTTGCGTGGCCCGTCGAGAACATGCTCCATCACTCGACTCCTTTCGTCGTACCATGTCATTCACGCTGCCATGGCAAGCTTCCACCGCGCAAAAAACTTGTAAAATTCCAGAGACTTTCATTTGTCATGTTCTCTTCTGATGATGCTGCTGCTCTCTAATACCTTCCCTCAAACGTATCTACTCTCTCCTTGACAACAGCCTCAATCGCATCCCTGATCGGCGTATCTCCACCCACGCAATCAATCGCCAGCCCCTTGGTTCCCTCATTCTTCATACATTCAATCACCACCGACGCCACGTCCTCACGAGAAATCGTAGTATTCAGGTGCACCTTTCCCGCAGCAATCCTACCCTTTGCAGGATCTTGACTCAACCCACCAGGCCGCACAATGGTGTATTCCAGCCCTCTGCGGTTGTTCTCCGTCACAAGACTCCGGTCTGCCGCGAGCTTGGCGACCATATACGGCTGCAAACACAACGTCAGATCATCCCTTAAACCATCCAAATGGAACAAGGAATCCTCATCAAAATAAAAAAAAACTCACCCCAATCGCACCCCAAACCTTGTTACTCCTCTCCCTATCCCCATCATCATACCACTCCGGCTCCGGTCTCTTCTCCCGATCCCGTACATCCACAGCCGAGATGATGATATATCGCTTCGTGACGCCGGCCTTGGCAGTAGCGTCCATGCTACGGATCGCGCCTTCATTGTCGACGGCTCTGGTCCGCTCGGGATTGCCGCCGCCTGCACCGGCGGCCCAGATGACCGTGCTGGGGTTTGCGTTCTTGATGGTGGCGGCCATGTCGTCGACGGAGGAGTCCTCGATGCTCTGCACGATGGCTTGTCCGCCGAGGGATTTGATGTCGGGTTCTTGGTCCGGGTTTCGCTGGGGGGAAGGAGTTAATGAGCGGTTAACAAGTGGATGGGAGTTTTTCTTTAGCGAGCTTGCTGTTCATACGATGATGGAGTAGACCTTGTGGCCCTGTGCTGCCAATTGTTTGGTAAGGTGTCGAGCGACCTTGCCGCTGCCGCCGAAGACGAGGGTCGTTGCTGCTGCCATATTTCCTCTCTCTTCTGTTTGCCCTTCGTTGCTGTGGTAGTAATCACGATTTTGAAGCTTCTTTATCGTCACAGATCAATTGTGAAAGGTGAAATACGAACGTGTATGTACTGTGTATGTCCTCGTCCCTTCTATGCATTTCTAAATGCCCAGACACGGGATCTCTGAGGCATGACGTCCATGCTACCGGCTACCTCGCGGGCGTCTCCGATGCCTGGAATAATCGGCTTGTCGGCCTGTCGTCCGGCACCCGAACAGCAGCGTTAGGTTGGACTCGCTCGGCCCGTCGCCCAGAAAGCCAAAAATTCGCACGCAAGAGCACGCCATGTGAGACGATACGTGAGTTGGTGTTAGAGTAGTACTACCTTTGCCCTGCAAAAAATTCTTCTCCCATCCCATCTTCATTCCTGAAGTCTGCACTCTCCATCATCACTCAATCGCAATTTGTGCCGTAAAAAGAGAACCGGAATCGAATTCCAACCAACGCCATGAAATTCCAGCGTCCATAATATCATTCGGCCATTCCGAGTCATGTCGTTATACCGTCGTTATACCACCCATGGGTCTTCGAAAAGAACGCAAAGGGCAATCCGGTGGTGGAAGAGAACGTGAGCACCACAATCAGATCTTGATAGCAAACTGCTTCAAGTACTCGTAGTCCGCCAGATTCTCATCCACGGTCCGCTTGATCAAGTCTCCTGCTTCTTGGCCATACTTGTCGACCCACTCCTTGTACAGCTGCTCGTCACTCTTCGGGGCGTGTTTCTACAAGTCAAGTCAGCCAATGGATTCCTCGGTGCCCGAATAGCTGACAACACAGGTTACTTACGTGCTGCCGGGGCTTCAAGTCCGTGGAGTTAATGGCATCATCGTGGAATCCGTTCCACTTCTCAAACTGCTCCTTGGCGAAGACATGCGCCTCTTCCGAATCCCAATTCAACATCGCTTGATGAAAGTCCAAGTTGATCGAATCACAGTACTGCTTCAAGACACCCTCCGGGTCATCCAGCATATCGTCCGCATCAAGAACGCAGATCTCGACCTGGCCGGGTTCGCTTTCGACATTGTTCTGGCCTGACTGCCCTGCGATCTTGGGGCCGATCAATCCCACTTCCTTCAGATAGTCGAAGAGGCGACGAAGCTCATCGTACCCGGCTTCCTCCGGCATGAAGGGGGTAAACCCGGTGCGTTCGACAAGAGGAGGGATACAGCAGCGGTAATAGCTTGGGATAGCCGATCTTGGGTGGCGAATTAAGAAGGTGAAGTGGAACTTCTCGAGAATCTCCCTGGGGACTACGGTTGGGTTTCTAGGCTCGGCCTTGGTCCCTTCGTAGGGAAACGGCGGACTCTTTGGTGGGCTGTCCGTCGGTGGGGTGGATACCACGACGCCCGAATCGTGGTCGCTGTCGTTGAAAACATCCTTGGTGTCGGCCAAGGAGTCATCAGCGTCAGCGATAACGGGGAGACCATTTGTACCGACTCCACGCTTGATGGTGTGAAGAGACGGAGCAATACGTGGGACCTGATGGTTCGGGGGAAGGAGATAGTGCGTGATATCCTTGATGAAGACACGCTTGCCCTGAGATTGGTGAGCGATATGTTCAGGGAAAGAAGTCTCATGCGTTTGCGCGTTTTGGACTGAGCGTTTCGGAGAGCATGAGGCATTTCCAAAACGATCGGCGGTCGGTCCTGAAGTCGTGATCGGTCTCACTTCTGACGAGTGTCCGTGCAATCACGTTTCAGGTAGTTCCAGCGTTTCGGATTTGCGTGGAATATCGGACAATATGGCGATTGAAATGCAGACCATGGGAGAAGGAAGAAGGTACTCACATCTGCCGCTTCGCCCTCAATCCTGTCCATGATGGTCTTGAAAGTCGACTCGCTGAAGCCAGAAGCAACACGAGCCTCCTCATCATTTTCGAAACGACTGCCCATCCTCTCAGGGCCATAGTAGAAGGCGTCTCCAAATGGCTCGTGGATGGTATGGATGCTTTTGCGGCGGGTCATGAAGACCTGGGAGGAACGTGTCAATCGAGAGATGCTCTTCCCCGTGATCTCAATCTTACCCTCTCGAACGCGGTAGAGCACGCCCGGGGATGGGTAGCTACGAATACCGGCTTGTTGGTCTTGATCGTGTTGGTGGTGCCTGACGACATGGCGGCGATCGATGGCTCCGATAACGTCAATCTGATATTTTCAAGATTGGGAGTGGCGGGAGCGAAGTCGAGCGTGTGTCTGGACCTGACGGCAATGTGTGTTGCAATCCGGCAATACCCTCGCGTGGTGCGTGGGGGCAAATGGTAGATGGTGGGATACAGGAGTGTGTAGTGTAGGGTTTGGAGGAGCAGTACTGTCAGGAACAGGAATGCGGCCCAACGACTTGGAAGGTGAAGTGAGAGCAGGAGTGTGGCTTTGTCCTCGGGCAACAAATAGTAAGGTAGCAGTGGCTCCTTCTCAGAACGTTGGAGTGGTTAAAGGGACAGAGATTTTTGCCTACAGCTCGGCCTACGTAGTTGGAAAAGCCGAGGGGAGATGCACCGATTAAGGTTTCCTTCCCTTTCTTCCTCTCAGCACACACCTCAGCGGCCGGCGGAAGTCTGGGCGGATGTTGGTCAGAGGACAAAGAAGGACCGCGCAGGACCGGATCAGTCTGCCGCAACCGCGCGTGCTAGTTGAGAGGTTGAGAAGCAACCTGGGATGGCTGAGCGAGTAGCGCGGGTGGTGCCACTAGTGATGTGCGGCAAGGCGCTGGCATCGTGCATGTGAGTACTTGTCGCTTCAGCATCCTTGCGGGTCGTCGCAGTGTGCAGCACACAGCGGAGTGGTCTGGAATAATGGAAACAGGGTCCAGTCCGTCTTACGTCTGCGGCAATCCCTGTGCAATATTCATGTAATGGCTCACCACGGCGGGAATACTGCTCTTCTGCAATCATCAGGCACGACGATTCAGTTCCTTGGAGGTTCCGATCCTCTTCCGCGTGTTGAAGAGGCTTTCGTCCTCTCCAATGAACGTGCCACAGCCTCGAGGTTCTACCCCACTGCGCGCCCCGCTATCGACGTAATCGCGATCGTGTGCGCTAGGTAGGTATTGATGAGGTAGCAGCCCAGCAGAGCACATGCGGACCCGAGTGTGCAATGAACAGAAGCGTAATAATGCAACCATAAAGCTAGCCGTGTGAGATGTAGTCGAGATAGAGATGAGATTCGCACGGGTTCGTCCGCCTGAATGGCCTTCGTTGCTCGTGCCCTGCGAGCCATGTGCGCATGGTGCAAGCACGCAATCACGACGAGACCTGATTCGGTGTATGGGATGCTAATCGGCCATGGGTGACGGTACGGACATCGTGGGAGAGGGAGCAGACATCATCAAGCCACAAACACACGTAGAAGCAAACGTACATCCTGCGGCTATAGCGCCTTCATCGGTCTTGTTTCCATCATACCTGGTACATTGCCGTATTGACCTGCCGGTGTTAGGAGTGGCGCGAGATGACTGTACATCGGCGCTGCGTCTCGACCCGCCCAGCGTTCTTCTTGGCCACATTGCAGGAAGGAATCGTGGTCGCTGCCAGCATCTTTACAGGACGAGCAACGGGTGCTGCAACTGCCGCCTGGTCGTCAAGCTGCATGGAGATCAAGGATGGCCGGGGCAAGCACACGGTTCCAGTACATCCTCCGGCTAAAAAGAGCAGGCCTTTCAAACCCTTGACGGAGCTCAATATCGGGTTGCGGATGTGGACCCGAGCCACAGTAGTGTCAAGGTCAGTATCCTTCATTTTCCCAACATGGCCTGAGTGTTTCCAAGGGGCGATTCGGATAGAGTGCGAAAGTCGATGGCCTCATGACAGAACGCAGGTCCAGTGGAAAGGTATTGGCCGGATTTCCGGACAATCTCCTCAGCCTGTCAACGCTTCCCCGACTTGTTGGGAATGGGCCAGTTGTTGACTCCCCACCCTGAGTGATACAGATCAGCCTCGTGCGGTCCGGCGGAACCAAGGAGGACTGTTTGACATACACCATCTCCGAATCTTTGCACCGACTGATTGGCCTGAAAACTTGGTCGCAGTGTTCCAATGGCGCCCTATGGGTTGTCAGTGGATGCAAGTCTCCAGCAGAATATGTGCCTTACACCATGCTACGACGAGAGACCAGACCATGCCTTGCACCAAGGGCATCAGGACCTGCAATCACATCAGCGATCTGTTTGAACACGCTATCTCTCACACAAACCTGATCCTTGATGGTGACATATGCCACTCCTTGCCACCCGTTCGTGTGTTCAATGCTCTTCAAATAGCTCTGCTCAAAGCGAAGGTCTGGCAGAGGCACATGTGCTGGCCTCTTCCTCCACTGATCTTGCGGCAACGGTCTGAGAATGGACAGCGGCACCTCATCTTCTCCCACCTCATCCGCCTCTGACGCTACGTCTGCAGATCGATCAAACGTAACGCGTTCTTTCGTGTCGGCTGCAGTGGATGGAGCCATGTCTTGTTTCGTGGGAGCTTTGTTGAGATGGGCGG
Source organism: Lecanosticta acicola (assembly GCA_963674455.1). Lineage (NCBI taxonomy): Eukaryota > Fungi > Ascomycota > Dothideomycetes > Mycosphaerellales > Mycosphaerellaceae > Lecanosticta > Lecanosticta acicola. Next base: position 376,896 of record CAVMBE010000007.1, on the reverse strand, counting down.
TTTGAATGGTCTCAGCAGCCTGGATGGCTGCATCTTCGAGGCTGGACATCTTGTGTTGTCGCTAGTTCTTCGGCGTATCAAGTGCGTCTGTTCGCCCGATGATCGATGCGGAAGGGTTGATAACGATGGAGAACATGTAGCGTGAAGGACGATAACCGGTGAGTATTGGAAGAGGTCCAGTGGAGGTCTGGGGTGCATAAAGTTATGGTTCACATCTCAAACTCGATGAAAGTCGGCAGATATACCCCATTCTGAGACGCACATGGCCTGATCTATGAGGGGTCACCAAGCTATCTCCAGCTATACATGATGAGCCGCAACTTCGACGCGGCTTGTAATGTGCCTTCTTGTCCATTCATGAGAGAATCGACAACCACGACATAAGGCAGAGCCAGAGAGAGCGTGTCAGAGAACCGTGCGTTAAGCATAAGCCCGCGGGACCCACTTCACAAGCGCAATTGGAGTCCAGCCGGGTATGGCACATCGCCAATACCAGCGACATTCCACCACCTCCTACGACACGCAGGGCGACGTCAACATGGGAAACGCAAACAGCCAGATGCTTGACAGCATCGTGAGTGGCTCCAACTGTACGAACGCTCACAGCCATTACTGCGCGCCTGGAACCTTCCAGACGAGCGCCTGGCTCTGACCACGTGCTGACCACATGTTTCTACAGTTGACCGCGATGAAGTCGATCGCTTGCGCAAGCGCTTCATGAAACTCGACAAAGTATGCACTATCCTTCTGGAGCCATTTGGGGGACAATTGTTCTAACAAAACCCTCGCAGGACAACTCCGGCACAATCGAGCGGGATGAGTTCCTCTCCCTTCCACAGGTCTCCTCAAATCCCCTCGCAACACGCATGATCGCTATCTTCGACGAGGATGGCGGCGGGGACGTTGACTTCCAAGAATTCGTCTCTGGCCTCAGCGCTTTCAGCTCCAAGGGAAATAAGGAGGAGAAGCTGCGATTCGCATTCAAGGTCTACGATATCGACCGGGACGGATACATCAGCAATGGCGAACTCTTCATTGTGCTCAAGATGATGGTGGGAAGCAATCTGAAGGACCAACAGCTACAGCAGATTGTGGATAAGACGATCATGGAAGCTGATCTGGACCACGACGGGAAGATCAGTTTTGAGGAGTTCACGAAGATGGTGGAGAACACTGATGTTTCGATGAGTATGACTTTGGGTGAGTTCGGTCACGCACGTCTTATTGGCCTATGTGGATATGAGGCTGACGTGTCCCAGACCAATTCTAGGCGGCATGATACCCGCAGGCCACGGCGTTCAGGGCGCATTTCAAAAAGCAGAAGGAGCTACTTCTCATCACGGCAGAAGGAACGAACGCTCACGAAGCGGAAAAATCTGCGATATCAGAGCTTGCTCTGTCTGAGCTGCATGCCAACCTGTTCTTCCCAGCGTCGTATCACCTGGACGTGATCCGCGTTCGGGCCCGCCACACTTAGAGCCTCCTCCATCAACTCAATCATGAGCTGCGGCAAGGCAGAGGGCACACCCATCTCCTCGAGCACAGACTTGGCGATCTTCATGTCCTTGATCAACAGAGCGAGCTGGTACCCCGACCTAAAGCGGCGTGTGAGGCCCTACAGTCCACAGATCAGCGACCAGCTCATTATGCATAGGCACAAGACTTTACGAAGACTCACATCCTGCCGGAAACTCTCTTTCGTACTGAAATTCACTCCAGTCCCCACATTCATCACATCTACCATCTTGGTAGGCTCTAGACCAAACTTCTGCCCTGCCATCAATGCATCGCACAGCCCGATAATACTAGCCCCGCTGACATAATTATTCAAAGTCTTCATCGCATGGCCCGCTCCCAATTTGCCCATCACGAATACGTGTTTGCCCATGCATCGCAACAAAGGCATGACGATTTCTAACGCGACAGGATCAGAGCATCCGACCATAAACGTGGCTTCACCAGTAGAAATCGCTCCAGCATACTCTTGCGTAACCGGAGAATCCACCAACGTAATCCCATCATTCACCTCCCTCACCAGCTTCTCTGTCTCTCGCGTATGGAACGGTGAGGAAGAAGATGTATCCACCACCACACAGCCTTGCTTCAGATCGGGAGCAATGGGTAGCAGCACATTCCTGACGATTTCCCCGTTGGGTAGCATGGTGATCAGAACGTCTACCTTCTTCCACGCCTCAGGCGAGTCCGCGGTCTGTGAGATGGTCGGATGTTCGGACACGAAGCGTTGCGATCGGGTTGTATCGGCGTCCTGGACGATGATGGGGTATCCTGCCTTGGCAATGCAGGAAGCCAGTGGGTAGCCGGCGTTTCCAAGGCCAATGTAGCCGATCTTGAGGTCTTTGTGCGCGGAAGACATGATATTGAATTGTAAGTGGAAAGAGCCAAGCACTGATTTACGGGTATTCTTTTGGTTTGAACTTGGAGGCATGCTGCGTTTTGTCCAACATGTCGTGCGGAGAAGCTGCAGTGATGGAGCAGGGAAGCACAACTGCCGGCCTCTCCGACTCCGTGCCATCTCAGCTGCCAGGAAAGAAGATTTGGATATAAGACATAACTTTGAGTTGTTGCGTACAGGTCATCAATTCACCAGGGGGGTATCAGGTAGGTCACCTAGAGCTTCTTTACACATGTATGCCAATGCCAAGTACAAACAACCAAAATCCAACATAGACTCCTTTCCACAACATGCCGTCAGTCAATGACTTTGCCGCGAATACAAGAGCAGGCCTCGAGCCGGCTGGGGCACTGCTTCCGGAAGATCCAGCCTTCTGGTTGTTTGCGATGATGGTCGTACTCCTACCTCCAGGGCAGAAGATGACATTGAACTCGCCGCCTTTCGGAACGATGAAGGTGCTGTCCTGGTCATCGTTGGCGTAGGAATATGCATCGGGACATATCTGCTTGGCGACTTTGGAGTAGTAGTTCGGCGAGCAGTTGCCTTCTCCGCTGTGGGATCCTGTGCAGCAATACTGGGCTGTCGTATACTTTGCGCAAGCGGAAAAGCAAGGATTGTAGGGAGGTCGTTCGACGTTGCTGTCTGGGTAGGGATAAACGCCGTCGCCAGGCGCTTTCGGCGGATTCACTTGAAGATCCCAGGGACACCACTGTGCGACTTGCGATGCGGTGGTCTGATTTTCGAAGTTCAGAGGATCGGATGCGTTGGTGCCAAGAAATTGTTGATGGTTGTTGTATGGTTGAAAGTTCTGCGCCGCAAAGTCGTTCACACTCCCAACACATGAAGGATTCGTGCTGCTGGGTTTGAGGCTGTTCAGGCTGCTAATGCCGTTCGTCTGGAGCACGATCGCCATTGGTAGGTTGTATCCGTCCACCAGGCTGATATCATAGAAAGTCTGGCTTTGTCCTCCGTCCATCGTGATCTCTGCCAATGTCGCTGGAGGATTTCCGGCTTGTATGCAATTCAGAGAGCCACATTCTCCTGTCAAGCACCCACCAGGTTGGTTTGGATCACTGAAGGTGCAATTTGTACGGCCCCAGACTCTCCCTTGCCAGTCCGATCCCACGTTGATTGTCTTGTTGCTTCCGGAAGTGAGCTCAAACCCAGCGGTTGAAGGCCCGCCTCCTCCTTGTGTTACAAGACCTGGCCATATCGTGTCGGAACACTGATTGATGATGGACATCTGCAGTCCTCCCCCGCTGCTGCTTTGGCGAGGCACATGACCGGCATGGGCGATATCGAAGAGGTAGTATAAGGCGAGGACGAGCATAACGAGATAGCCCGCAGCGTTTACTGTGTTAGCTGTCGGTAGGAAGAATGTCAGATATTCGGCGAAGACATGGAGCTGCAATAAAAGGTGGTTGTGGAAAATGAGCGTGAGAGTGGAAGGCTAGGAGTTCATCAGCATGTCAATCGAGAGACCTACCGCCGCGGCGATGAGGGGCAGATATCGCTGCATCGCTTTGCGCCGTATGGCAGGAGCATGTTTCGAAGAACGCGAGTTGCAAGGGCTGTTCCTGCTTTCACGCGCTGAACTCTGAGCCGCCTGCGTCATGGAGAGTTTGCGCTATGCGGCTAGTCCCGTGTAGTGCACGTGATTGGCTGCTATCGACAGGCACCAAAGCACAGACCGCGTCTGCAAGTGAATGTTTCCCGCTTGCCTCTTCATGGCAATAGAAAACATCGATGTTGAATTTGTTGTACGAACAATCATCTCTTTCGTGAGAGATAGCGTCCGTATAAAATGGCCTTGCAAAGTTCTTCCGAGATCACGCAAAGCCACAACATCACCATCCGAGGCAAAAAAGACATGGATAAATATCCGGCCAAAGCACACGCACACAGGATCGCGGAAGAGCTTCAAGTTCATGATGGTTTAATCGTCCTGTCAGCGACCAAGAGTTCCGATCTGCCGAACTCCGATATGCCGGCACCATTCCGCCAAGATAGATATTTCTATTACCTTACCGGTTGCAACGAGCCAAACTGCCACGTTGTCTACGATATCAAGAATGACAAGCTCACTCTTTGGCTCCCCCCTGTGGACAAGGACTGGAGGCATGTCGTCTTCTATGGCAACGGGAGTACTACCGAAGAAGCACAGGAGAAGTACGATATAGACGAGGCGCAGTACTTGCAGGACTTCAATGGCCCCGTGGCTTCCGATCTTGAGAAATTTGGTGAGGAGCCCGTTGACTCCATTGACCGATCGGGAATGAGAGATATCTGGACGACGCTTAAATCCTTAGGACTTTGTTGCCACTATGGAAGCGGTCAGGGTCACGCAGACCAAAAGCAGACTTGTCTTTTCTCCTTTCATGCTGAATTTCTCCTCAGCGGCCCTCGCCATTGGCAGAAATACGACAAACTCTCTCTGATCGGTGCCAGTAGTACTCTCAAGCAAGCAATCGATACGTGTCGCGTCATCAAGGACCAGTACGAGATCGAACGCATTCGCAGAGCAAATGAAATCACTGCTGAAGCACATACGAGTGTGCTACGGGGTATGCATACATTCGATAACGAAGCACAAGTTGACGCAGCATATATGCAAGTCTGCATCGCCCGGCGTGCGAAGGCGCAAGCGTACGATCCTATTGTTGGCTCGGGACCAAACGCCACTGTCTTGCACTATTCCGAAAATCTGGCAAATTTTGGTGAAGGGCAGACTATAGTCCTGGATGCTGGCTGCGAGGTCGAATGCTATGCATCAGATGTCACCCGCACTATTCCCATCAATAGGCGCAATGCTGGAACGTGGCCATCCAAAGAAGCCGAGGACATATACCTGCTGGTCGAGAAGATCCAGGAATCTTGCATTCGGCAGATGTTGCCGGGCAACAAGTTCCTCAACACTACATGGCATGCACATGAGATGGTCATTGAGGGTCTCCGGCGTCTGGGAATTCTCAAGGGTGATCTCCAAGAGATCTTTCATGCCGGAGTCTCCACAGCATTCCTTCCCCACGGTCTTGGACATCATGTTGGCCTGGAAGTGCACGATGTCTCCCCAGTGCCTCATCCTCCTCTTGTATCTGCGGAGGAGGAACACATCCAGCGCTTTCGAAAATCTTACGCAGAGTATAAGCCCTATGCTGCAAGCCACGTGCAGAGGCTCAGCAAAGCTGAGCATTTCTCGCTCCACTCCTGGGGTCACGGCACAGTAGAAAGTGTCGACGCCCCTGTTCTCGAGCCTGGAATGGTCGTCACCGTCGAGCCTGGAATCTACTTTAATGCGTTCGTGCTGGAGCGATTCCTGAAAGACCCGCAGAAGTCGAAGTTTGTGGATAGGAAGGTCTTACAACGCTACATTCCAGTGGGCGGTGTCAGGATTGAAGACGACATCCTGATCACCAAGCATGGTTATGAGAATCTCACGACGGCACCAAAAGGCGAAGCTATGCTGAAGGTGATCCAAGAAGCCAGCAAGGTCCGTCAGCTGGAGGCGTCCCAGTTCTAAACAAAGCATTCTTATCGGCGAGTATGGGAGCCGAAACTTGCTCAGGCTGCCTGGAGCAGCGCACGGTATCACGAACCCGGGCCGATGAGACTTTGAAGACGGCACTGCGAGCATAGCCCCAGAAAGGAAGACCCGGAGACGACAAGCGGGCATGCAATGAATTGAATTCGAGCGTGCGGCACCCCAGACCTTGATCCCTTCCCCGGACAGACTAGCTCACCCCAAGCTCAGCTATCAACTAGGCACCACTACGTCTCTCACAACACCATCATCACGGGGAGCAAAATTTCTTCCCTCCCCATGTCTGCTGTCAAGAAGGTCACTTTCACTGTCATATCTATCTATCGCACAGTCCTTGACAATGGCCACAAAACCCTAAAACCCACCCATCCGTCGGTCCACACGCAGTCATTGCCATCTCCAACAACCACGACTTTTCCCCTCCTCAACTCCAGCAAGCCAAAAACCTATCGTTCCAATGTCCGCCATTCCCAAACCCTCCTCTGATCCTGTAGCCAGAGCCCGCACCAATACCCTCCCACGCACACCCACACCGAACGACTGGGAGAGGTTGAGGAAGTCCATCACGGACAAGTACGCTTCCCGCTGCGAGTCGGCGCGTCAGATTTCCGAGTCTCTGCGGAAAGAGGGTTACGATCTCACGTAAGGAACATCCACCCAGCTTTTCACATCCAGTCTCGTAGTATCTACCCATGATTTGGAGGACAGCTAGAAATCTGACCGGTGTCGCATGGCTTTTCCCAAAACGTAGGGAGAAAATGCTCAAGGACCGTCTGATTCTCTGGGGCTTGAAAACGGATAATTATTGGAAGCGTTGAGAGGAGGGAAACACAGAAGACAGGCAAACGAAAGGCCAACAACGACGAGGAGGAGGTCAAGCAAGGCATATCATATCATAGCAATCATCAAAGAAAAAAATCCGACTGTAGTATCTAGCGCAAAGGAATATAATATATGTGTGTGTGAGTGTATGTCAATCTAATTACAGTATAACTGACTGAGACCTTTCCCTTCCATTCCCTTGATGAACCACATTATCTTCCTGCTCTGACTGACTTTCCGATCCAAACTCTCGTGCGACACCGGGATTCGGGGTAGTCCACTGGATCCTCCGTTGTTCCTTGCTGGGATCTCCCGTTCGGCTACGTGCATGTGTCAATGCCGCTTCACCGCTCTCCGCTCTCGCAAAGCAGCAGCACATGGGACTGCAGGCATCAGCCTTACAACGGCTGCCTGCATGATTATTATTGAATGTCCCTATCGCGATAGGATTTTTTCCCTTCGCTTTTCTTTTCCATTGGCAGCGAAGAGAGTTCAAATTTTTTTTTCTCGCAATGTATGTACAGCGATTCGGTAGGCGCGTCGATTTTGACCGTCGCACTACTTGGCTGTCCTCGAAGAGACGCGAGCTGAAATGCGAATCGCAGAGCGGAGGTTTGTGCACTGCGTATTTGATTATTTGACGTGCACCGACGTGGATCAAATCCGGGTTGTATTTTCTTACCAACGCCGAATCTGTGTAGCGTGCGGCGCGGGGAAAGGGACGCCCGAAGGAACGGTGCGAGGTATGTGAGTACATGCTTGGGTATAGATAGTATGTACAAGCCGACACGGTCGTTGGTGCATTTTTATACGGCCACCAAGCGATAGCTAGACAAGTCGGTGTAGGACCCAGCACAGTGTCCTGGGTGTGTTTGTTTTCGGAGCCGTCGGTCCTAGAGCTTCCTTGCTTCGCGGCAATCTACCTGTGAGACCTCCTCACTTTCAACCGGCGCCATGATTGTCATGGGAAAAAATTTCTCTGCGAGGTTGTGTAGTGCGAAGGTCCTAGGCGCTCAATGCATTCTTTGGGCTATCCCTTAATTTGGCAGACCAGGTAGTCCTTGCCGGCAACAGGTCTTCACCGTCATTTCCTGGCCTGATATACGATTGGTGCCAACGTCACCATGTTCAACGTCGTAACACCTCGAGTGACACTTGATTTTCAACACGGTCGCCTAATTCACCTCCATTGCGTGCTCCTTGGTAGCCTGTGCTCGGTCATATAAAGGCACCTTTTCCACGCAAACTCATTCTGTTTCCCGACAACAACTTTAAATCACCCAACAAGCGAAAGCCCAGAGCTGGAAGTCCGGGGGCCTCACGACCGAATAGATTAGGCTCCAACTTTCAAGCACCACCTCAGTACACCAATCATGCCTGGAGTCGATTGGGAGCGCATTCGGCCGAGTATCGCGACTCGCATTCGTCAGCATCAGAGCGTCGCGGAGATTCATGCGTGGATGCGGAGCCAGGGATATGTGATCAGGTATGTCGTCCATGTATACTGAGTGTAGTCAACCGGCGCTGACTGATCTGACAAGCGAGCAAGAGCTAAGGACGAAGCTCGCGCAATGGAAGATTCGATAAGGAGCATGACTTCGAGTTGTCACGGGAGCGAGGGTGATGTGCGTGCGTTATAGCGCTGGCGTTTCTGATGGTTGCATTCATGGAAGATGTGTCTGGGCGAGGGGATTATGGCTGGTTTGATCGCAATCTGTGGTGCGATGGGCGAATTGGGTGGTGCAGCAGAGAGCTGGATATCCAGAATGTCTCAGGTCCAGCTCCTTCATCGTGCGCTGCCACTACCACCAACAAATCTTCTCATTCCTGCATCTTTCGCACTCTTGCCCTTCTTCATCTTTTGCTTTGCCTCCCGTGGGTGTTCTTTCTCCCAACGTTCATCTTCTTTGAAGGCTTCGGTGGCCGCTTCGAGGTTCCAGTCGACTTGTTTGAGATAAAGAAGGGCTACATCGTATCTGAGAGAAGGTGTCACACTTGTTAGCAAGATATCAGTCAAGAGCGTATTGATTTCGGCGAGCATCATTGCTTACTCTGCCACTTTACAGGCCACCATCCACCTTCTGGTCTTGTTCTTCTTGATTTCTTCCTCTTCGCCCTCCAGGGGCTGTGGCGACAATGACACGCCGCCCTTGTAGTGTTCGCCTGGTATCAAGATCGTCTTTCGACCCTGCAGCAAGTGATCGGAAAATATATTGTTCGTCTTTCTCAGCACGTTGACAGGCACGCCGTAGGCCAAGGCAAGCGCATTCACACTATCGTCAGGCGTTACAAAGTGGAGGACATCCTCCGCTGGCTGGTCATGTTTTGGCTTCTCTGACGGTGGCTGCACAGCCTGGTGTTCCGAATACGCAGGGAGTTCGTCGTCATTCGGACGTGCCTTGTATCTCTGGTCGTCCAGCGCTGAGTACGCTGGAGGGTCTCTAAGGCCTTGGGGTAGCAGCGATGGCTCCGTGGAGATCTGGCAGAAGGGGCAATACGAGTTGAAGCGCTTATTCTGGGTTAAACAACGAGAGCAGATGGATCTCCCGCAGCAATCCAGATCTCGCCCGGGCAAAAGAGGTTTCTCGGAGGCAGGATCAAGTGGACTATCGTATGCCGAGGCACACGTCGCGCATGCTGTGGTCATGGTAAACGTACTCAAGGTGCCTGTCGATGGTATGGTCGAACGTTGATGGCAGAGTGTCGGTGGAGTGAAGGTCGCCTCGAATGTTGCATGACGATAGCGTGACAGCGATAGACGCACGGACGCTTCGGTACGCGGGCGGGCAGGGCCGAGCCATCCCGACGGGCGCTCCCTCAAAGGTTCCTTCCTCCTTTGATCCGACGGAGCAGAAGCTCTCGTGGACGAGGCACAGGGACAGACTGTGATGAGCGATCGTGACAACGCGCCCGCGCCCGCGCCCGAGGAACGTCATGCCCGTCTAGCCTGGTGCAGTAGACCTCGCGAAGAACAAATCGTGAGGAGCCTCTCTCTCTTTCTTTCTTTCATAAGACGTGTCTACTACACTCTGCTCCCGCCGCTCGCCACTCGCCGTTCGCTCACACGCCATACCACCAGACCTCCACAGCCCACGTCCATACGGTACGTACCTTATCCTCCTGGACGGCCTTGTTCCGTTCCTGTCTACCGGCTGCTATTATTGATTATTATCCCACCCACAGAAGCTGCGACCTGTACCGACACCTGACCCCGGCAACATCAGAAGCTACGCGTTTCGCCTGACCTACCTTGCAGCGGAATTAACGCCATTCTTCCACTTGTCCGCCGTCCATCCAGCTTTCCGCTCGTGCCCGTGCAAGCGGACGCAGCGAGCGGGCCTGAACTTGCCACATCATTCGTTGGAGGAGGCTTTCCCGCGACTACCTTACCTGTACGACGAGCATCCAGGCCGTCGGCGAGGGCGACGTTGCTGAATCGGGCGTGTGCAGAGCTGGTCCCGCGCAAGAGGTCAGTCGGTGCGCTCGTTTCACATGCATCCCGTATGTTCCGCTGCCCAGAAAGCAAAGCCGCACTCTCGGAGCAGCGGCGAGTGCCACGTGCCGACCGTTCACATGCCCGGCTATCCATCCTTGCGCACGTCAGGTCCTCAGTCGAGCCTCCGTCTGCATCCCACGGCCATCACGCTTTCATTGCGGGGCTCCATCTGCCATATCAACAACCACCTCCGTTGCTCCTTTCTCGTCCCAATCTCCTCCTACCCAATCTCCTAGCCCTCCCGTCCGTCCGTCCATCCAGACACCACCCCATGCTGTTTGGTCGTTGACTTTCATCCATGCCGAACTACTATCACCAAGATTGTCACTACTTCTACCGCACTTGTCTGCGTGGCTTGTCGATCGCCACGCTCGTTTCTCCTCTGCATAGCTAGACCGCATGCTTACACTGATCATGTCTCCAGTCCGCACCTTTCCTTCCATCGACCACCAGATCGTCACCTCGCAGCGTCGGGACTCTGCCATGATGGCTGAACGATCAGAAGCCAACGCAAAGGATACCACCCAGAGTTTCTCCAAGGAGAAGATCAACCCTCTCGCCAACCACAGCGCCAATCCCAATGCCAAGCCCGGAATCACCTTCGCTGCGCAAGACAAATTGCCCAAGCTCCCCATTCCAGACCTCGAACAGACTTGTAAACGTTATCTTTCTTCCATCGATCCTCTTCAGACCGCACGCGAGCATGCCGAGAGCGAACGAGCCATCCACGACTTCCTTCGTAGCGATGGACCCGAACTGCAGGCAAAGCTCAAAGCCTACTCCGAAGGCAAAGGCAGCTACATTGAACAGTTTTGTGCGTCGTCTTCTTCTCCGAGATTCGATGGCATGTCGCTAATCGTGAATGCAAGGGTACGACTCCTATCTGAACTACGACAACCCTGTGGTGCTGAACCTCAATCCTTTCTTCCTTCTCGAAGATGATCCAACTCCGGCTCGCAATAATCAGGTTACCCGTGCGGCATCTCTGGTCGTATCCGCCCTGTCATTCGTTCGCGCTGTTCGCAAAGAGGAGTTGCCTCCCGACCAGATCCGTGGTCAGCCACTTGACATGTATCAATACTCCCGCCTGTTTGGCACGGCTCGTATTCCTACCGAAAATGGCTGTCATATTGGTCAGGATCCATCCTCCAAACACATCGTTGTCTTGAGCCGTGGGCAATTCTACTGGTTCGATGTTCTGGACGACAACAACGACATCATCATGACTGAGAAGGATGTCAGTCTGAATCTCCAGGTCATCGCCGACGACGCTGAACAAATGCCGATCAACGAGGCTGCGAAAGGTGCGCTCGGTGTGCTCAGCACCGAAAATCGCAAGATCTGGTCCAACTTGCGTGAGCTTATCAGTAAAGATGAAGGCTCGAACAACAGCGATTGTCTCAACATCGTGGACTCCGCCCTGTTCATATTATGTCTCGACTACACGGAGCCCAAGACTAGTGCCCAGCTTTGCATGAACATGCTCTGCGGTACATCTGTGATTGAGCGGGGCGTTCAGGTAGGAACCTGCACCAACAGATGGTACGACAAGCTGCAGATCATTGTCTGCAAGAACGGCAGTGCTGGCATCAATTTTGAGCACACTGGCGTTGACGGCCACACTGTCCTTCGATTTGCTTCCGATGTCTACACGGACACCATTCTTCGCTTTGCTAGAACCATCAATGGCCAAGCTCCATCTCTATGGGCATCTCAATCGCCAGATCCATCCAAGCGAGACCTCAACAGCTTTGGCGATGTTAGCACAACACCACACAAGCTTGAATGGGACATGGTACCAGAGCTGTCAACTGCACTCCGATTCGCAGAAACGCGCTTGGCCGACTTGATCCAGCAAAATGAATTTCATACACTTGAGTTTGAGCACTACGGCAAGAACTTCATTACGTCTATGGGTTTCTCCCCGGACGCCTTTGTGCAGATGGCTTTCCAAGCTGCTTACTACGGCTTGTATGGAAGAATCGAAAGCGTCTACGAGCCGGCCATGACCAAGACATTCTACCACGGTCGGACTGAAGCTGTCCGCTCAGTCACCCATGAGAGCGCAGAATTCGTCCGCACTTTCTGGGCTGACAATCCTCCGGCCAAGAAGATCGAGGCTCTCAAGAAGGCATGTGAACGCCATGCTGTCTTGACTAAAGAATGCGCCAAAGCCCAGGGACACGACCGTCATCTCTACGCCCTCCTCTGCCTGTGGCAGCGGCAGATCGACGGTGATGCAGAAGTCATCAGCATTGATGGCGCCAGCACGAATGGGTACAGCAGCCCTACCAGCGACGTAGGCCCTTCGCCTAGCCGCAATAGCGTCACGAGCGACACAGGCAGCATCCAATCGTCTACCTCTCCTCCTCGCCAGCAGCAACAGCCTATCCTGCCCGCAATCTTCAACGACAATGGCTGGGACAAGATCAACAACACCATCCTCAGCACCTCCAACTGCGGCAACCCGTCTCTACGCCATTTCGGTTTCGGACCCACTTCCGGAGACGGATTCGGTATCGGATACATCATCAAAGACGGCTCGGTGTCTGTATGTGCGAGCAGTAAACATCGACAGACGAAGCGATACATCGACGCCCTGGAGAGCTACTTCTTGGAGATCCGCAAATTGCTCAAGCAGACGCATCGCAGAGGTACAAGTACGGACAAGCAGGCTTCCAGGGCACGGGAGGCGGAGGAGAAGAGGCCCAAGGGAAGTCGTCTGAAGTCTAGAGGAAGGGTGGTGGGGGCGGGAGAGGCTCCCGCTGCTGCTGCGAGTAAGGCGAGTGCCGAGGAAGAGAGTGGTGTTGCCAGTGACGACGAGCTCGGTGGATGTAAGTTTTGCATAAATCATGCGCACGTGTTGGGCCATATCGAGCTGACCTTTTTGCTTCTGCAGATGGCTTCTTTGACGCTGGAATGCTGATGCAGGCTCTCAAGGCCAAAGGTGATCAGGAAGAGCGCCCGAGCGAGAAGATTGCTCATCGACGTGAAGTGGGCAAGAAGTTGCGGTTGATGGAACACTAAGGCAGAGTGTTCAGTTCATTTCTTGACATTGGCATTGCAGCTAGGAGGGAAGAAGCTATCGGAAGAGATGGATACCGGAATGAATATGTGTAAATATTGCGCCTACCGTGCCGTTCTGTTACAATGGAGTGGTTTATCGAATGGTCACTTTGCAGGCAATATGATGCTGCATTCGCGCACGGCTCTTCGGGCTCCAGGCAAAAGGGCAGGTAACATTAGAAGCTGGTCGGGAGCGGGTGATACTATCTCGGATGTACACATTCATCTTGAAACAATATCGAAAAGGTAACGCTCAGCTGAGGTATAGGAATTCGCCGAGTGTCTTAACGCCAAGTCATTCAATATTTCTTGACATCATACCTAGTAAGTGCCCAGCAAAAAAAAAAATTAGTATCTTCCCAATGGAGAACCTCCCCCTTCCCGTCGTCTTATCCATCCCGCGAAAAGCCTACATCATCGAATATATGACATGGTCATAGAGACCACACATCGCGTCAGACATACACGGACAAGTCGGCTGTACGGAAAAGGAAAAGAAAAACCACCGATCAGTCAAATGCGGTTGTAAAACTTTTTGGGGGGCGACGGAATCAACTTACCTGGATGCAGATGGACTGGAGTTCCTTGGGGGCTCCCGCGGGCACACTCGTCGGCGGACTACAGCGATATCCGAACGTGTCCATGAGTGCCTTTCCCACCGTCGCAACATCTGTCGCGGAGACGCCGAACGAGGCTGCCGACATGCCTACTTGGGTGATGAAGTAGCCCAGTTCTTTCTCGCCCAGGTGCATGAACTTGTGTACTTTGTACATGGACAGCTCGCTGGAGTAGGGCATGACGGTCTTGCCGAATTGGCTACAGCCGAGTAGCGCGGCGAAGTATTGGTAGAGATGCGTGAGGAGGGCGCTGAGAGTATGTTAGTTCTTTCGAAGTCCATGAAGCTTCAAAGGAAAAGTGGAGTGTGGCGGACTGACTATTGATTGGTTTTGGGGTTATTGGCAGCCATGTTCATCATCAGCGGTGCTGCGCCGCCGCCGTCCAACCAGTTTACGGCAATGGGCCTCTTTCCCATCATGCCAATGGCTTCCGGGTTCGTGACCTTGAGCATTCCACCGAAGTACTTGGCCAGATTGACCCCTGCGAATTTGCCGGTACCTGGAGCCAGAATTCCAGGGACAGCAATGCCAACGTTGGGCTTTGTGTAGTTGCCGATGACAGCTGCGAATATGGGCATCGATGGTTAGCTTCGTGTATTCCTAAGCGTACAACCGTAGAGTCTGTGGCATTGCCTACCGGTGTTGACCACCAGTGTCAACAGCGTCTGTTGGTTCTTGGCCGTGTTCTCTTTCAGCAGTGCAGTCGTATACTTATCGCATATGGAAGGCTTCGCCGCTGAACCAGCATAACAGCCGGTGAATGCAAGGGATGTAAACAGGATTTGGTGGAGCTTCATCTTGATTCCGGTCTCGACAAGAAAACTGGCGAGTCTTACAGGACAGGACAAGAGCGGCAAGAGACGATTAGAAATACGAATGATCAGAGTTGCGCGGGCAAAGTGGAGATCGAGAGTGCGAGCACATGCCATCCTGGCTCCGTTCATGCGCTGCCATATTGGGCACATCATCCAGGGCAGTACTCTCCATCTGGTAAGAGGGCTATCTTCAATGAGGCCTCAACATCTGGGGTACCTTGCTGCTCATGTCGGAACTGTCGTTCTCCGGTATGCCCTCCACACGTCTCTTGGCCAATCGTGTAGCAACGGCCACTTGCAGCTGGGCAGAATCAAGATTTATTCCATGCTGGGCTCCAAAGCGAATAGAGTTTAAGCATGTATTTAAGACTGTCAAGGAGCTTGCCGGACGCATGAGCCAATGAGGGAGCCCGAAGATGTAAGCGTGCCAACCTCATCTCCCTTGAGCTGTCATCTGCCGCAGATAACGTAGTTCGTCGTCGGCCAGAGGCGAAGCAATCAGAGCTCGACCATTGGAAAGCGATGGCCGGGCAACGAGCTCTGGCCAGGATGTGTAGACATTCCAAAAATGTCTTGACGTGCTTGATTCTAATCCTCATGAGTCTGCGAAGCTGAGGATCGCTTGCCTCGATTGGTGTCCGTGGAAAACCACGCGGTTTAGGGCTATGCAACGCCGCCAGACGTACAAGAAGGACCAGATATACAGCGTGTATCGGCCTGGCGTAGGACAGGAATTCTTGAGCTTCAGCGTGACACTTGGCAACCAGGACATTGCCTCGACCCGAACACCGTCATGGAAGACTTCTAGACCGACTCAGGCAATGCGGGGCTATCGTAAAGGTGAGGACCAGGGTCAGGGGAGCCAAGACGGAATACACTGCAAGCATCCGATTATGGTCATTGCCGAAATGTTGTCTTTTGCATTCCGCGTGAGAATGGAGGACCAGTCTGTGAAGATCGGCAGACTCGAGATCCTAGTTACGGCGGGCCACAGTGACAGCCTGATATCGACATTTCGCGGATAAAGACTTCGATCGGCAAACCGCTTGGAGAGAGAATTTGAAGTTGAATAGATACTGCGTTCATGCGAGGTGGATGAAGACAAAGGGAGAAAGCGCGACTAAGTTGATGAAGGTGCTGGTAGTGGGAAAGGTAAAGTTTAGTGGAGACCCCATCAAATGTGTCCCGGCTTCCGGAGAGTCCCGACTACACTTCATGTCTCCATAGCGTATGCCAAGTCGGGAGTCATGAATATTCAAGGTTCCTTGCTGCATACAATGCGCACTCCAGGGCTTTAGGAACAGCAAGCGAGACAGCTGACATCTTTGGTGGGTCTTCCCACAGTAGTAGCTAATATCAGCCATGGCAGGATATCAGCTCGGAAGTTCTATCTTCTTCGCGCAGTCGTGATGGGTGTGTCGCCTTCAATCCTGTTTCCCTTGGTATGGACAGTTCATCTCATCTATCTCACGGGGTACAAGCCCTATCTTCATCCTTTGGCAATGTTTCCTGGACCCAAATTTGCCGCTCTGAGCAAATGCCCTTATGCTGCGTCTGCAAAACCAGCAAGGCCTTCTCAGCGTTTGCTGGTGATATAGTGACCAGATCTCGCTTGGCTTCGACTACAGTCAGCTTGGTCTCGAAGGCTTCACCAACTCTTTGCACGATGCCTTTATAGCTAACACCGCCTTTGGACCCCGAAATCCTCGAATCTCAAACCAACCCCTTGATTCGAAAAGATCGAGTCATCCCCGCAGGAAGAATAGTTTCCATGACGATCGCAGATGTGCATTTCAACGATGAGACTTAGACCAACCGCAACCGGATTCAAACCGGAGGAATGGCTGGACGCAGTACCTCGAGCACCGGATGGGAGTCCATCGGAGAGGTAATTTCGTTGCATTCGGAAAGAGGAGTGAGGAGTTGTTTAGGGATCAAGTAAGCTCTTATCATTGATTGGAAAGAAAAATATGGAAGTGTGAAAGAAAGCTGATGTTAGGTGATTATGTAGAACTCCCTCAAAGCTCTGGGAACGATTATCCGAAAGTTTGACTCGAGATTGTACGACGCGGATATCACTGACGTATTCGTGGGACATGATTTCATTCTGCCGAGTCCGGAGCTGGACTTCAAAGGCACCAGGGAAAGTGGTTGGAACACCGACATGAACGAATGTGCTTAGAGGGAGAGGCAGTGTTAATAACACAGCAGGAATGGTTTGATACTTAGTCTACCACCCGCATTGTGGTTGTACTCTCCCAAACGCCCCTCTCACTTTTCTCGACCTCAGCTAAGTAGAACTTCCAACCCCATCCTCCCTGGCTGCTGGCGGAGAGCAAGAAGGCGCAATTTTCGGCGTTGAAGGTTCCACTCATACCCTCGCAGCTAGCGACAAGCGCACAGCCCCATCGGGGTCTCTCGGTAAGGTTTAGTGCAAATGCAGATTGAGCATGAGTCGCGAGCTGGTCGAGAACTTGATCAAAAGTAGAGGTCTTCGAAACATATACCGAGTTGCAGATTTTGCAGAGTATCGGCGGAGCTCTAGAGGATGTCAGACCGTGCGATTCCATCTCGATCTCTGTTGATCGTACCTTTCGATTCCATGTCTTATCTTGCCCGTGTGGTTGTCTTTCTTTGCCACTACACTACCCGGTTTGACAAGGACAATGGTCGCCATCACAGGGAAAGCATCGTGACCAATGTGGGTAGGCACCGCTGGCGAGCGTGGTAGTGGTCGAAGTCCCGTGACGTCGCTGTGATCTAATCTTCGGTCCGGCGAAGGCACAGCATTTATATCTCGATCAGGTTTCTTTCGTGGAGAATATGGCAAGCTCATTTCTGTTGTTATTGATGGTGTCGTTTGTTTGCTCTTGTTTAAACGGGTGGTGATGCGGTGGAACGCTTGCAGGTGATGCTCAGTTTCTCATACTGTCATGTGAATCGTGGCCTCAGCTCTGACGTCCCCGTCGAGATCGCCCACCTCTACCTCTCGCTCCCACATTTCCACGCTGCATCACAGGGCTGCTCCCAACGAGAGAGCTGTCGAGGGTAGAACTTGAAAGATTCAGACTGCCTGGACTCCGAGGAAGGGCATCTGCAGCGCTGACTTGTTGGCGCATTCTCTCTTGCAGGCCCGTAGCGATTGGTGGTGGGCCCATTTGACCTCTCTGCAGTGGAGTTCTCGCCGCTCGAGGCGCAGTACGGCCGACGAATGAATTCTGCAGCTCGGACTCGGAGTCGGTATCCTCCACCTCGGTGTCGGTATGCTGATAGCTGCCAGCCTCTGGTACTGAATCATCCAGGTCTCGCTCAAGTCCAAGGTCTTCCTCATCTCTTGCAGCACCAGTGAGCTCTGCCTCTTCCATCTCCGCATATTCGACTCCCTGCTCTGCTGTATCCTGCTCCGTGGTCTCCACTTGACTGCCCTCCATCATGCTGTCCTCGTTGAATGTGACTTCCGCACCAGTCATGTCGGCTTCAGGTATCTCAGCGTCCAAATCTACCTCCACTGCTTCCCCAGCTTCTTCCTCCTCAGCAGCGGTCGCTTCTTGCGCTTCTGCCTGGGCCTGGGCCTCCGCCAATTGCTGCTGTGCCTGCAGATCGCGCATCCCCGCCTCCTGACGCTCTATCTCAAGTTGCTCTTGACGCTCAATCTCTTCCTCATGCATAGCTTGCAGAGTCTTGGGCACACCAGGCGGCCGGATCCAAGTCGCGCCAAAGTCGGCAATATTGCCCCTGCGCCTCATGATGCTCGCCTCGTCTTGCTCGAGCAGACTGAGAGGGCTGCGCGCGTTGTAGGCCTTCTTTTCTTCCTCCCGCTGCTGGCGAAGACGATGCGCCTGGTGTGCGTTATGGCCATTGACGGGAGGCGGAGAGTCGGAGCGTGGGCGGAACGTAGTACGCAGCCATGTCGAATTATCGCCCTGGGGCGGAATCAACGGGAGGGAGAGCATGTTGGTGAGCTCACAATGCGGATGTTGAAGGTTGAAGACGCGTTGTTGACCTGAGGTTCGCGTGACCCGCCTTTGGATGTCGATATCCAGGAAGAGTGTGCATCACGGTTTTGAGCTGGAGTTAGGTGGATCCGCAGCTCTTCGGACTCCAGCGCCAGCTAGCTTTCCTTTCACATGCAACCGACGTTGACATTGTTCCGATCGGTTTATTGTCGGCTCAAGGCAAAACGCAGCTTCCATCCTGGTGTAGCTCTCATCACGCTAAAAACGGCCCGCGAAGCACGAGCCACGACGAGACATAGACCTTCGCATCTTCGCCTTTGCAATCCTTCTTCCTTTCTTCTTCATACTTAGTGAGTACCACCCAACGCACCCCACATTCTACACCACACAGTTGCTAACCTGTCTCTAGCCTTGTTGCCCTAAGTCAGCTCACGTATTGGCGAGGGCTGTAGCTAGTCCTGCATTGCACAGCGCGGAGACCAGCTACAGTGGCTGTCCTTCGGGGCCGCCAGCAGCGCAATTTTTGCTGGCCAACATCATCACCTACATGGTGACTTTTTTCATCAGACTGCCCGGGTCCACGTGGCCTGGGCCTGGAGAAGAAGCGCAACAATAGCGTGGAAGATCAGCATATTGGATGCTGCTTGTGGTCGTCGCCCACAGCCCTTCGCCGTGACGCTTACCCTGCCGCGCCTACCTCGACGGCGCAGAGAACCTCGAACGGTAGGACACCACGACATGTCTCTACATGAAGTCAAAGCATGCAGCACGGCCGCCGCCTGCTCGGACCCGATGATTCGGCTACATCGAATACTGTGCTGTGATGCTACATCCTCAGCACCTGGCATTTCCTGCTATCACCACCACGACGCCCAATCGCCACGATGCCTCTACAGCGCTCCAGACACACATCTCACGCCATGATAGCTCTCCTGAAGCTACGCGCACAACAGAAGGCAGAGATTAGGGGTGGGAATTCGAAAGATGAACTGTATACCACTTGGGGTGACAACACGCGTTTGGAGATTCTGCTTGATACTTGACAGCGGCCAGCAGATTTGTTCACCCGGCTCGGGAGGCGAGTGTCACATGTGCCTGACGCAACCAAGTTTGGAAGGTCAGCTGTCACCTCAAGCAGGCTGGGAGCAAGACTAGGGCCATGGAGGTTAAACAGAAGTGTCGCATTGGAGAATGCTCCTGCCCGTCAATATCGCGCATATGCGTCGGCCGTGGGGTGTGTGCTGCTGCCGCTGCCGAAAGCAGACGAGTTCGAACGTCATGATTGGAGCCATTTACAGCTCAGCAACTATCGTGACTGGCTTCTCGAGAGGGACGAAAAGTGCACGCTGGACATGCGAGACGCCAAGTGACAGCCTGTGGCCTTTTTCCTGCGTGTCTCGATTGCCCTCAACACTTGGAGTTTGCTGGTCGTCTCTGGGATTTCAACACACTGCAAAACACGTCGTTAGCCGCTCTTTCACGCATTAGAGCCTCACGCCTCACGTCTCTGAGTCTCCAGGCAAACGCTCCAAGACCTATTTTACGCTGTCAATCCAGAGAACGGGAGTGCCATTTCAAGCGTGTGAAATTCGAGCAGCGAGTGGGAACTTCTTCTGCGGCCGGTCTTTGCCCACTTTCACCAGAAGATGGGCCAAACTTCAAATGCCAGCAGCTCCCCTTGGATGTCGAACAGCATGTTAGCGATACCTGCGACCGGTTCCGCAAGGCTCTTGTGTTCGATTTCAGGTCAACGGTCGCGTCAGCCAGGACGTTCTCATCGCCTGCAACAGCATCGAAGCGTATCAGATGCTAATAGAATACTACAAGCCCTCGGGCTAGTAGCATTAACTGGGCCGATGGGCGCTGGAAAGTTCAGCCTGATAGACTGCATGTTCAACCAAACCGGAATAGCCAACGACACGTGGCACCAACATTGTTCACCGCTACTGCGCCCCTGCAACCGGCCAGAGCGAACTGTTCTGCGTCAATGCGAAATACTACAGCAACGACCAGGTCGGAAGTCAGGTTGTACTACATTGAGGAAGCATATATGAATACCTAGCAGTGAATGATCAAGATGACAACGAAGAGCTTAACGACAGCACAATGGAGGCCAAGTACGAGAGTGCCATTAACTTCATTCAAACAGTACTCTGTGGAAGGGAAGAAGAGGATTCTCAGTCCAAGGATGTTGCTTATTAATTCTTCAAGGAGCAGTACAGAAAGCAAGTGCCGCAGATTGACCTGGCCAAGAGATTGACAGCGCGTATCAAAAGACCATGGCCAAGGTGGACCCCAAGAGCAATGAGGTGCTCACTAATTCTGATCGCCAATACGCTGTGGTGGAGGAAGACGAGAAACGGGACCCTGAAGCTGTGATGGCGATTCACGCTACAGCGAATATCGCACTTTTGCTTGTTGAGGGACCGGTCAAGCGAAGGCTCAAAGAGTTCGAAGATTACGGATTCTCTGAAGGCTCGGAGACAAAGTCATCAGACGTGGCCATCACACGCGACAGGCGACCAATCTGAGATGGATACGTAATGGATTCAGAGGAACGCGGCTGGCTTCAGTTGCTAGACTGAAGGACTGTAGTGTGCGTTCGATAGGTTAGTTCTGTTCTTCGGCCAAGAGCCTCCCTACTGATTCAGAACAGCCAACATGCTAACGAGATAGACAGATAGCCTTCACTGAGCATCAACCAGTAGTCAGCACGCGACAGAACAGAGATCGATACACAAGAGTCTTCTTCTCTGGGGAGCTTGATAACATTGAACCAATTTGAGAAGGCCCGTCAGTTCAGTTCTGGATCATCACATGTCAGAGGGCCGTGCACCGAAGAAGCCATCTGGAGCTCGACTTCAGCTGTTCAACTCCACCTCAACTTGTTTCAACTTCTTTCCACACACACAGCTCCACGACCACAACCGCCTCGAATAACACTTGTCTACACCACCGCAGCGCTCTATAGACACCGTCAGAGCAGAAGGGATGGATAAGACTCCAGAGTCGAAGGGCGTTAAGCGGCTCGGCGGCCCACTCATGCCCTCTACGAGTGAGGACGACCACCAGCAAGATGGTGGCAGTAGTAAGTTGCCACACACGTCATGGTTTGAGCAAGTTGACTGACCTGGCACACAGGCCCAAAGCGCACGAAGCTCGACAATCAGCCTGACACTCGGTCTGACATTCAGTACGACACGCAGCCCGTCACTCAGCATGATACTCAGCCCGAGCCAAATGTGGCGGAAGAGATGAATTGGGATCAACAGCGCAAGTCTCATGATCAGTGGAAAAGCGACCTTTTTGTCCCTCAAGATAAGCAGGCATCGGATGCGCAGGTCGGGAACAACGGTATGTTGATTGTGCGCTCCTGGTTTGGCATTGCTAACATGTGACATAGGCGCCGAGGTGGAACCGACTCAAGTGACTGTCGAGAAGGCAGTGTCGCCGTCGCAGGAAGTGATCACTTCGGAGCCAGATTCTACCATCGAAGAGATTGAGATGCCTGGTCACGTCTTCGAAGAGGCAAAAGCACCAACAGCCTCACCAGAAGCGGCCATTGCCAGATCAGACATCACGAGCGACGACGAAATCACCTCGCAGAACGATTCCGACAGCCAAGAATTGGGCGCAGATCCCGAGCGCGCCACGAGGGAGACTTCGCACGATTCTTCTCCTACAGCGTATCGATACGTCGACCCGGACTTGCTCCAGAAGCGACAACGTGAGCTTCTATCCGCCTTGCCACAAGGCTTTCCACGCCTCGCATGCTATCTTCCGGATTTCAAGGAAGCCGAAGGTCTTGTGGAATTCGTCTGCGACAAATTCATTGCTGGAGCTCAGGAGATCAAGAAGCAAGGATACGTAAACGAAGAAATCGACGTTGTCTGTGATGACTTGGCGGCTTGCCGCTCGGCTGAAGACCAGTATGGTAAAGTCGGTCCTGTGGCATGTCTTGGAACCACCGGAAAAGGCAAGACGTCGACAATAAGTTCCCTTCTGGATGATCCGGACGCAGGCTTTGCCTCTGGAGGCAGCAAGCGTGGTACTTACATCTCCCATGAGTATTGCGCCGCTTCACCCGATGAAGCTGCCGATTTGGTGGTCGAGCTCTTCTATCTTAGCAGCGACAGGATCAAGACGCAGGTGAAGGAATTCGTTGCCAATATTCTTCGATACCTCCAACTACGCTCCGGCGAAGACGAAGACGGCAGCGACGATGAGCTCGATGAGGACGAATCAGCTCTGATTGACATAAAGGGCATAACAGCACTGGAATGCCTTGCTGATGTCTTGTGTGGAGAGCGGAGATTTGCAAACACACAATCAATCGAGGAGTTCTGTCGCGAGAAGCTTAAGCAGAACGCTTCCTCCGACAAAATCTTTAAGGAATTTATGCCGACTCTCAAGGCACTCATGGCACCCCGAAAGCGCGATCACGACGTCGAGACTCTTCGGGCGACAGAGTCCAAGGCACTTCACCAAAAGGTTAGGCAGCTGACGAGAGGAAGCATGAACAGACGCGGCGTGGATCGCGAGCCATCGGCATGGCCATTTGTCACCAAAGTACAGGTCCGCCAGGTTAACAAATACCTTGACGCGGGCCTCATCCTTGCCGATACCCCAGGTAGTGGCGACAACAATTACCATGTGGTCGAGAACACTCAGAGGTCCATCCAGGATGCTGGCACGATCATGATCATCACTCACCACCTTCGCTTCCACGACGACGAAGCGCTTCGGCAGCATCTGAAGACCTGCATACGACTTGGGAAGATGAACAATATCATACTCGTCCTAACCAAGATCGATGAGATGTCCAACTACAACGAGGAAGAGCGACTATCGCTCTCGCCGGAGGAGGCGGGCGAGCTGGATGCAGCTGAGACCAGACTTGAGGTACTGCGGCTCAAGGTTGAGGAAACCCGGCAGAAGAAGCAGAATGCGCGAGCAAATAAGATGCAGGATGACTACATGAGATACGACGGCGACCTCCAAGACCTCGAAGCAGCAGAGAAGAAAGCAGAGGCGCATCTCCGCCAGTCTCACATCATGCTGAGATGCAATGAGCTTCGACGACAGGCAACCGAAATGCTACGAGCCGTGGACAAGTCTGCATTCGCGCCAAAGCTCAAGGCATTCCCCATTTCGAACACACAATACCAGCTACATCTTTCGAACAATGGAAAGAAATGCCCTTTCCTCGACTTGGAAGCCACCGGAATTCCTAGTCTACGCCGAGAACTCCTCACAATTTCTGCTGGTGGCAAGTCCAGGACGCTGCAACACATTTGCACTAGGAAGCTTCCGTGGCTCTTCGCTGGTATTGAGCTCATTCTTACGAAGACGCCAGTCGAGCGAAAGGACAAGCTTCGAAATGTCGTCGCCCAATTGATTTGCGAGGAGTCTTCGATCTTTAAGGACATGAAGAGGGAGCTCATGAACTCCTACGACAAAACCATCATCAAAGCCATTTCCGACAACATTCCTGGTTGGAGCGAAGCATGTAGCGGCATGCTGAACATCGAGCTTTCCACGCTCCACGGAGGCACGCTCCTGGGAGTGTTGAGGCGAGATGGCAAGTGGAAGCACAAGAAGCTCGGCAAAGTCTTCAATCTGACCAAGAATATCCATGAAATCTTCTTGTTGGGGAATAAGAACAAGAAGATCGTCGTGGCCTTCGAGAAGTTTGGAGACTACTACTTAGGACTGGTTGTGAAGCAGTTCTACATGCGTCTCAAGGACAAGCTCGACAAGCTCCGCAAGACACTTACGGAAGGCCAATATGGCAAGGGAATGCGCATGGGCCCATTCTCACGGTACATCATGGGCACTTACGACGACATAGAGCATGCCATGGAGAAGCAGTTCGCCAAGCTCGAGGCTAAGATTACTTCAATCCGTCACGCACTCACTCTCGAGCCCATGAATGATGACTATGACGAGAAGAACGGTGTGAATGGCGAGATGTACCAGCACATTTTCGGCCGTGCTATGGGGCAGAGCTACAAAGAGAGCCGGACCGCCGACGACCACGGCAAGCTGAAAGGCAAGGCGGCCAAGAGGGCCCGTCTTGCTGTGATCGAGGCGAATTTGACCACGCCGGACAAGGAGAAGAACCTCTTCCATTGCGTTGGCAATATGGGCAGAGAGCGGCTTGAGAGCTTCTTCGATGAGTGGGCTGAGACGTCTGCCGACATCGTCAATGGAGCCTTTGCGAAGATCCAGCAGAACTTCGACACCCACTTTCGCGATCAACAAACCATCAAATCGGAAGACCAGCCTGAGGCCGAGGAAAAGCTCAAGAGCATGATTGCCGAAGCCAACAGTGTCATCGGCGGTCGCATGAAGGAGCTTATGGACACTTGCGCCAGCTTCGAACGGACCAATTCGACGGCTTAAGAAGCCACATCGGGGGAGGAAAGGTGAGGAGAAGGAACATACTTATGGAACGATACGACATGACACGACACGACACATTAAGAAACCTCGATGGGAGATGATTGCAATGTCTTTCAATTGCTCCAACAACTTTCAAAGAGCAAAGATGTACCAACGTGCGGGAGATCTACCTATTCGAGCCACGAGCCATCTTTCAGATAGCTAGTAGCCACAGGTCGCAAAAGAAAACAGCATCTTAGGAAAACCGCATCCCAGTGACTCTATTTCCTCGCTCCAGTACTTCGGTCCAAGTGACGATCATCGAGCAGTCCTCCTCTGGGTCCATTGAGCGAGTCGTTCGTCGAGCATCTTCTCGCTGGATTGAACGTCAACGCAGAACAGAACGAACCATGACTTTTCAACTTACGTGACGGCATACCCTTCGCTACGCAACTGCTCGCATAGCAAGCGACTGCCACCCGCTCTCTCAGTGCAGCCGCTGCTGTGTGACACCGCGAGGCTAAGTCTGATGCGTTCCCAGTCTTGTGAAGTTGGAGGTCGTAGTAAGGCGTCCTTGGGAGTTGGCGCTGTCTTGGCCGAAGGCATTGTGATCTGCTCACATTCGTTGCTGCTACATCTCTTTGAGCGGATGTGTTGATGTACGAGGGCTAATAAATATCATATCGGGTCGCCAGGACGTGAGCAGGCGGTCGTGCATCTAGACACGCTTCGGGCAGCTATTGGATTCGTTCCGCTGGTGGTACCCTGTCGGGTGTTTACTGGCCCGAACTGACGACAGGTACATATATCGAGAAGGCCCGAATGGACGACAGGTACATATATCAAGTACAGACCTGGACCTATCTCGCACGTGGAAAGGTTGCCCTCGTTTCTCAGATGCCTCACGGCCGTAAGATTTCGGGAGAGCCCTAAGCATCGATTGACTTAGGCAGCTGTGCAGGGTCCAGTTCATCCCGCTGCACTCTCTGAACATCCAGCCTCTCATCTGCAAGAGCTCGCTCCTGACTTTCGCTCAAGCCATCCAGGCTGAGCGTGATCTTCGGTCCGGTAAACCTATCACATGTAAGCTCTCCTGTCGTGGAGCAAGCTTTCGGACGAACGCATATGTAACTCACCATTTCCTCAAAGTAGTAAAGTAGCGCACCTCCCCAGACGGCTCCGTTAATCACCACCGTATAATTCATCGTATCTGCAGTTGGGGTCGGCCCGTCAACGGGAAACATCGCCAGTGTAGTCCCGAAAACAATGAATACTATGGCTATCCACGCAATAGCAATGCTGAAGCGGCCGGTGTAGAATGGTCCGGGTTTAAACTTCTTCTGGCCCCAGACGACTCGCGCAAAGATAGGTATACCCCATGCCACGTTATTGCCGGCGACGGCGAGCGAGAAGAGCGCCTGGGCTGCAGCTGGGGCAATGAGGGAAAGCAGACCAAGAACGGCGGCTACGAGCACGCATCCCCAGACTGCGCGAAGTGGAATGTATCCCATTCTCTGGCTAATCACGCGGAAGAATTTAGAGAACGGCAGAGCACCGTCTCGGCTAAATGCCCAGCTCTGGCGTGAAGCGGCGACTAGGATGCTGAGGCCCATGAGAAATTGCACAATGAAGAGCAGAGTCATCAGACCAATTGCACCAGACTTTCCAAGAGCATCATAGTAGATCTGCGCCATCGGTTGCCCAAACGGGGAGTTCAAAATACTGTCCAGATCGGTACTCATGCAAGCCGCGATGACAATGAGTATGATAAATCCGAAGATCCAGCAGCTCCCAATAGACATGATGATCCCGTATGGCACGGCTCTGGTAGCGTTCGCGGCCTCTTCGGCCATGTGTACGCAGCTGTCGAAGCCGCCAATCGTCCAGATGGGACTGAGCCATGCTAGCATGAAAGTCCAGCCCTTGGGCCAAGTAGTGAGGTTGTCAATCTCCGCGAAGATGAAGCGGCCATCGTTCCTTTGAGAAGCGCGTCCAATGGGCAGGGCTATGATAGTTGCAAGTATTAGGACGAAGTTGAGAATGACGAAAACGGTCTGCAGTTTCCCCATGATCTTGCCAAGAGTGCTCGCCAGACTGCCGTGCAGGAGCACACAGACTAGGAATACGGCATAGATCACACCATCAGATGGGCTCCATCGGCCGTCAGTAGCGATCGTTGGCACACTCAGAAGCATCAACGAGAACCCGTAGTCGATCGAACACAGGCCGCCGACCAGCCCAAGTGTATTGCTGTAGCCGACCAAGAAAGAGAGGGCATTTCGTGTCTTCGGGCTGCTGAAGTAGTGGGTCCACCAGTACAAACCTCCGGACGTCGGCATCGCACTTCCAAGATCTGCCATTGCAAGTCCTACAAAGAAAATGAACATGCTGGCAAGGAACCAGCTCCAGACCATACCTCCAGGGCCCGCGGGAATCGAATAGGTAAGCGTGCTAGCAATCGATGGTAGAAGGCCCATGATGGAGAATGAGAGCCCGAACACTTCTATCATGGTGAAGTTCCTACGCAATTCTTGCTTGTATCCAAGCTTGGCTAAGGCATTCTTAGTACGGCGTGTTGAAGGCAGGCGTAGACAGCACACTGACCGAGCATTGCGGCATCATCTTCGCTAGCCAGGCCTTCTGCTGCCACGCTCGCGGAAGCTTGCCGTCCTTTCGCATCTGGAATTGAGGAGTCTTCAGCCATTCTGGCAAGTATCAATAGATCAGAGACCGAAGTTGCATTCGAGAAGAAGTGATAGTGTGCCAGTAGATTAGTAGCGAAATCTCATGTATCTCAGCAACGCCGACAGTCGCTGAGGATCCGCGCTCGATTGTGCCGCATCAGCTTACTGGATCAGACGTAAGTACATGGCGCATGGCTTGAGATAGGCGAAAGTCCAGATAACGCAGGGCTGACATGCTTTGGCTGTGTTTTTGCCCGCCCTACCAACGCTACACCCAGCAGAGCATTGCCGCCGAAGACTGATGAGACATGGCCTCCCATCAGGTCAGCTTAATGACAGCTGATAAGGGAGGTGCAGCGGAAGAGACCTTCATTGGCTTCAGATTTTGATGGCTTCGTCGATGATGTTAGACAGAAAGCCGTCGCCCAGAACTGACGTTGGTGAGCTAGTGAGATCTACCGTAAGCTCGACACCGTCTCTCGGCTCGGACCTCCGGGCCGCGCGCTAGCTGGGATAGCGTGCACGTGACAGCAGTGTTTCGAGATTTCGGATCTGCTCCCTGACCTTTGTCGACATCCAAAGACATCCCTAGAGACCTTCAAAATGTTATCGAGACGCATGGTAAGATGAAGCTCACAAGCATGACAGAAGCTTTCGCTAATCCTCTAGCTCTCGCGTGAGGAGGAAGACGAGATCGGCGAGGAGAAAGAGGTCCGCCGGGAAGACCAAGAGAAGATCAATCGCTTCAGCCGGCTTCATTCCCGCGAGAAGACGCTTGAGGACGAGTTGAAGACCATGCAGGTGTGCGATCGGTGCTTCAACGAGTGCACAACCATCGCAATCCGCTGACGAACTCCAGAAAGACAAAGAAGACCTCGAAGAGATCTCGACAGAACTGGAACTGGCAGACGAAGACGAGAAAGCCCCGTACGATGCCCCGTCACCACGACACGATGCTGTTATTGGCGTTTGCTGATCGGAGTAGGTACAAGATCGGTGACACGTTCTTCAACCTCCCGGTTCCAGAAGTGCAGGAGCTCCTGTCTGCGTCTGTGGAGCGCATAGATGGGGATGTCTCTGCCGTGGAGGACAAGCTGGGCGAACTGCGAGAAGAAATGCAGGAATTGAAGGCCGCTCTTTACGGCCGCTTCGGAAAGAGCATCAATCTTGAAGCATGATCGGATTCTCGAGCGATTGGTGTCTATCCCTGAAACTGGCCCCGCCGCTTCGGACGTTCAATCGCCCAGTTGTCATGCCCCTCACGAAGTCATGCATCATCTGAAGAGATGGGTGCTACTGAGCAGGCTACTATAGAAGCCGAGAAACTCCGCAATAGTGGAAGCGAGCGGCAGAGAACCCGCGCCAGACCAGCGCCACTACACTGAACACGCTTCCCACCGAGGTCGGTAGTCTGTATGAAAACCCGTCGTTTTAGGACTTTTTGCAAAGCTCTTCCTCCCTCTCCGGCGGCATCATCAGATGGATAGATACTCTTCACCTATATTCGTATCCTCCGACTCTCCGAGACAGACTGCCTCCTGGTTGCTTCCCTCTGCCTCTGTGGGCAACTACTTCCACATACGCATGAAGCGCCCAGGAGAGAGCACTGAGAACAGTTTGCCAAGGGATTTACAAGCCAACTGATGACACTTTGAAAACGGCCATCGAGCTGTTTTCGTTTGCAGTGATGCTTGGACCATCTCTGACCTGTTCGAGAAGCGAGCCGCCATCTACACGCCCCACCCACCGATGATCATGGATGGGAGATGTGCCAAATACCCCACCCACTTCGCACAACACAAATTTGCTTGAAATACAACGAAAAAATCCGAGACTGCACCGCAAGCTGACCGTATGCCAAGATTCTTCAATGGGCTCGTTCAGCTAACGCACACAGCTGGCCGTGGTCGGTACTCAAGCTTGTCAGGAAAATTCCCACGGTTTTCGAGGCGATGAAACGGAAAATACTGCTTCGAGACATAACATCAGCGCAAGCGCACGAGAAGTCCTACGCTTGGTGGGACCGTCACAAATCCGAGGCGGAAAGTCAACCCTAGAACAGAAGGCATCGCGAAGCTCCTCCTCCTCCTCATTGTTGCTGAAGCCGAGACTGCGAGGCGAGGTCTGGAGATGGAAAAAGGTGATTGTAGGCCGGGGGAGATGATGCGGATAAGGAAAATGCAGGAATGCTACTTACTACCTTACGATCAGTCCACAGCAACAGCAACCACCACCACACCGATTCTTATTCTTATTCCTGACACGACATCCCCTCCACATCTTCAGCTCATCATCAGTTGGGTTTTATTCAGTAACGCTTCACCTCTCTCTCTCTCTCTCTCTCTGCAATGCAAAGCACAAAGGGCAGGCAAGAACAACGAATGTCGATCAGGAAGGTGCGGCGGAGATGCAGGTGATGGCCTTCCTCGGCACGTACCTCTAGCCGAGAAGTGTAGCATGCCGTTCTTTCCGTGGCAACCTGCAACACCCACACCCACATATACACGGCGGGCGCATGTGGCGCAGAAGTACATCGGATACCTTTTAGCACATTAGTGTAGCGAGCGTGCGCTCGATGTTGGTACCAGTGGAGCCTCTTAGCCGAATTACTCCACTCCACATACTCTCTCTACCTACTCTAAGGTAGGTAAAGACTAGGTGGTTATCGTACATTGCAGTAGTGTGGTAGTCTGTCGGACTCTGACAGCGCTTCTTGCCTTTACTATTCCGCCGCTCTCTTCGAATCTTGCCTTCCATTCTTCTTCCTGAGCACCTGATGATTTGAACCATGGCGACTTCGAAAGCAGAAGATCATCCGCCTGTAATCGCGGAAGTCAGCCAAGGCCTGCGTGGACGCGAAGACGCAGGCACCGTAATAACCGGCGAAAATACGAGCTCCAAAGCGGAACTCGAAGACGACCTAACCAGAGCCGACCCTGCAAGACAGACGTCCTCCTCCTCCTCCAAATCTTCAACGTCCTGTCCCAGTGCTCACGACGAAAATGTCGCCGCCACGCAAGAAGAGGCATACACCCTCGTTTCCTTTTCCAGAGGCGACCCCGAGAATCCGTATAATTGGAGTCAGAAGAAGAAGACGTATGTCCTTCTCACTTGTATCGCGCTGGTCATGAACAGCACGATCGGGAGCGCGTTGCCGTCAGGCGCATCGGAAGAGACCGCGGCGCATTTCGACATCACGAATCAATCGCTTTTAGTACTTCCGGTGTCGATCTTCTTGGTGGGATATGTCTTGGGTCCACTGGTGAGTATATCATTGTTGTACCATCTCGTTTCATGCTAAGTGATTCAAGGTCTTTGCGCCCATGAGCGAGTCGTTCGGCAGGAAATGGGTGGTCATGGGAACTTTTATAACTTTCACGGCTTTCAATCTGGGTTGCGCGCTCACCCCGACATTCGCCGGTCTCATCATCATGAGACTTCTGGTCGGTATCAGCGCATCAACCCCAATCTCCGTGATCGGGGGGATCTACGCCGATATCTACGGTACACCAAAGGCCCGCGGACGAGCGGTGACGGCATTCATGGCGGCGACGACGTGGGGACCATTGATTGGACCCATCATCAGCGGCTTTGTGGCGACGGTTTCCTGGAGATGGACGTACTGGGTGGCACTCATCATTGCTGGCGCGACATGGCCATTTCTGATATTCCTGCCCGAGACGTACGGACCTGTTCTGCTGCGGCGGCGGGCAGAGAGGCTGCGGGCGGCGAGCGGAGATGTCAGAGTCGTCGCTCCCGTGGAGATGGAAGAGAAGCAGAGTTGGGCCGAGTTCTGTACGGTGGTCCTGACCAGGCCAGTCCGGATGTTCCTGTTCGAGTGGATCGTGCTGTTCAGCTGCCTGTATCTCTCGGTGGCTTACGCCATCTTCTACATCTACTTCCAGGCGTATCCGATCATCTTCCAGGGCACATATGGGTTCACTGCGGGCGAAGAGGGCCTGACCTTCCTACCGATTGGCGTTGGGGCTGTGTTCGCCGGCGGCATCTACCTCTACTGGGAGCACTACCTGGACAAGGCCCGAAACCGACCTTGCCCACCGGCGTGGGCTCAGAAGGAGGAATACGTTCGACTCCCCATCGCCTGCCTCGGGGCTCCGCTGTTTGCCATCAGCCTGTTCTGGCTCGGATGGACCGCCAAGCCCGAGATCCACTGGATTGTGCCGACGCTGTCTGCACTTCCGTTTGGCATTGGCTTCCTCCTGATCTTTATGGCCTTGATCAATTACATTGTGGATGCATACGAAGTGTTCGCGGCGAGTGCCATGGGAGCGGCATCATGCTCGAGATCCATTTTTGGAGTGGTGCTGCCATTCGCGGCGCGGCCGATGTACGAAACCTTGGGAATCGGATGGGCGTGCAGTCTGTTTGGGTTTGTCAGCATTGCGATGGGGATTGTGCCCTTCTTCTTCATCCGGTACGGAGAGCAGATCCGAGCCAATAGCAAGTGGTGTCAGGAGTTGAAGCGGCAGAAGGGCGAAAGGGAGGAGGAGAGGGAGAGGCGGCAGATGGAAGGGCGAGAGCCGGAGGCGGAGGGCAGGACGGGGGGGCATCATCCGCGTGTGCATGGCGATGGCGATGGCGATGGCGAGAAACAAGTTTGAAGTGGAAGAATGCAGACGGGATGAGATGAAGCGCACTTGGCGCAGTCGTATGGTCGCATGTTCAAAGTGTCGGCAGCGAGATGAATCGTGGTGGGGCGGATGATTGGATGGCTCGCAGGCTCAGCGGCAGGTACACGGTACATCATCAGGTACATGTACCGGGCATGTATCGTATCGAATCGAGGAGATGAGAGGAGAGCCGGGGGCGAGTGGTGGTGGAGATGGTCGGATATCGCGTGTGCAGCGTGGTGGCTACCGGATGCAGAGCTACCAGACTTGCTCCTTCTCGAAGCGGTTGGTCGGCAGATTGCGAGCTGATGATGATGATGAGAATATATCGGGAAGGGATGGTAGATGCGCTCGTGTACGTACCTTGCAGCACGCAATCATCCAAACCAAACCACAAACCAATCGCTGTGGGGTCACAGGGGTCGTCTTGGTGCCCGGGAATTCGGATCGGATGCATGGCCATGAATCAATATTTCATGTGAGTAGTAGCTGTGGTCGTTCCATTCGATTCGTTTCGTTTCGCATGCCGAGTGCGACACGGCGCAGACGGGCATCGATTGGTCAGAGCGTCACTGGGCAGGAGCGCAAGGGCCAGTGGGGCAGTCCCAGATTCGCACCTTAAGGTACGTACCACAGTACCTTACGCAACGGACTCCCTGCGCCCATGAATTAATCATGGCAGCCATTCGGAGCATTTGATGGAGGATTCCTTCACTCCCCCTGCGTGGACCTGCGTTGGCCTGCGGAGAAAGCCTCATCTCAGCCCAGCGTGGGAGAGTGCTCCGTGCTCCGACCGTTACGTTTCGTCGGCAGGAGCATCTCCACGCCAACCTTAATTGAATGCCACACGGACGACGCGACCGAGGAATGCCAACACCCAACACAACACCCCATCTCCTGCGTCCACTGCTGCCGCCGACCGCCGCTTGCTGCTGCTGCTGCTGCTGCTGCCGCCTATTGCTGCCTATTGCTGCCGACTGCTCACCACTGCCAACCCAGTGGCCAGGCACAGCGACCGGGCCACACAGCAACCAGGCACAGACCAGACACACCCACCTGTTGACCTACCACTGCACCCTTCTGATGGCTCCGTCTGTGCGCCAAAAAGTCTTTTGCTGCTCTCAATGACATGACCCGCTCCGCTGGCGAGCCTTTCCCTGTCAGGCTTCTGCACCCTATCTATAGTTCTGCTGGAATAATCACCGCGTCCCTTTGCCTGCCAGAAAGCCAAAATCAACTGCTGCTGACCTGTCCGACTGAGAGCCAGAGTCAGAGCCAGAGCCAGAGCCAAGAGGCAGAGCTAGAGCCAGAGAGCCAGAGAGCCAGAGAGCCATCGCCGTCCCCCCTCTACTCGCCCATCATTACGGGTGCCCGTGCTGGCCCGCGCAGGATCGGATTGTGCTCCCATACTCTCACCTCCTCCCTCCCTCACGACACTCCCCTCCCTCTCGTTGCTGCTCCTGTGCATAGAACCGCTTCACACCCGCAGAAAACCCCATCCGAGCCCACGCACCCATCCACCCGCCCCGCCTTCACCGGACCACATCCTGACACCACCTCCCGCAAGACCGCAAGAAAACAAGATGCATTGAGCACAGTCACACAGAGCACGAGACTTCCACCCAAGTGCTGCAACATCCTCTAGCAAGCGTCACGGTGGGCGGACAATACGGCGATGGACTACGATCATATCCAGAATGGGTGAGACATCCTGACCTGGGCAATATCAGTCCCTATGGCTTACACTCCCCTCAGCGCTGTCGACTGGAACTTCCCTAGTCCATCGGCGACTCCCACCAATGCCTCGTTCGGTCACAATGTCTACAACACCCCAAAGACTGCAATCTTCCCCTCCCACTTTGCAGATGCCTTCTCTACGCCGCAGATGCCCGCCTATACCACCACTCCCCGGCAACTGGACCACCTCACGATGACGCC
Source organism: Lecanosticta acicola (assembly GCA_963674455.1). NCBI lineage: Eukaryota > Fungi > Ascomycota > Dothideomycetes > Mycosphaerellales > Mycosphaerellaceae > Lecanosticta > Lecanosticta acicola. The sequence continues at coordinate 342,533 of CAVMBE010000007.1, read as the reverse complement.
AGTGCAGAGACAGCATGCATCTGCCGAGACATTGCGCGACAACTACTACGCCAACGTCCCAGCCTCGTCATGCGGACCTCTCAACAACGTGCAACGATCAATGCCGCCGCCAAGCCATACTCCAACCGCCTACCAGGGTCAGATGACGAGCCCCGTCTACGGCAACATTCACTCGCAGTCCGCCAGTGCCATGTCCTTTGACACTTCGCAGATGCAGACTCCTCCACCCACTCGCGGTACCTCTGCCCGAAAGCCCACACCACCCCAGCAAGTAGCCTTCGGCACGCCCTCCACAATCGCTTCGAGGCGATTTGTGACTCCGCAGCAGGTACCCAATTCGAATATGCCATCGCAAGCGCAGCATGCACACATGCCGATGCAGTTCCCGCAGCTGCAGTTCTCATCCGATGTGTATCAATTTACCAATCTGGGCCCAGCTTCCGCCCCTGTCTTTCCCCAGACGCAATTGCTGTGGGAGCAGACTGCGAGCCCGAACATGTATAGCCAACAGGCTATGTTGGACGATCCGTTTGCGCCAATGACTTCACAGCCAAAGATTTGGCCACCAGTCTCCGCTGCACAGCAGAACAACGGGCAGCAGATGTCGTTCAGCACACCTGTGATGAATGGCTTTCAGGTTCAGCAGCAGCAGGCGCATAGACCCGCCTCCGCTGCACCAGTAGCACAGTCGCAGCCACATCTATCACCTCCCGTCATGACATGTGCTGTCGTCAATCCTTCGCTGGTCTATAGCTCTCCGGTCCGCCCAGCCATGCCTCCGGTTCGAGCCCACGAGAGCAAGCCGCGAGGTGCTGCGCCCAGACCTGAGCCAAAGAGAAAGGACAGCGGCGCCATAGATCACAAACGATCAGATACCGTAACCTCCACCATCTCGGCGCCCATACCTTCCAAGCCACAACTTCGCAGAAGCAACACAGCGGGCACGACTTCTCGGCCCCAAAGCGCGCATCCATCGGTAGGAAGTGATAGCCTGAGCCGCAGCAACAGCGTGAAGCAACCACCGCGGACCGTGTCGCCTTTGAAACGAATTGGAAAGCTGCCTCTCGGGTCCATCTCGGAGAACAAGAAGGCTCAGCTCAGAAGGTCGGTAATTCTTACTGTCGATGGCGAGACTGGTCTTGCTAGGACCGAGACACTGCCGCCAGACGACAGCCCGACCAAATCTATCCGCGACAGGTATCCTGCCTTGTTTGACAGTGACTCGAGCGATGAAGAGGGGGAAGAGGAGGACCTCACCCCTAGTCGGAGCACGTCGTTCAGTTTTGGCAGAAGCGAGGGAAGGAAGTCAAAGGCGGCGAAGCTGGACCCACCAGTGGAGAATCTGGAAGGCCTGAGCATACCGAGGTCCTCATCATCTGCTTCGATGAAAGTGACGCCGTCCAGGGCTGCAATTTCTGCGGCCGCACAACTCCGCAGAGGAGGCAGCTTGCGTAGACGGACACCTAGCCGCAATGGTCAACGGCGGAGCGCGGCTTCGGCAAACATTTCGATTGACACTGCTCCAATGGACCTGGCTGGAGATCGTAGATCATTGATGCTGAGCCCAGAAGAGCCCGGTCATGATTTCGATTGGGATAGCAGCTCACTTGCTGCCCATAATAGGAGGTGGAGCATGATGTCCTTGGAGCAACAGAACGTCTCTCCTACCCACCAGAACTCTGCAGTACAGCACACTCAGGCGAGCAATCGACGTCCACAGCAAGCTGGGCGTCTGTTACGATGCAGCTGTGGTGTCCCAGAAGAGCGAGGACAAGCCTTGGTGCAATGCCGCTCGTGCACTCAATGGGCTCATGCGCAATGTGTCGGACTGGATCCCACGGCAATACCTCCCACCTTCACGTGCTTCCTATGCACCAAACCAAATACCCGCAATCGTCCGGGCAAAGTCGGCAGTCGCAACAAGGCCTGACGCAACCATTTCAGCTTCTTTAGCGATACACCAACCGATCCGCCATCCCACCCCTCTATCAACTTCGCATACCACACGATGATCTGAGATGATAAGATGTGAGCAGAGCTTTCCCTCCCACAGTAGCGTTCAAGCGTTCCAGTCGGCACAGATTGACAATGACAAAATAATCATGAATGGAGGTCTTTGTACCAGAAAACAGAAGAATATCACACGAATCGCCCATTGGACGATGCTGATGGAAATTTACAATGAACCTGAAGAGGAATATCCGAGACCAAGATTTCTCTCCATTCGAGAGAGCATACTGCGTTGTACTCAGACCAGATAACAATGAGCATCATTTAGCAGCCAAGATCCCTATAATCAATCGTCTTTACTTGCGTTTTCCTGCCTTCGGCTGGTTTCGAAATCTTAGTGCCTACTGAGGTTCCCGGCTGCCGGCAGTCTTGGAAATCTCACGACAGCGAAAGTCTTCATCTCTCGAGGCAAAGAAATCCGGTAAGTGCAGACAAAATAGCTCCCAGTGTCCACCGCCAGCATGCCCGCCTCTTGCACAACGCGAGCGGGCGCGCTGCTTCCAGAATGTCGACCGCCGCCGGCCGCTCCCCCCAGGGCGGCGGCCGAACAAGCTGCTTGACCCACGAACCAAGGCCCGGCTGAAGATGAAGAAGATGTTAAGTTGTCGAGCATCGCCAAAATTCATTTAGAGCATGCTGACTTCCGATAACAGGCAAGACTACTAGGTGATGCTGAGGATGAGAGGAAGCGTTGCTCGAGCACGCGAGGAGCGGTTGGTGCAGAGAACCGTGAGACGTGAAAGGCTCGCGGGCTTAGGGAAGTTGGATAGGTAGGTAGCAAGACGTTGGATGCGCAGAGGCAGTTGTGGTGTCAAGACGCCGCAAGCTCATAGCGGAGAATCAGATCGGGATCAGTGCTCTCGCGTTTCCATTCATGCTCGGGAAGATGCCTTTTGTCGTATATTCGCCATGCGTCCACATGCTAGCTCGCTCGTGACAGGGGTCCGAAGGTCCGTGCATTTCATGTAGCTTAAGTACTTCCGCGACCGTCCAGCTTCCTCCTTCTCCTCCACATCAACAACTCCAAACGCTTACTCGAAACCTCTCCCACAAGTCGAGCATGATGGGGCACAAGGGGCGACCTTCGAGATTGCTGAACACGAAGAAAGCACCGGCCGCCGTGAAGAAGATGTAAGTCAAGGCATCAAGGAGGCGGACAATGGCACTCGGGCTGACCAACATAGCACTCTACAAAACGCCGCCAACTCGCCCTTCCTTCAACTTCCGCCTGAGGTCCGCAACAGGATCTACGCCTTCGCCCTGGGCGGTCGCACGCTCCACATATCCCGAGACGGGAGCAAAGCAGTGGGAATTCCACGCTTCAAAGCAACAGTCTGCCGTGCCGAAGCGACACACGTGCGACCTTGGGACCCCTCTGAGACTCACCGCAGATGCTCCCAGAAAGGATGCGACCTGGCGCTGGCGCTGCTGCGTTGCTCGAGGCAGATCTACTCGGAAGCCGCATTGATCCCGTACGCCGACAACATCTTCAGCTTTGGGTTTTGTAGGCCGAATGCCAAAATCCGCTTCTTCCAAGAAATCATGCCGGTGCAGAAGAGGGCCATCACAGCCGTCGAATTTGCCGTCAGTCTGGACGACTTGTCATGGTACCGAGATCATGTGTACTTGTCATGGTACCCAGATCATCGACCCTGCTCAGACTTGCCTGGCCTGCGAGTCTTATCGGTTGACCTCCACATTGGCGATGAGGCGTCCATGGAGAGTGTCTACACGCTTTGCGTCGATACGTACAAAGATGTTGGGCAAGCTCGGCTGACTTCGGCTCCGATCCGCCTGCGCAGTTCTGGAGTTGTAGGGCCCAGTGAGCTGCAGACATGGGCCGCCAAAATATCGGAGAGGCTTCTGAATGGCGCCGAGACTATTCGCTAGCGGAGAGGCGAAGAAGAGGGCCAAAGTACATGCAGCTCATGAGAAGCGCTCTGAGGAGAGAATTGTGCTTCGCGAGTCGCGAGGTTCTCGGACACACAAGTGATCGATTGGGGGGTCCGACCCGTCAATGCATCTCTGCACTCTGGGCAACGCCGAGCGACAATGCAGGCAGTGGTCCTCTCCGAGGCCGTGCGTCGGCCGGTAAAGTGCTCTTCAGCCACGGCATGCCTCCACGCTGCTTTTCTGAACTTCACAAATGTGCTGATGATATCGACACGAATTCGTCTGATCAGATCACGCCCTGAAGAGATGCAGAGGCGGTCAGATAGCAGCAATCGTATTGTAGTCTGCGATAGCACTCACGAATGTCCTCTGAGGACATCTTGAAGCAATCCGCTCAGCTCTTCGAAGCCGATCTTTCCATTCCCATCTCCCAAGCCCTTTTCCGCAGCCTTCTTATACACCCTTTGCATGTCTTCTTTCGTCACCTTGACGACCCAGCCTGTACTCGTGACCATTGTGAAAGCGCCATCCGCGCCCCTTCCAAGCACGCCGCTCGCATTGAGCATCTTCTCAACCCACACATCATCCGCATCTCCACCCACGGACCTAGCAACCTCGAACAGGTTACTCATCCTTTGCTCCTCCAATTCCCGCCTCACAATCGCAACAGCCGTCTCTCGCCTCGCGATTTCCTCCTCTCTTTCTCTTCGCTCCCGTTCGCGCTTTACCTCCCTCTCCTTCGCCTTCTTCGCCTCGAGCTTCGCCTCCGCAGCCTGCCTTCTCTCCCTCTCCGCAGCTTGTGCCGCCTCTCGCTCAGCTGCACCTTCTGCATCCCGAGCCCGTTGCGCTTCACCTTGCGCGCGTTGGAATTCGTGATACGCCCGTCGCTGATCCCTGCGAGCTAGAGATCTGGCTTTCTTGGCGCCCACATTCCGCTGACCAGGGGCATTTTCTGGTCCGGCTTCGTCGCCTCCTTCTTGCTGCTGCTGTTGTTGTTGTTGTTGCTGAAACTCGCGGAAATCTTCGTTATCGGGTCCCTCGTCCTGGCGATCTACTTCTTCTTCGAAACCGCGCTGATCTCCGTTTCCTGCTTGTTGAGCCTCGTGATCCGGCGGGTCATGCTGGTCATCTTCAGGCGCCACTTCGGCGTGTTGCACTGGCGTCTGCTCCTGATGGTCTGCTGTATTCCTCCTCTGGATCCAGTCTTGGATTTGCGGAGCAAAGTAAAGCAGGGCGCAGATGACACCAAGATGTACAAGGTCTTGGAGGAGAGGCGTTCCTGGTGTTGCGAATGGCAAGAGTCGGTTGAGGATCCCCAGAAACGAGGTCATGATGACGGTCTGAACTGGTTGCGGAGGTGTCGCGGTAGGAATCAAGTATAAGTCTGGTTGAGAATGATGCCGAGTCTAGTTGTTTGTGTGCGGGAGAGGAACATTCTAGGATGCTTCCACGGGCAGCCGGTATCGCGGCAATCGAGTCCGGAGCGATGTGTTCACTTGATATTGCTGCTCCTGTTCCTTTCCTTGTGCGCAGTGCGGATATGAACAGAGACGACGAGTTGATGGCGGAGTGCGAAAGAGGTGTTGAGTGGAGAGGTCTGTGGATTTGGACTAGGCCAAAAATAGTCAAGCGGTGACATCGAATTCTGAGACAAGGTCATTCAGCCTCACCTCACCTCATCAGCATCTGCACGTGACTTTCCCTCTCTCGCCTACTGTACGCCATCTATAGGCGTGAAGTCTTCGTGTAAAGCTACGGGGAGGATCCGTACTCCTCGACGGATCCACGAGATGAGAACACTCGAACCAGTCTTGGACCCTCAAGTTGAATCACGTCTACTTCTGTACTTCCATTCAATGGACGATAGCATTGCTCGAGCATCGAGCACAGAAACTGAACACTGCGACTCTTATCACCCAGTTCTCAATTGCTAGAAGTACAGCTTCGCCCCTCTATATCCTGTCATCGATGGCTTTGGAAGCCATGCCCGTAGCTTCATCATTGCCACAGAGGAGCCACAGTCTCCACTGCTCTCTCGATGACCGCACGAACGCGATCCTTCAACGTCTTATTCGCACACTCAACTTCCAGTTTCTCCAGCCATACCGTTGCGATGTTCTTGTCAACGCGAATCTCTACTCCCGGAACGGGAATACCCATTCCACGCAATCGCTCAATTTCATTCGCCTCTGCTTTTTCAATGGCGACAGCGTCCATGTTCTCGTCTTCCATACCATCTGCTGCAGAGCCATTGAGAGCCAAATTCTGAATCTTTGGTTTCTCAACGGGATTCACAGCGTCCTCTCCGAATTGCGCCTCGAGGAACAGGAACAGCCGCTCGAGCTTCTCTCTCGGACTGACGTTGGCGAGCGGGTTTTTGCTGAGGCCAAGAGCGCCATTGGCATGCTTCTCTTCGACAGGACTGTCGCCAAAATGGTCATGCTTGTGTTCGTGGAGTTTGCTGCTCTGCTTGACAGCTGCCGGAGAGCTTTCGACTGTAAGCAAGACCGCCATCACGGCGTCCGCAATGCTGTCGTTTGTCATGTTGCCTTCCCACTCAAGCTCTATTTCGCCATGTGCTTTGCAAACGACCCGTACCGCACCACCCATGACATCGAAAGCGGTATTGCCCTCTCGCGGGATCTCCTCATCGGCGGCTTCTGCGATGTTGCCATTAGTTTGTGGTTTGGGGGTTTCGTGCACGGTGACGGTTCCGAAAGTGCCTTCTAGCGCCCATTTGATGAGCTCGACGCCGGCTGCGCCGAGAGTGATGCGTTGCCGGCAGATGATGGTCGTCGTGGTCAGACCAGCATATTCCTTCAAGTCCTCCGGGGCCATGAGCGAGAGCTTAAAGTCATTTGAGACTAAGACTCCGCTCAGAATCTGCTCAGTACCTTCGGGTTTGAGCTTCTTGCTCTCGCCTTCGCCCTCGTCATCATTCTCGTCCGACGAGGGCGGGCTTGGTAGCAGCGTGGGCGGCTGGACCTGATTTGCCAATCGTCCAACAACACGGGCCACTTTGTCCTGCCGAAAGGTAATCTCGAGCGGCTTGCAATTCTGTGGTGCGTGGACTTCCATCTTGCCCGTTCCGAGAATCCGACTCCGGAGACGTGCCATGTTATGTCTTTCGCCGTGTACGAGAATGACGTGCGGAGCGCCGACCTCCTCGATGAACTCGCGATTCTCTTGACCATCGACGTGAACAGCAAAATTGAACTCTTCCACTGTACATCGTCGGGGAATCCGCTGTTCCTGTGCGTCTGCGTGACCGGCGCGCTTACCCAAAGTCATTGCGGCAGAGCGATTTGTTGTGACAGCCGGAATAGACTCTGGTTCTGACATGATGGTTTTGGCCATTGTCCCCTCCACGCTGTAACCTGTCACGATCACACCGTTTCTAGGATCAGGGGCCCATCGTTCCAGCAGTGCTCTGGAAGGACCATTTTGCATCATACCAGGACTAGCGAGGACAATGCTGCCTCCGACATCCTCAAAGCGTTCAACTCCTTTCAGTGCGCGGACGTATTGGAAGTCCCACGGACCTGCACTCCGTCCATCTCCTGAAGCTGCCGCGGCGCTTGCTTGAAATTTGGACTTGATATTGTCATTCATATCGTCCACGTAAGTCTGGTATACGACCATGACCTTTCTTGCAAGCCCCGAAGCATAGTAAATAGGAAATTTCCGATACTCTTCGTGCCTCTGCCAGTAATCTTCGAGGATGAGCAACAGTTCCTGAGTATTACCAACAGCGTTGGTTGGCATCAGAACTCTACCACCACGATTGAGAATGGTAGTGATAGACTTTATAAGTGAGTTCTCCCGCTCCTGTCGAGGTGTCCGAGTGCTAATGCCAAAGGTGGACTCCGCAATAAGACAGTCAACCCGAACGTTCTTCGGTACAGCGGCAGGTATCAGATGTCGATCGTTTTCTCTGCTGTAATCTCCGGTAAACAGGATGTTGAGGCCGGCAATTTCGATAAGGTACATGCAAGCTCCAAGGACATGACCCGCTGGGTAGGGTGTGAACCGGATGCCATTATGCGAATGTGTGGTATTGAAGCTGATGGTCTCAATCTTGCCAAGAGACGTAAGCATGTCCTGCTCGTTATAGAGTTGGCTTGCATAAGCATCCGTGCCAGTTGTAGAAGAGGTTGTATGAGTGTTGGAAACCCGAACAGCGTCTTGTGTGGTCCATTTGTACAGAGCCTTGGTAGGGTGCGTCATGAAGACTCGACCCTGAAACTTCGTCTTGGTGAGGACGTATGGTAATGAGGCCGCATGATCCTGGTGGAAACTGAGGAGAGGACGTTAGTTGCGTGGATCAACGACTACATGCTCTTCCAACCCGGTTGTTGTGCTGGTGGGATTGACACTGCGGCAGACTGCGTAAGAGAAGAAAGGAGACGGCTGCGATATACAATGGCATACAGCTGCTACAAAAACTGCTACACTATTGCACCCAAGTTCCGGTAGTCAGATAGGGGACGCTTGAAACATAATGCGCCAGCCAGATTCGGGGGTTGATGTCTGCCGCAGTGTCCAATTTCTCACTCATCCGCATCCGCTGAAGCAAGGAAATCCGCACTTACTGTGTGATGAGGAGTATGTCGACATTCTCCAATGGAAAGTCGTCGAAGAAGGGCAGCTGGTTGACGCCTTCGTAGGACGGGTGCAGACCAGCGTCGAGCATGACCGTCTTTCCCTTGTATTGTACGATATGGCATGATCTTCCCACCTCATTGCCGCCACCCAACGCGACGAACATGAGTTGATCTGATGGGTCGACGGTCTCCTCTTCTGCCGGCTTCGCATTCATGGCCGCGTGAGGGCGCTTGGTAGCCATCTTGGCTAGGGGCGCGCACGGCGCGCTGATGTCGTCGTGTCTCCCAGTAATCGAGTCGACGTGAAGTGCGGTATGGAACGTCGATCTGATGATATCCTCGCAGGCGCGTGTACGTGTGGATTTAGATGAAGCGAGGAGTGAGTGGGTTGTTGTCGCGAACAATGGTGAAGCGCACGAGTGACATGAGTAGAAGTAAGCTTCTGAGTGGTCCGTGCTCTCGAATCTTCCCTTCCCGTCCGCAGTCGCATGGAAGCCTCCACTGCCGACTGAACTTCACACATCGACACAACACCAACCCACGGCCAGCGCGCCGCACAACTAATTTCCATATTGACATTCGACTCGGTATTACGACTCCGAACGCCCGATCCGCCGAGATTTACTGGATTCCGCCGACGGAGAAGAGACATCTGATGAGGGCCGCGCCAGCACCGACCGAGTGAGGAGGCACCTCGCGTGCTCGTTGACGAGCTCACGTTGCGCCGACACGACACCATTTCCATCTGAGCGGCGGCGAGGTCGCGACAGAAATCCAGCATGTCGTACTCCATGTCGCCGCCCGCCCAGAAGCCGGCGCCGTACTCTCCATACCAGGCGGCCGGCTCGCCCACGAACAACCAGTCACCATACGCACCTCCCGCCAAGCGACCGCGCCTCTCGCCCGATGCCAAATCACCCAATGGCGCATCGCCATATTCCAATCCGCCGCATGGTCTACCAATGCAGTATGGCAATCCCTACGCTCAGCAGGGCGTGCAGTCGCCTTACAGCCCTGGCTCCTTCGCAGGTTCTCCGCAAGGCTCTTTCAACACTCCGCAGCCGTACCAGCAGCAGCAGCAGATGCCTTGGAACAACTATCAGACGCCACCGCCGACGCAACAAAGACCGTCGCATACGAGTCCTCCTCCGGCAAATAGCAGTCGCGACATGCCACCTCCCCCTCGACCGAACAAGGACGACCGGGATGAGAAGGCTGGTATCGATGATATCAATGACAGCCTGTTCATGAGTGGCATCAATCTGAAAGATGAGGAGAATTATTTGCACAATACATACAACAACCGGCATGTGAATGACAGCTTTGCGACGAACCAGTCCACGTCGTTCGGCTCGAGCACTGTGGGCTCGAACAACAACAGTTTCAACATGCTCACTCAAGGTACGTCTTTTGGTAGTCAAGGTCAAGACGGCGGCAGACTGCAGCCGCGGTCACAAGAAGACATCGAGAACGAGCAGAAGAGCAAGCGCGAGCAGGCTGCACGGGCAAGGGCGGAGAAGGAGCAACATCATCTCAACAATCAATTCTTGCTTGGCAACTGCGTGAGAAATCGAATGCACAAATTGGCTACGGACAATGCGGTAAGAGTGGATGTGCAAGGCGTGTACGTCCGGAATCCCGATCCGTACGAGACGAAAGTCATGGTCAACAGAGGAGGTACAGAAGGCGTCGCTGCGGTAGAGACGAAGCCCGAGGCTATGATTGAAGCTGGAGTACCATATGAGAACATCCTCTCTCTTATCAGCCTCGCCGCTGGAGAGCGCTTAAGAGGTCTTGTCGATGATGCATTTGGCCTGGCACGCGCGAGAAGATACGGAGATCACGGTTGTGTAGTACCTCCAGAATTTGCCGACATTGCTGAGGGCCAGGGTAAGAAGTCTCATGAGACAGTGGTACCAGAGAGTGTGACCGGCACGCAATGGGACAAGGCGGACGATGATGGTGCGAATGGTGTGAATGGTGAACATCCGGCGAACAGCGACAAGGCGACTCCGCAGCCCGTGGAGACAATATCATTCCAAGGCACGCTCAACGCTCGGCTGCGCGAGCTGGCAGAGCGCGACAAGCAAGCCGAGAAGGAACGGGCTAAGAAACGCGAGGCACGAAAACGCAATGCAGACAGTGCGGCAGGTGATGAGAGCACTCCTGCCGCTACGACACCTGCGGAGACACCGGCAGTCGGGCCCGTTGAAGCCGCAGCGCCGGTCAAGATGAGCAAGAAAGAAATGAATAAGAAGAACAAGGAGCAACAGACTGCTGAAGCGCAGTCGTTCACGCAATCCAACCGGACCGCTGCGATGATGGCGATGGGCGGTAAGAAGTCAAAGTATTCATGGATGAGTGGAGGTGCGAACAACTTGCCCACGAACCGCTTTGCTAGACCCGCTGGCGGCAGTGGGACTGCGACGCCAAAGGCACAGCCTGAGCCCGCAGCCGCGGTGGCAGGAAAGGATCAAGAAGTCAAAGTACCGACTTGGGGCGACTGGCGCGAAGACGGCGTCGATGGCAAAGGCATTCAGCTTCGGGATTGGGTGCTCGTGCTGGAGCGAGATGGGCGTGAGAAGCGCGCTCTTCAACAGGCTGTGAACAAGCTCTCTTGAGTCTTGTTGCATGATATTTCATCACCAGATTGGGAATGGAGGCTGGTCTGCTTTTCAACCAGAAAGGATATGCTTTTCGATATGGGAGGTCCACTGGGGATTGCACTTCAGCGTAGGCGTTTGAGGGACCCGAATCGGAGCGCATCATGGAGAGCAGTTGAGTACGAGTTTGTCCCTGCTCCACTTTTCCATTCATCAAAGCGAATTCTGAAAGGAGAGAAGCGTTCTTGATACCAACAGATACCAGAAATGCAAAAACTACTATTCCTTATGGACGTGTGCGACCATGGGCCGAGCGAGACATGGCTTAGGCTGCGTTGTGGTTCCACGTTGTTTGTTGGCGTTGGTGCGAGTTACACCTGGCTTTACCCCTGTCTCACTGCCACGTTTTGTTGCTCTTTCAGGAGATTTGCGTATGACAGCTTGCTTGAGAAAGGAGTGTGCCCCATCACATATCTTGGCGCAAGGAGATGAAGTGAGCTCATAATGGCACATTCCTGCGTCTTGACCTTGCGCGCGCGCTCCACGTCGCTCGCTGAGGTCATTATTGTCAATAATAAACAAACCACTTCCAGCTCAACGCTCGCATCACAACGGGCAACGAACGGACAACATACGCGCACGGCACTTCCCAGGCCAGCTTACAAGGCATATCATCGCCATCCATCCCATCAACACTTCGACATTCCATCCCACCACCATGCTCTGCCCTCTCCTCATCCTCGTCCTCGCCCTCGCGGCCAGCACCTTCGTCTCCGCCCGCCCTTCATCCTCAGCGCCCGCACCAGCTCCCCGTCGCCTGGGCCCATCCCTCAGCGAATTCCTCGGCTCCCTCGCGAAGCCAGCCGAAGAAGAAACGAAACGCCAGACTTCATACGATGCCACCACGGTGGAAATGTGCACGGGAACTCAGTTCACCGGGCAGTGCTATAACGCCACCTGGCCGACGGACGAGTGTATCGACCTGAAGGGGTAGTAAGTGAAAAATTTTGCATGAAAAACGTGAAGAAGAAGAAAGAAGAGTGTAGATAACTGATGTTGGATGGGGACCGATCCCCCCCTTTCAGTACCGGAAAAGTCAAATCTTTTCAACCCGTTTCGGATGCCGATTGCTTCTTGACGCAGTGAGTCCTCCTCCTCCTCCTCCTCTCCCTTCATCTTATTAGCAAGTGAATTCATTTCTTGGGACGCGATGTATGTTGAGCAAAATTCGGGGGAATTTTACAGGAAGCAATGCGACAGCTCGGTCCCCTTTGTGGATATCGACGACTCGGCGTCTCAGGCTCTGATTGCCGGCGACTTGACGATTTACGAGTGGATTGGGAATGTGGCGAGCTATATTTGCTTCGCGGATAAGGACGCGGCGGAGAGATACGTGAGGCTGCAGAGACTGGGTCAGAGTGGGGGCGAATGAGTCGAAGGAGACCGAGAGCGGGGGCAGGGAAGCGATGCCATGAGATGACAGCTACGAGTCGTCCTTGAGCTTCCAATGAGCATATGAGACGATCACCTACGAGGCAAAAAGGCGAGGCCTTTTGATTCAAATTCAAGAAGCACACCGTTCTGAGTGCTACGTACTCTCTTGTGTTGAGCCGGAGGCCGCTTTGGCAGCACAGGCAAGGCTCAATGCCGATTAGGAGCAGAGTTGATAGGTCTCGTATCTGCAAGCCGTAAACATCAAAAGCACACGCATCCTTCCCAATCTCAATTTATCTCCTCTTCCAAGATACCACTCTCGCATAGCTTAGCCTCGTGGTAGTCCTGGAGAAACTCCTATTCCCTGACTAGGCACTTTCCAGGCGTGGGTAATCGCCGGTCGGTGGGTTCGCGTGATCCAGCTGCGCGCCAGTGGTGTACTGGAAGACTGCAAGAGAGGCCTCCTGGCCGCCTTTAGTCGCAATACCCGCATAATGGCCATTCATGCGGAAGCCCATCCAGCCGACAAGCCAAGTCTGCATCCAATCCAGCTTGCGCGGATTCGTGTACGGGAAGTTGACCATGACGTTCTTGATGAGTCTCGTGGGGCTGACGCCCTCTAATTCGTCTCCTTGCGTATCGTAGTTGCCGCGTTCCAGGTAGTCAGGGTCGAGCATGGCCATCATCTTGTCCAGCAAGGACTTGCCGACGCCCTTTATAAGGTGCTCCTTGTCGACGAAGATGCCCACCTCGCAGGTGAATCGGTAGATGCCGTTCACACCATTGAACTCGTCGGCAAACGCGAAGCCCACGATCCTGTCAGACAGAACGAGATCCTCCTGACCTCTCTTCCGAGCCTTGATTACCTCGCCTTTGACGCAAGCAACGATGAAAGGAAGACTCTTCTGCTTGACACTCCAGAAGCGATCCACCATGTTGTCTGTTGTCACGCGTTCCATTTCTGGTGTGACGCATGCGGTGTCGACGTAGTGGTTGTAGATATTGCGAATCGCCGCGGCGTCGTCAGGATGAGCCACGCGAAGAAATATCTTTTTGCTCGGTGCAAAGGTCCTTGGGCTCTGTGGTGGTGCTTCGGTCTCGAGCCTCTTCAATTCCAGCCTCTTCTTCTTGTTTGCCTTCTTCTGCTGCTTCTCAAGCTTGTGCTGCTTTTTGGCTATCTCATAATTTCTGCGATTCTCGGCTGCAAAGTCGCTTCCTCTGTCGTTTTCACGTTGGAGTCTCTCTTCGGAAGTCTCGGTAGGGTCAGGTCCAAGCACTTCCGGCTGCTCCAGGACTTGTAAGAATTGACCGCCTTTCACGATATTCTCCCACCAAGGCTTCACACCATCAAGATCACCGTCGTCCGCGGTTTCGGGAGTCTTGCACTTGATGAAATCCTTCCAGAAGTCCTGAGGTGCTTGTTTTCCAAAAGGAATATCGATCCAGTAGCGAGGGACGATGTCGCCCATCGGTTCCAAAGTGGGATTCTCTGCATTCTCGAGTTTCTGCTGGCCAGGATCTCCATTGCTACTAGTTTCTTGGTATGATGGAGGCGGCACTTGCTCACTCATCTCCGTGCCGAAGTCCTCCACAGATCGTGCGGATCGTACGCCGGTCGTGCCAAAATAGAAGGTGACGTTCTCTACTGTATGCAGCTCGTGCAGAGTGACCTTCGGGTTGGTAGTCTTCATCTCCTTTTCGATGTTGCTCATCCAAGCATCAATGTGCTCTGCAGACTGTCCATCTCGAAAAGCCGGACGACTATCCCAGTCGATTGGCGCCGGTGCTAGCTGACCATTCCAGTCCCGCAGTCCTTGTTCCGCTCTTGCTTGTGCAGCTTCCTTCTCCCAGCCCTTGTCCGCCGTAGATCCAGAGGAGTGCTCGTTCGCGTTGGGCGACTCGTGCCAATCTGTGTCCCAGCGCGTCGGGTCAGGCTTGGGAAAGTCGGCTTTGGTAGGCCATCGATTGCTTCTGGAGCCTGAACCGCCTCCACCGGCACGTCCACGGCCTCTGCCACGGCCCTGGTGCCCGCCGCGGCCATTGCGCTTTGGTTCACACTTGGTCCAACCGTCTTGAGCTGTCGGCTGCGAGGACCAGCCATTCCATCCATTCTGAGTCGCAGGCTTCGCACCCGATCCGCCCTGTTTGTCGCTCTTTGCTGGCTTCGGTTCGCTCACCCTGACATTGAGCTTCGCGAGCTTCTCGGTGATCTCTGGGCGGGGTCTGCGGTGCGGCGGCACGGCTGCCATGGTGGTGGTCGTCGCCATGGTGGCCATGGAGCGAGTGAGTTGTGCGGTCGTTGTGTTGTATGCGGGCGTGTTTGGCGCTGAAATAGTTGGAGTGATGGCGGCAGATGGAGATTGTTTGGTAGTCGCCGGAGATGCAGACAGCCGCGAAGTTGACAATGGGTTTTCGGCAGCTATTGTGCGCGGGTGAATTCCAGCGGAGATTGAAGCTTCAGCAACAAATGTTGCCGAGTCGTTCCTTCCATATGCGGGCGGCTCGGCTATGGCTCCGTTTGCCCCACATTCACATGCCAAAAAGCTTGTCTCCTGTTTCTTTTGGCCGTGGCGCCGCCCGCGATTTCGTCGAGGCTTAGTCGACTCGAGCAGAAATGTACCATATCCAGGTCGAGGCTGTCCATACAGGAGCGTCGCCATGACAGTGCTGCCGTCTCGGATATCAAGTCGTCTTCTTCTTCCTTGGATGCTCTGACTCCCACTTGCGATAGGCCTCGCTGTGCTTCTTGGCCTTTGATACGCGGTCCGGGTCGTCGTGCTTCCACATGCCCCATACAACGGAGACCACGAGGAGCATGAAGGTCAGAAGAGTGCCGTTACCTCGTTCGCGAGACATGTGCTAATATTTGCGGAAGGGATCGTCTAGCAGGAATGTTAGTAAGCTAGCATGCATGCATCAAGGGTTCACGGAAATTTGAATCTCTGCGGGAGCTCACGCGGGCTTCTTTTATCGTCGCCGTTCTGTCTTCTCTTCGAGTACTGCTTTGACTTCGCGTTTTGCTTGTGTGCCTCCCACAACTCCCAGATGATGCAAGCACTCACGATCACAAGGGTCAGAAGAGTCCCTTTCATGTGCCAGCCGATGTACAGGAAGCGGTCGTTTGCCCAAAAGGTCGGCGAGTTCAGCTTCTGACTCGAGGCGGACAGACAATGCGTCTCGGGTTCGTAATCAGGGTCGTGATAGTGCTTCGAGCGGCTGTGCTTCTTTGGCTTCGGCTGGAGATGATTGCGTGACTTTTGGCTTGGTATAGAGCTCGAGAGACGCCCGGAAGTCCAAGATAACGCCGGCGACGAAGGCGAGAAGGTTTGGAAGCGTGCCTTTGTCGATGTCACCAACCAAGGGTGATTACAGTGGAAGTCGAAGTTGCAAGGAAGCGTAGTGTCAAGGTAACCAAGTGTCTGTGGTTTGATCGAAGTGTGAAAGATACGGCCCTGTCAAGTTCAGTGAGAGCCCTGGCCATGTGCCTGTATTGGCATGTGAACAAACGTCGTGGTCCGTGCGCGCGTTCTTCCGTGAAGTGAAAGTCCTCAAATCCCGGCGTTGCTTCTTCCTCCTTCGTCAAAATCTTGCAACCCAGCGAAGATGCTGTCGATTTTGCGCAAAGCTCGTCTGAAAGACAAGGAGATGAGGATCCTGATGCTGTAAGTCTCATGACATGCTCTGCCGATCTCGAGACTGAGAACGCAGTGGCCTCGACAACGCTGGGAAGACCACCATTGTGAAGAAGATCATGAACGAGGATGTGAACGAAGTCAGCCCGACACTAGGCTTCATTATCAAAACGATTGACTACAATGGGTAAGTATTCCTCTTTCAATATACTGTGTACAAGAAGCTAATGGAAAAGATACAAACTGAACATCTGTCCGTTCTCCGGGCTAGGGACTCCATTTGCTCGCTGACCTTGATAGGGGACGTCGGGGGTCAGAAGACCCTACGAACATACTGGAAGAACTATTTCGAGAAGACCGACACGCTCATCTGGGTGGTGGACGCGACGGATCGGGAGCGTATCAATGACTGTCGTCAGGAGCTGAGTGGTCTTCTCCTACAAGAGGTGACGGCGGCCCCCATCTGGTGTATCCCCTGATCCCATCTCACTGATGCGCTGCAGCGGCTCATGGGTGCGTCTCTCCTGGTGTTCAAGAACAAGAGCGATATTGCAGGTTGCATGACCGAAGACGAGATTCGCGAGGTGAGCGCGTCCGACCGCAGCCAGGGACAGAAAAGTCTACTTACCTAAGCACATTCTCAGGCTTTACAACTGGACAATATTCGGACGCACAAATGGCAGATCCTGCCATGCTCGGCGATGACGGGCCTCAATCTGCTCGAAGGTCTCCAGTGGGTTGTGCAGGACGCCAAAGACCGGCTCTTCCTTTACTGAAGTCGCAGTCGCCGAGAGAGAGGCAGACCGGCTGATTTTGGTTATTGCTTGGCGGGCGACAGGACACCATATCGGGCTAGCTCATCGAAACGTCCGGCAATCGCGAAGCGTAATCGCTCGCGCAACTTGACGGGACGACTGAGCGGTTGACGACGCTGTGGAAGCGGTAGAATGCCGAGGGTAGAATGGTGCTCATGCAGCCAGTGAGCTTGGATTGTGAGGTGCAGGAAAGTTGCGGATGGAGAAAGGAAGGGCAGCATTCCAGCAGCGGGACGACAATCAGAAGATTCAATTCTTGGGATCCGCTCACACCCAGGCAAGGCATTTCGTTCGGGCAGGAGAAAGGGAGACGCAAAGTGTATTTTCCTGTGCTTTCATCGTACCTCGTGCCTTCTCCATGATTCTACCATTATTATTCTGCAGCGAAAAAGTCAACGCCATCCCATGGTTTGAATCGGATTGTATGTAGGTAGACGAGCCGAGCCTGTTGCTGTTTCAAGGTCCCGGAGCTGCTTGTCTGGTCGCGCATCCCTGCACACTGTCCCGTCCATGCTGCCCTGCCTGCCGCTGCCATTAAAACATGGCCAATGTCAACAAGCGCACCGACGACCCCTCTTCACACGCGCCGAATCACCCAGACGTGCGCCGACTGCACGATGATACCGATCTCGACCCCGCAGCGTTCCTGAAGAGTGTCAGAGAACTGTCGGAGAAGCGTGAACGTGAAGACGCGGAGCGGGTGCGCAAACTGGAGGAAGAGATCCAAAAGGGGCGGGAAGAACGTGCGGCCAGGAGAGCTGGTGAGTCCAAGCAGGCGTCCGTGTCGCTGTCCGGAGTATTTGGGTGGTGGTGATGGTGATGGTGGTGGTGTTGTCGTGAGACGACGCTGGACACCTCCACTGCCCTTCTCCCTCCGTTGCTGTGTTTACAGCGGCGCAGCTTCCTGCTACACAACAGCACCGCGAAATCATACTCCACCAAACAACCCGCGCAAGGGCTGACACTTCATTCACCGTCTAGACCGTGCACGATCCATCTTGCCCGAAAAACAATCCGTCGTATCAACCCCCACAACTCGAGCCCTTTCGCGGGCCAACACCAATGCTACTCGCGTCAGCTCGCCGCCGGTGACCACGACCCCGCCTGCTTCCTCCAACGAACCCAGAAACATCTCTACCGACGCAGCGAACATGGAGCCTGAAAAGGAAGCTACCCCCGGGGCGGGTGATGTCCCCGAATTCAAGGGCTTCGGATCTATCAAGAGGTCGAGCACAGCATCTTCCGCACGGAGCTCAGCAGTCTCCACGCAAGATACACCTACACAAAGCGCCTCCAATCTGGCACGCTCAGGTACGCTGTCGTGGCAGCAGCGGCGGACGCCGGGATCGAAGCTCGGTGGTAGCAGACCGCAGTCACTAGTGGCAACGGAGACCAAGACGACAAGCGGCAGTGCGCCTGGTGATGAGTCTGAGCCGAGTCGGGACCAGATCGCGGCATCATTGGGCGCAAGAGAGCCTTCATGGTTCAAGCAGACGGCAGACCGAGGCATCGGCAACGCAGCGTACAGAAAGAGCAGGGACGAAGCCGGTCGCGCTGAGAGTCCATTCTCTGGGAGAAGAGGTCTGCCAGGAATGTCGAGAGAGTCATCTATAGAGCCGGAGAGCCAGGGTAGCCCGCCCACATCGGCCAGCATAAGATCAGACCTTGTGTCAAGAGGAGGATCGGCTCGCGACAGCACGTTTTCGAATGGCAGCAGATACTCCGCCACGTCTTCATCTAGCAATAACAAGCCCGACCTGACACCTCTTATCACAGCAGACGAAGATCAACAGCGTGCTTCGCCAGCGTTCGACCAAGCCTCGACGACCAGTGGCGACTCTGGCAGCCTTGGGCGGACCATGACGATGTCTAGCTCTCAGGCCCGGATCACAAACGCTTCTGATCGGCCGGCATCTCCCACCAAGGGTATGGGTGGCTTCGTGCAGAGCGCGATGATGAGGCGGACGGACAGCCAGAACAAGCGTTGGAGTGCCCAACCAAGTGCCAGTCTAAGCAGAGGCAACTCTGTGGCAAGCACACGTAGCGGCTTCGGTGGCCTTCAAGGATCGCATAGCATGCCGAAACTTGAGCCCACCCCTGGGAGCAGAGACGGTAGTGACGAGCCTACTTCCCGGCCTAACAGCTCTAGCAATGATCTGACTGGTCTGGTGAACAACGCCTCGCAAGACAGCGACGGCTTCGTCAAGCCAGCGCTACCGCACCACAGTCGCAGCAAGTCGGTGGCTTCCAACTACAGCACGAATGACGATGGAGGTGTGCCACAGTCGCCGGGCAGCCCCTCGAAGCGTTTCAGCCCAAACAAGTCGAGCTGGATCGAGAGCTCCCTACTAACAAAGCCGGAGTCGCCAAAGCCTGCTGCGTCCAAGAACTCCCAACCGAGCTGGATGGCAGATCTGGCAAAAGCAAAGGCACAGCGCGCGAGCGTAGACATGTCCTCTGCAGTTAAGTCTACTGGAGAAGAAGGCTCAAGACCGCCTTCAAGACCTGGCTCGCCGACAAAAAGCACACCATTCGGCCCTGCGCTGATCAAGCGTTCAGAGTCCAGAGCAGAGACAAAACCTCAATCGAGCACCCCTAAGTCGACTGAAGCTGATGGCTCTCGTTCAGGATCTCCGTCGAAGGTAACGCCATTTGGACAAGATGTTTCGAATTCTTTCGAGTCGCGGGATCTGCCTAGGACGCCTCAATCTTCAACGTCTACGACAAATCTTAGATCTCTTCGACTTGCCGATAAGTTTACCAGTGCCCCTGCCGAGCCTTTACCATCATCAGGGGCGGAAGTAGCTGAAGCAAGCGACGGTCTAAAGCCAAACGAAGCGAGTGCCCCAGAACGTGATCAAGAAAAGTCAGAGTTGAGGCCCGGGAAAGCAGAAGTTGAGGCGTCTGAGTCTAAAGCTGCACGCTCCGATGAGCCAAAGGCACCAGCTATGTCGGCAAATGGCGATTCTGCCAAATCAGAGTCGTGGGGAGTCCGAACAGGCCGGAGTCACACTCTCAAGTCGCCACTGCCGCAGAAATCTAAGCCAGACACACCTCCAAAGCCACCAACGGACTTTCGCGGTCAACTCAAGTCACGACCACCGCCAGACGCGAAACAAGGCGACCAGCCTGAGTTTCTGTCAAAATTCGGCAATTTGCGCAAGACACACCAGGAGAAATACGTCGCGCCTGATGTACTTAAGGACAACATCCTCCGCGGTAAGTCCGGTCTGGCTGTTACTGACGGTCCTGTAAAGACTGCGCGGAGAGATGAGCTTAAAGAGAGTCTGCTTGCGAAAAAGGACGATATCAAGAAAGCCATACAGGAGGGTCGCGAATTGCCTGGGCAAGCCCATGAAAGGAAGACAAGCAGTGGCCTTCCTCAAGCGCCTGCAAAGCCGGAGGCTCTTGCAAAAAGGGAGCTCTTGGGACGTTCGGACAGCGCCAGGAGCGTTCAGGCCATCGAAAAGTCGACAGAAGCGACTCCAGAAGCCCTTTCACGGCACAAGAGCCTGAAATCTCGATCTAACGTAGACCCCCCGAATCAGGGGACCCAAACACCTACCTCTTTGCGAAGAAACGAAATCCTCGAGACAAAGCCAGAGCCTCTCAAGAAACAACATGGCATGGCTCCCAGTGAGTCGAAGGAGCCTTTGATTAGGCAGACGAGCTCGCCCAAACCTAATGAGGCCAAGCAGCAATCTGAAACGTCGAGGTTGGCTGCGCGCTTCAATCCGAATCTTGCGAACTTGCTAGCTCGTGGACCACCATCCGCTTCTCCTTCGCGTCCAGAATCGCCCGGGACGCCGGTGAGAGTAGGATCTCCTGCCATCAATACCACGGTAGAACCGCCTGCTGCTGATGAGCCTCTTCAAGATGTCCGCAAGGATCGCGCAAAAGGGCCCAAGCGCCGCAAGGGCGCAAAAGCGGATACCTCTAACTCCACAGCGCCGGCCTCCACTCTCGAGCCCATTCCAAAGTCAGAGGTGAACCCGCACCGGCAAGCGTTTGAGCAGCAGGAGCTCACAGCCAGCAAGTCGGAACAGCAGTCTGGAGCCAATGAACAAGCACCGGCTACAAAGCCTAAGCCTTCAGCGTTGCCAGGTTCAGCAGCATCTGTCATGATCTCGTCTCTGAACAAGTCACCCAGGCCTCTCAGCATCGGACCGTACGGCTCAGAGCCGCAACAAGAATCGCAATCAAAAGGGGAAACTAGCTTTTCTTCCGCAAAGCCCAAGCCACAAGCTTTGCCAGGTTCAGCGGCATCTATCATGAGAGCGTCGCTTAACAAGAGTCCGCGCCCTGACAAGGACTTCGAAGAGGAAGAGAAGACAAGTACGCCCACGCGGGCCGCTTTCCGGGGCGCTGGAGTCGTCGATCTGCAACAGAAGCCAGTAACTCCCGTGAAGAGCCCATCATTGATCTCCAGGACGAGCCAGGACAAGGCTCCTGTATCGGATGCCCAAGCATCCGTACCTGAATGGAAAGGCTTCGGCGCATCAAGGATCCAACGCCCGTCCCGATCTTCAGAGGAGAACAAGGAAAACACTGATGGGGCTCTACCCTCTGTCAAATCGGCAGCTTCTCAATGGGGACGAAGACCTTCGCCACAGAAGGCTGAATCGCCCT
Source organism: Lecanosticta acicola (assembly GCA_963674455.1). Lineage (NCBI taxonomy): Eukaryota > Fungi > Ascomycota > Dothideomycetes > Mycosphaerellales > Mycosphaerellaceae > Lecanosticta > Lecanosticta acicola. The sequence continues at coordinate 320,913 of CAVMBE010000007.1, read as the reverse complement.
CGCAGATCCATCTCCCCTCGAAGAAAGACGAAGACGAAGTCATGAGGTCCGCCGGGCTCCTCGCCGCTTCCAGTACGGGAGGCAAGAATGGACTAGGCATCTCGACGGACAAGACCGGCGAGAAGTCTAGGAGTACTCCACCAGTCTCTGCAGGCCTACCACCGAAGCCCACCAAGTCATCGCGCGTAGTGAGCGGTCAATTAGCAGAGGCCTCCCCGAATAAAGGTGAGTGAGCGAATCGGCTGTAGAACATACTCTGCTTGCTTCTTGGCTTCAATCTGACGAATAGCGTGCAGTCACATAGCGCGTTCCTTGGAGTTGTTGATACTGACAACCTGCGCAAGGCTTATTGACTGTTCCAAATTCCGCCGCGGAACCTCCTAAGACTGAAGCTGGTCGGGCCCTAGCGAAGACATTCGGCACCGTGCCGAAGTACTATGATTCATTAGCGATCGAGACTCGAGCCATTCTTTCCGGATGCAATCAAGAGGTTGAAGCTGAGATTGCCAAGACACTTCGCAAGTCCGTCCATGTTATTTCTGCTGATGGTACATCGAAACCACTCCCGCCTCAGGAAGAGTACACTCTATTTGATGAATCCGTCTATGTTTGTTCGCATGTGTACACGAATGCGAGGGGCGCGAAGAACGCGCGGGTCTTTGCTTGGACAGGTGACGCAGCATCTGAAAGTGCTGTCGAGGCAGCTCAGGCGGCAGGTAGAAAGTTGGCCAAAGAAAATGGTGCCAGTGGCGTGCAAGTAAGTCGACAAGGGCAGGAGCCCGCTTCAATTTTCGAAGCCCTCGGCGGCATCCTCATCACCCGACGAGGCTCAAGAGAAGGTGCGCCGAAACAGTTCATGCTATGTGGTCGCAAGCACCTTGGCCACATCGCATTCGATGAGGTCGCTTTCAGCATTAACCAACTATGCCCCGGATTCGTCTACTTGGTCTCGTATCCGGTCACTCTTCAGCAGACGAAATTATACCTGTGGAAAGGTCAAGCCTGCTCTGCGGAGGAATTGAGCGCCGCTCGCCTTGCAGCGATGGATCTCAGCGAGACAGGTGAAATCATCGAGGTCGATGGCGGTGTGGAATTTGCAAGTTTCCTGAAGATTTTCGGTCCCGGTACGACGAAGTGGAACGTCCCAAAGCCCTCGGAGCTTTGGCAGCAAAAGGCGACGGCTCCAGACAAATTTGGAACAAGGCTATTGCGGATACAACAGGCCGAGATAAAGACTGGACTGTTAACGTCCCTCTGGAATCGAAGGCCAAGCTGGAATAGTGTCTCACCTGCTCGATCTCTAGTGGATGAGGTCAAAGTCGAGGCAAAGGAGATCTCGCCTTTCACCCAGGCACAGCTTGAAGCTGATGGGCTCTATCTGCTAGACGGTCATAGCGAAATCTTCATTCTAATGGGACCATTGTTTGGCTCTCAGCCTGGTAAGATCAGAGACACGCTGCTGGGACAAACGCTTCTCTTCGCATCTGACTACGCGGCCATGTCGGCTTCCATGGAAGACCGACCACAGATACCAAAATGTTCGGCGGTCTTTGCCGGAGTACCTAGAGATGTCAAGATGTTGTTCAGGCACTGGGAAGATAGTCGAGGCCTCTGGGGTACTGCGGGTCTCATGGCTGGCTCCTTGTTAAGCCCGGGCAGGGAGGTGAAGCTGATGCCGTTGGATGAAGTTTTGGCCGAGGTCTGTAAGAGGTGATGCTGAGATGGAGGAGGTTGCGGCTTGGAAGAGCATTGGCATTGGCGTGAGAGTCCACGCGCTTTTGTATAGAATTTTGGGTCGCAGCACTGCGGCTTTCCAGCGTGTTGTCGCTTGCATACGAGACTTTGTAGTATGAAAGAATATTTTAGGATCAGCCCGGGTGCCCTTGTAGAGCGTCTTTCCGCGGCTGGACGTTACTTGTCTTGCCGAGATTCCTAGGAAAATTGAAGGCCACAGCGAGTCGGATAACGCACAAGTAACCGGAGCATTTGTCGAGATAACATTCCAATGTGCGAAGACGCTGCAGCTCAGCCAGGGCTCACTTCAGCATGTGAAATGAGCATATCAGGTGTGTGGCTAGCCTTCACTTTGACGGGACTGGATTATAAGAGACGGCCCTCTTCTCAACCCACTTTCTTCCTCCCACATCAACACTTCATCAATCCACATGGCATTCCACACCGATCAAGTTCTTAAGCGGCCGGCGCCTGATACCCAAGACGGAAAGAGTGAACAGCCAAGGAAAAGGGGCAACATCAGCGAGACCACCGAGCATAAGATGGAAGTGCTGATGCAGTCATCAATTCTCGTGGAAGACTCCTCTGATGACGAGATTCATCCGCAGTCGGGTCAGCTAATCCAACGACAAACAGTCTGATGGAAAGGTCCATGCTAATACTGATTTGGCAGATCCAGGCGCGAAGAAGCAAGGCATGACGGCTCGTGAGGCCAGGGATCATTTTGCCGATATCAGCGGCTATGTGGAGGAGCTGGAGAAGCAAGTGAGGGACAAGGGCGAGGAGGTCTCGAGGCTGCAGGTCGAGATGCAGACACTCAGGGATAAGGCCAACCGCCTCATCATGAAGAAGAATGGACGCATTCGGGAGTTGGTGAGGGAGAGAGATGCCTCCAACGATTTAGTGGACTCTTGGCGTCTCAGGGCTCTGAATTCGGACAGAGAGATTGAAGACATGAGAGCTCAGGCCCTAGCGGAGAAGGAGAAGTGGTTCGAGGCCAAGCATGTCGCGTCGATGGAACGAGCGAGGTGTGCTGATGTCGTCAAGGCGGCTAAGGACGTGGTCGACTGCCACACGGCCGATTTCAGCGGCAAGATGCAGAAGTTGGACGAGGCTGCAAAGGCTCTTGGACCAACGCGAAAGCCCTAAGATGGACGTGCCTTTGAGGAACGATGCTGAATCTGGCTGGCATCACGAGACAGAAACAGCTAAACACCAGGTCTCCGTTTGTCACGACGATTTAAGGACATTTCAGCATTCAAGAATACTAGGCATTGGTCTCGTCGAGCTTTATCCTTTGAGATAGCACCAGAACAGGTTGAGACAATTGCAGTAAGTATTCCGAATCCTTCCCCTCAAGCACAGGTGTAATAGATCTGCACTTAGATCGTACGAGTCTAACTTTGGTGACAAAGAGCTCGCCGCACTCAACACCATGAGCTGAGCAGAGCTACCACGTCACGTGCAACTAAGCTTTCGGAAGTTCGGGAGCATGTGACAATTCCGGGGCTGCGCGCGCGCGCTTTCCTTTCTCATTTCTCACACACAACACCAAAAATAACACCACCACGCACCAAAAAGATTCCTGCGGAAAATCTTCGACATCATGCCGCAGTCATTCGAAGAACAGGACATGTACCGGAGTGTCGCATACCTCGAGCAAGAAGTCGCACGCCAGCAAGAGAACATGCGCCGACTGGGCATGGGTAAGTCGCTCGCCTCTTGCACATTTGCCGGTTATCGCCTCAGCTGACACTTCCTCGCTGCAACAGGCAATGGGGCAAGTGCACGCACCGTAGGTGAGGAGATGCGCAGCATGAGCGAGCACATCGACAGCGTGGACGCAGAGCTGCGGCACATGAGCGAGCTCCTGGCCGCCTTCCAAGCCGAGCTGGACGCGAATGCGCGGGAGATTGCGGAGCTGCGCGCTGAGAAGGTGGAGCGGATGAAGGAGGTGAACGCGCTCCAGGCCAAGCTTGACGACTTCGAGCAGTATATGCAGGAGCAGGATGACGAGATCCAGCGACTGTGTGATGAGCTCAAAGCGAAGAAGCGGGCGATGGAGGAACAGGCCGCTGAGTTCGCTGCGAAATAGTGCGCGGATGGGAATTGAAGGTAGGTGCGGTTACTGCGAGGGAGGCAATGAGCTATGTTGATGGTGTTCAAGGCGTGTGCTCTGCACTGGACACGGGCCATACTTAGCATGTGCGTTTCTTCTCGCGGCACGTGAGTATACAATGACACAAGCTTAGAAGGCATATGCAAACTCACCACACATGTCTTCCTACAACCTTCCGTTTTGTTTGTACTTCTGGTTAATCACTGACATTAGAGCAACAACAACACCATCGCAGACATACCACGGTCACAGCACGGTGATCATGGGGGGCAAGCGTAAATCCATCGAGTCCGCTCTGGGGTTCATACCAAAGAAGATCAAGATCGTAGACAGTCAGTCTGATTGTGAGTCAGATTGTCGCGCTTCATCGGGGATCGTTTCTGATACCTCACGCAGCAGACGAACTTTTCGTCAAGGAAACCGAGGCAGATACTGGTAGCGAAACGAGCGAGACACCATGCGACACTGCCATCGAGGACCCATGCATCTCTGACGAATGCGCTCAAAGCCACATCGAGATGGAGAAGGCAAGCCAGGACATCTTCTTCCTACAGGCCGACACCCTACACCTGAGGAAACTCCTGGACGAGAAGGACCAGGAGGTATTCGAACTCAAAGCTGGCTTGGAGAGCGAGGCGCAGCGTCGGGCAACACAGGCGAAGCAGTACGAGAAGGAGATCTCGGAGCTTCGGGCAGAGAAGTCGAGCACATCGCGGAGCAATCTAGACACGAGCAGCAACAGCAGCAACAGCAGCAGCAGCAGCAGCATCGAAGAGCTGAGTGATGCCATCAAGAAAAAGAAAGGAGAGATTCGAGATCTCCAGGTCGAGCTTGACCGGGCCAGGGATGAGGCCGAGGCTGGCAAGGCGGAGATCGGTCGGAAGCAGCAGGAGACCACGCGGTGTTCGGAGGCTCTGGAACAGGAGAGAGGTTCCAAGAAAATCGAGGAAGTCATCGCGGAGATGGCGAGGGAATTGGTAGGCGTTGACTGGCGTGGGAGGAAGCTGGGAGACAAGCCGAAGAAGCTGTAGAGGAAGTGGTCAAGCGACCCTGAATTCTGCATGAGGAAGTAAGCGGATTGGAGCGATATCTCTTGACTTCAATACGAGAATAGATGCGCGTCGTCTTCGGGGCAAGAAACGGGATCGGCAGGCGTTTGGGATACCGAAAGGGAAGCTGCGACCCTTTCACATGCGAATGCCGAGAAGCTTGAACTTTAAATTTGCCCTATATCACATACACTCACTTTTCACAATCCTACTTCCCGACAGCTACAGCCAGCCACTGCTATTCGAAGCAACGATGCCTAACATGCGCATCGACTCCGCTGTCGAGATTCTCGACTCTTTTGCTCTCCCGCCGTTGCCGGGCAGGTTCACCAAACGCGCAAACAAACCAATCTTCGTCCTCTCCCGTTCTAAAATGGAATTGCAGCTCACACTCCCGCAGTTCCACAACCCAAAGCCAAGGCACCCAGAACAAGCACCGAAACCAACTAAATCTACCACCGCCCAAAAAACCTCCTGACCGAGCTCTCCGCATGCATGAGCGCGCTGACAAACGAAGTTCAAGGAAGCCCGAGACACCACATGAGGCCGTCTCCGTGGCCACGGATTTGGTCTCGAACGGGATATGGAAGATCTGGAAGAAGGAGACTCTGTCGGATTTTAGGACTAGGAATTCGCGTTTTTGAAGGGCAGGTGCAGGAGCTGGCGGGGGCGTTGGTGAAACGGGAACAGAAGACTCAGCAATGGAAGGCCCGGGCAGAGAATCTGTTGGCGCTCGCCAGAGGTTTGATGGAGAGCAATGCTAAGGGGAGATGGATGAAGGCAGGAGAGTACATGCGAGGCTTGTCAAACGCTGTGAAGGACCCGGACGCAGCAGCTCTTGTGAAGACACTGGGGGGTGATATGGTCTGCATGTGGAGACGCAACAAGCATCGGCACTAGGCGGATACTGAACGGGTCCAACAGGTTGGAAGGCATTCGGAATTTGTGAACAGAAATACGAAGGCGATGAGGCGTTGACAACGAATGCAATTTAGAACAAACAAAGAGAAGTCTCGACAAACGTTGTAGATTCTGATTTACATCCTTATCCAGAGTGTCTATGCACTGCCGTTCAATTGCCCCTGACCCTCTGTGTAATCTGAGCGAAAAGCGAGGAGAGGTATCTTCGTAATAAGCCCCACGCACCCCATACCAAGTCGTAAACGCCGTTGCAATGCCATTGCTTTATCCCAACGCCCTGTTCCCTTCTGATGGTTTAACATGTCAACATTTAAAAATCCTCATCGAAGGAGAAGTCCCCCTTCATTACGGGCTCAGCCTCCGCGGTGGCGCCAGAAGCGCCGTCCTTCTTCGCCTGGGACTTCTTGTAGCCCTCCATGACACCAGACTTCTGGTAGTCACCGACGCGCTTCTCGAAGAAGTTGGTCTTGCCGCCAAGGGAGATGTTCTCCATGAAGTCGAAGGGGTTGGTGGCGTTGTAGAACTTTTGGTTGCCGAGAGCCAGGAGCAGGCGGTCGGCGACGAATTCAATGTACTGGCACATAAGCTTGGCGTTCATGCCGAGCAGGGCACAAGGGAGGGCGTCTGTCAAGAATTCCTGTTCTATTGCAACCGCCTCGGTGATGATGGACTGAACCAGAGCTGGCGAAGGCTTGTTCTTCAAGTGCGAGAAGAGCAGGCAAGCAAAGTCGGTGTGCATACCCTCGTCACGCGAGATGAGCTCGTTGGAGAAGGTAAGACCGGCCATGAGACCACGCTTCTTCAGCCAGAAGATGGATGCGAAGGAGCCAGAGAAGAAGATGCCCTCGACGGCGGCGAAAGCAATCAGACGGCAGGCAAAAGTGGAGTTCTTGTCCGAGATCCATCGCAGCGCCCAGTCAGCCTTCTTACGGATGCAGGGAATGTTGTCGATGGCGTTGAACAGGTACGATCGCTGCTTGGGCTCGCTGATATAGGTGTCGATGAGGAGAGAGTATGTCTCGGAGTGGATGTTCTCCATCATGATCTGGAACCCGTAGAAGCAACGCGCCTCGGGTATTTGCACCTCGGCGCTGAAGCGCTCAACCAGGTTCTCGTTGACAATGCCATCGGATGCGGCGAAGAAAGCCAGGACATGGGAGATGAAGTAGCGCTCGTCGTCGTTCAGGCGCTTGTTCCAGTCGTGAAGGTCTTTGGAGAGATCAATCTCCTCTGCAGTCCAGAAAGAGGCCTCGGCCTTCTTGTACATCTGCCAGATCTATAGAGACGCGTCAGTCTCTGAGCGCAAGCACTTTACGCGTCAAGGCGCGTCTGTATTGACCGTAGCATACCTCGTGGTACTTGATTGGGAACAGCACGAAGCGTTGTGGGTTTTCTTGTAGGATTGGTTCGACTGCCTCCTCTTGCTTGATAGTTGATGCAACCGTTGATGCGGCCTTCTCTACTGGCTCCTCTGGAAGTTCGGGAATGCCCTTGATGGGGACGGCGATCTCGTCGGACTCGTAGCGCTCCATGTTCTCCTTGTCAGCCTCGGATTGGAGGCCTTGCTTGGCGGGGGACTCCATCTTGAAGTTCTCTAGGGCGGATGCAGCCTGTGTATTCGAGTTAGTCGAGATGCAATGCGATGCGAGGAGCCGTGGCGACAACGTCATGGACGAACCTTCTTGGAAGGCGTTGTGTGGACGCTCATGGTGATGCGGTATGTATGCTCGGTGGAATGGGAAGGGCGAGAAGGGCAATGGGTTTGAAGAGGAGTGGCGGATGGCGTGGTTGTGGATGGGAACAAAGAAGATGGGAAGACGTGAGTTAAAGTGTTTTGCAGTCGCGTCGGGCGCGCGGGCCTCGTGATGTTTGCCAAGACTCCATGGAAACGCGCTTGTTCGCGTTCGCGTCTCCCAGCCTCTCACTCTGTCCAACAACTCGGTCGCTCGCACGCGCGCATTGCCAAGCATTGACAAAATCAGCTCATTCTGATGTCAGTCGGTGCACCTGCCGCGATACCTTCCATCTCTTCTACGCAATGCAAAGACGGACCTGCACGCTCATGGCGGCGTCCTCATCACCGCATCAACTTGTACATCTCGCGTCTCCAAGTAGGACTCGACTCGAATGCGACCACCGGCCGGATGACATCGCCAGCTATTCCTTCTCGGGAAGCAGATCTAGCATCCCTAATGAGCAGGGACTTTGATGGGATAGAAACAACGAGATGGTCCATTTAGATACGTTTCTGAAGCGGTATATGCTTCAGGAGGAGACGTGGCTGTCCTATGGCCGGCTATTGGAATGATCATTGTCTATTCTGAAGGCACTCCGGTTGGTACAAGCAAAGTCATTGGTAAGTATTGAAGACATTTTTAAGGCAGTCGCGGGGCAAGTGCCTTCTCCTTTCTGCCACTTTCCCATGCGTCGCTCTTTCCATCTCAAGGCAGCTAGGGCCTTCCTGAAAAGACTAGTGCGGGGCCTCATAAACATCAACAAAGTAACACAAACATCATCCCCTCCTCCACCTGGCACTCTCAACCCCCAACAACCCCTCCCACCGCTCTCCGCCCGCCCTTCGTGCTCGGCACAATGGCGTCAGCAATGGAGAGGGAGTTCGAGGCAAGATTTGAGCCCGGCCGCCGCGACAGCAAGATGCCCGTCTCGACTCCCATCAAGCAGGAGCAAGAAATGCCTCGAAAGCAGTCCCCTGAGACCACGTTCGACGGCTGGTCTTCTCCCGCCAACAACTGGTCTACTCCGCCACCGGCCCCAGCGTCTTCTCCACCCATCGCCCAATACACGCCTCACCAGCTCCGCAAGATTGGCGAGCAATGTGGCAACCGCTTGCCGCCCGCCAGCGCCGTGCAGAGCATGTTTCTGTACGAGATGCAGCGCCAGACCGAGCTCGAGAGCCTCTTTCACGGCTCCATCTTCCAGCTCGCCAAGCAAGAAGATGACACCACGGCGCAGAACAAGCGCATTCAAGACCTCGAGGATCGCCTCGCCCGTTTCGAAAAGCAGACCGCTTCACGTGACCTTCAGGAGCGCCTCGCCACCTCTAAGACCGCCATGAGCGTCCAGCAGCACCGTCTCGACCACTGTCTTGGCCGTGTCGCAACCCTCGAGGGTAAGCTCGTCAGCCTCACGGACGACATCGACACCAAAAAGGCTGCCCAGGAGTCCACTGCTGCCGAGGATACCACCACATCTTCCGCCGAGATCAATCGGGACATCGAGGTGATAAAAGAAGAGGTGAACGTGCTCTTCGGAGACCGTGACGGCATCATTGAAATGGTCGACGACATCAAGACTCGGCTCTCCAAGCTCGAGGACAACGTACGCATGCTCACCCTGCAGAACACCGCTATCAGATCGCCAACTCCAACCCAGTCTATCGACTTGCAGACGCCTAACACAAACGGCCTCGCCCTGGGGGTCCCAAAAGGTAAGCCAGCTGTCTCCCTTAACAAGGAGAATCGACATGTTGCCGCTATTCGCAGCTTCACCCCTGGCAAGCAGTGGGCAGCTTAGGGAGGTGCGTGGAAATCTGTCAGGGAAGGAGGATCGGGTTCGAGGTCATCGTCTCTGGGGCATGAGCCATCTTGAGGGGACTACGGTTCAACACTGTCGGCACACGGTGATTGCAGGCGGTTTGGAATGCAGCAGGCATGGGCTGGGATTCTGGACTTCGGTACTGAAGTGGGCGACTCTTTGGCAGCAGTGGCATCCGGATGAACAGTCAAAGTTGAAAGACTCTCAGATCGTAAGTTGTTCGCTCTCCTCCAGTAAGAAATTTCCAGCCCCTTCATCTTGTCCTCCTCTCGCCACTTCTTCAGTCCTTCAGAATACGACAGAATCACATCAGCCCAAGCGATAATTCTAGCAGCCTTGAGCGCCTCTTCTGGGCTTTTTGGAGCTCCACTCTTGTCCAAATCCGCATTGACAACGCCATATCCATACGCTGTAGCTACCGGGGCGAAAACCGCAAGCACCAGCCACTGACTCCAAACTTGATTTCCCTTCCGCTTCTCTTGTAGACTCGACCACCACCCTGTTCCCACGCGTCTTTCTCTCAGCAGAAGAAGCGAGGCCGCGTCAAATCTGGCCAAGAAGTGAAGCGAAGCGAGGTGGCGGGCAACTACAGTAATAAGAGAATGCACGCGTGATCTTGACAGAGAGACCAACCACCACCCTGCGACATGCCATGAGGGAAAAGAGATTACGAAAGCCCAATTCGTGGAAGATTTCCATGCAGGGCAGGGTGGCGAGATTTTTTTCGGTCCATTTTGGCATCCATCCATGTCGATTCAATTCCATTCGGTCCTAAAATTTTCCATTTCGAGGCGTCGGGCGGGACTTCCTGTTCCTAGGTACGAAAGTGGTATGATAGATAGGGAAGACGAGACCAAAGTCAAGTACAACAACATTCGTTGAACTAGGGGTCAGTCTCGGGAGTCTCAGGAGACGCCAGCCTCGACTGGATGGACCTGGCATCGAATACACAAGGTACAGCACAACTGGTCTTATTAGGAGGCCAGTCTACATTTCCAAAAGGTTTCCAACGAGAAAAGAAAGGATCTGCTTGAAGATGTTCTGTTCACGTTACGGCTTACTACAAACAGAAAACGAAAAAAGGGTTCCCAGCCTGTGATTGATGCTCGCGGCTAGCGCTGCTTTCGTAACCGTCCCATATTCCCTGTAGGTTATGCGCCCTGTCCCAAGGAGTATTCGTCCGTGAGCTAGCTTCCTCCGCATGCGAAAAAGCATCGATGATGATGTGGTGTATATATACATGGCACTGGTCGGGTCTGCCACGGCCATCATGTTCCTGGTATCCGTCGTGAAATCCGAAGTCTCCTGAAACACAAGACGTCGGTCGTGAAAAAAAAAGCAGTAGAGGTAATTTGTTGGCACCAATGCCCAAGCACTGGTGGTGCATTCGCCTCCTTCATCCTTAAGGTTCAATACTTCACACCCTTCCTCCGCAGATAGCTTCCCAGCAATCCGTCCAGCTGACCCATCATGTCCTGTACACCCTTCCTCTGCTCGACGAACAAGCCTGTCATGAGCGGATGATCAGGCGCGGCAGGTTGCACGCCCGTCTTGTCGTTGATCATGATCAGCATGTCTCGCACCTCGCTACCATCTTCCAGCCATGCGCGAAGACTGTCCTCGTTCCACGATTGCTGGGAGACGGTGGGCGAAGGGCGCAGAGAGAGGTGTCGCGAGGAAGAAGTAGAACTACTGTCCGTTGATTGATCTCTGACAGGCGGAACAATAGCCTCTTGCTGCGTGGCGGCTGTAGGCTGCGGAGAGCGAGCTGTAGGCGTTGCGTCATTGTCTTCGGCTGTCTCCCCTTCGTCCTCGACAGGTTCGGCAGGATGCTCGATGATACTCGGTGAGCTCGTGAGACTCCCCGGCCCTTCTTCCTCCTCTTCGTCTTCCTCTTCCTCGTCCTCGTCCGGTTCGAATTGGCCTGGCATTGGAATATGTATTGTGTCCGTCCCGTGCATGAATGCACCCGAATTAATCTCCACAGGGCTCTCCGAGAGTCTCTCGCCGGCACTGCTCCTCTCCGAATCATCCTCCTGATCCGCGAACGGATTCGTCTCTTCGTTCCGGGGCGAATCGAAGTCATCAAGCTGAACCCGCTGCTTCGATCGTTTGGCTTTCTTCGGCTTATCGTGCCCATCGCCTGTCTTGAGCATGTTCGTGATCGGATTTGTAATAGGAGACAGCGGATTACTGCTCTTCGTCTTCTCCTGTTGTGCCGCCTCTGTGTCGATGCGGCGCTGCAGGTCGCTGACAGGATCTTCAGGCCCAGCGGCCATTTCGTAGGCCACTTCAGAGCCTTGCAGCTCGGCGAAGAAGCCGTTACTGGGCTCGTTCGGCTTCTCCTGTTGCATCTCTTCTGCAGAGGTCGCGTTGTGCAGGTTTCCTCGTCCAGCAACAGCGGTTTGTTGGCCATTGAAGTTTCTTTCCACCGGAGAGCTCTTCCCGCTTGTGAGAGGGCTGGCCCTGGGAGAATCGCGCGAGACTTCCAAGGACACTTTCTCAGAATCAAACTCAGTAGCTTCCTCCTTCGATTTCTTGTCTTTCTTCGACTTCTTGAAAAGACCACTGAGCATGCCACCCTTCTTCGGCTCCTTCTTCTTCTCTTTGGTCTCCTTCTTTGGTTGTTCGGGCGGTGATACTGTCTTCGAGATGGTTTCCATGCTGTTGGTGTTGCGAGTAGATTCCGCAGATGATTTCGAGGAGCCCTCATCGCGAAGTATGCCGGGCGTGAGCGTGATCTTGCGCGTTTCCAGGCTGTCGTCCTTCAGGAATGAATCCGTGTTCCGGGTTTTCTTCGACTTGAGTGGCGCAGCTTCTGTTGCCACGGTTGGTATGGCGGTGCTGTGATCAATAGCAAAGCGGTCGAACTCACCTGTCTTGTCGACCAGCTTGGGTTGCACGCCGGATTCATCACCACCAATGCCAGCAGCTGCCAGAGCCTGTGCTGCAGTCGCTGCCTGCTCACGGTCGAAAGATGCGCGTTGAGAGGATGTGCTAGATCGACCTTCAGCGACAGGCTCCTTGACTTCGACCTTGGGCTCCTCAGGTTCTGGCTCCGGCTCGTCTTGGACAGTTGTGTCGGCTGCCTGCAAAGCGCTGGCGTAAGGCTCGATCATCGCTTCTTCGTCTTCGGTGGAATAGTCGTAATCAGACGCCTCCACATACGTCGGGGCAGCGAACTGAACAGTCTTCGCATTTCGTCGCCGCATCGCTTTCTTCAACGGGTTTCGAGACTTTTCTGAGTTGTCACTAAGCATCGTCGCGGAAAGCTGCAGATTCCATTAGTCAATTGCAACAATAGGAGACGACAGCAAACGCACATCGATGTTTCGGTGCTTGTTCAGTCGCGCAAGTCTCTCGGTCGGCGTCTCGATGTGTTCGGCGGGTAGGTAGCCTGGTGCACTTAGCCGGACATCTTGGTGTCCACTTTCCGCAATACTCGTACCAATACTGCTGTCTTTGACAACCCTCACGAGCCACCAATAGCTATTGCTGTCGTCGAGCAGTACCATGGTGTCGCCCTTGGTGGCATTGGCCTGACCTTCGACGGTAGCAACGAATGTATGCAGAGCATACACGAACTCGAAATCGATGTCTTCTGCTTCACGTAAGCACTCGCCTCCCCAGCCAGAGTCAATGAAACGATCGTCAAGATCAGTGAAAGCGTCTTCGGCATCATCAAATTCCTGGGTCAAATAGTCCGTGTCCTGTTGGTCTAGCATACTGTCCCAGGAAGCCACGGAAGCGATAGGCGAGTCCACTCGTTCCAGTAGTGGATCGTCCCTAGGCAGGAGTAGGGTATCCAAATCGACACTCGTAATACTGCTGAAGCTGGGCGATTCTTCCAAGATCGGTGGACACAGACCGGTCGTGTGGGCTTCAAATGGGTTTTGGCGGAATGGGCTCTCAATTGGGCGTAGATCGACACTGGATGGCGTATGATCTTCGTCGTCAGATGCGTCGTCAAAGAAAGAGTGGTGTCTGTTATGGTTGTGTGTGCTTGCTGCTTTTCTGGTGTCCTCGGGTAGTCCTGATTGGTCGTCCTGGCCATACCTACCCATATGATGATGGTTTGACGCTAGGAAAATTGAACTACTCTTTTGAGCAGGTCTGAAGGGAAAGACAGCCGGAACGTCCATGAAAGGAGAAGAGTAATCGACCGCCGCCTGCTCAGCAAGCGGAGACTGTACTCCTCCCACCATTCCACCACGCAGCGGCAAATGCTGCGGCGTGTGCAGGAATGGCGACGATAACGGGGTCATGTCCGCGATCTGGTTGAAAGACTCGCGAAGGGGTGTTGGTGTAAACCTCGGGGACAAGCTGGTCGAGCGGCTCGGCCTGGGCTTGTCCACGAACGAGGCCTGGGAAGAATGCAAAGGGTACCCACCATCGTCAATGCTCGGCGAACTCGATATCCTGTCCATCATGTCATCGTCCGCGTCGGTCTCAGTGTCGGCACCTTCTCCTCCCTCCTCGCCGTTCTCGTGACCGCTTGCACCGTTTGTCACATGGTCTTGCGCATTGTGTGACTGCGCCTGATCGATTGCGCTGGGGTCATCCGTCAAGTTGTCGGCAATATTCCAGGCGTCGTGCAGGGCCAGCTCTTCCGAGTGTCGCTCCTCCAGGACGTGATTGACTTGCGCAGCCAGATTGGGAGCGTTTCCGGCGGTGGTGGGAGTCGGGTGCTTGTGGTGCTCTGCGGCAGTGGGATTGTCATGGTCCTGGAGGTCGAGCGTGTCGGCTCGTAGGATGCTGGGCCGGGTCATGGTTCAGTGAATTAGGCGGATGGCCGGGCGGCAGCAGACGTGCTACGTGGATTGAGGAGGAGTGGTCGATGGCATGGCAGGGGTCGGCGGTCGTGAGGGCGCGTCTGAGGCAGTTGGAGGTGTGTCTGTGGGAGTGAGGTGTTCCAGGAGACGTTCGGGAATCGAATCGTTGTCGTTACAGAGGAATTGGCGTGGCTGAGGAACGAGCGTCGATCGCTGCCGAGTCCAGATGGATAAGGTGAACGAAGAGCGAATCGAGAAGGTGGTGAGGGTGTCAGTGGGGAAAACGAGAGATCATTATTACGCCCGAATGAGAAGTGGTGTGTCGGGGTGGAATAGTTGGAGAGCGGAGCGGTTGACCGGGTGGTGGGTCGGAGTGTGGAATTTCGGGCCCCTGGGCGGTTATGAAACTCTAGCAGCGTCGCGCGCGTTGCACATCCTTGGAGCCGATCCCGACTGCCAACTTTAGCTCCCATTCTTCCCAAATCTCATATCTATTAAAACTTGGCTACTTAACTTACCCGCTTCACCATCACGTTTCGCCAGCTCATCTCACTTCTGCCAAACCGATTCACATGACATCGCACGCGACGGATTGCCAGAAGCTGTCGTAGCGAGCCGATACGCCAAATCCTGTCGTTCCTCGGACCCGATGCCGAACTGTCGCATGCCCTGGACTGGCCTAGCAGCCCGTTTCATGCGAGGTTTCATGCGTCTCCATTATTGTAAGACCCGAAGAATGTGTCTCCGTCGCTGCACGGTGCGAAAACGCTTCATGCCAGAAGGGGCATTTGCGTTTGGAGCAAGCTTTCCAAGTTCTTCGCCAGAGAAGCCAAGCGACAAGCGAGTCTTGGAAGACTGCGCGAGTCTCGGGTGAATATGACTTTCGGGCCGAGAAATGCTGGTCTACTGCTGCATGAAGTAAATGTCATACTAACCAGAGTGGCTGCCAGCAGCGGCGCCACAGACTGGACACAAGATGCATAACCCGGTCACAGCGCAAGTGGGAGCAGCTCTAAGCTTGTGAGGCGTCGTGAGAGCAATCACTTCTGACGCAGAAGTAGTTCTCCTGACGCAGCGTTTCTTCCATGTCGTTGAGCTCCATGAATGAGTTCAGAGTGACCCTCTGAAGGCATCGCCAATAGGTGCACTTCCGATTGTCAGAAGCGTTCACCACAGGTCTACTTTGATCGAAATTTCCTCTCCGCCGGCGCATCGGGCACGAATTATCGCGATGCGCAACCTCCATGTGACTTCCGATCAAGTCGAGACTGAGCGCTTTGTCACATCCGTTTACAGAGCATGCATCAATGTCTTCGAAGCGGTGCATTGGCCTCAAGCTTGTCCGGCCGCGAGAAGACCGTCGCAGTCAAGCTCTTGAAGCATCCGTTAGCAGCAGTACAGGAGTATGTCTTTCCAAGGCGGTGTTTGGTTCGAACGTGTCATATGAGTCCCCATTCTACGAGAAACTCTCTGTGAAAACCGCATAAAAGACGATTTGAGGATAATCTTGCCTGTCTCGAGGGTCTGAAGAAGGACAACGTCAAACTGGCGAATGCGGACGGACAGAATTGCGTCTTGTTGTCTCCAATATATTGGGGCTTTGACGCGCCACAGTAAGTTTCCAAAGTGACAGGGGTCTTACTCGTCTTGCCCTGCGCACACGAGGCGCGAACCATATCCCTTTCATTATCGTCTGTCTTTTCGATCAACTCACCTCTGCTGGGCATCGGCGTGACCAAAGTCAACATCTTCCTTGCCTCACAGTCGAAGCTATCGATCCAGCTGGTCCAAGTAACCTCATCCAGAGGCTGCATTCAGCCGAACTGGTCCTTATGGCTGACGTGGTCGGTCATCGCTGTTTAGTGGTGGCCTCTTGCTGCAAATCTGCCTTCGAGGCTTGTGCCAACTGTGCTAGTAGTGGAAGGGCGAAGCTGAAGCTGGCTGGGATCGATGATCAAATGATCGGAAAGAGTGTTGTTCCGTGGCTTGGCGCAGTGAAAGGTGCGAAAAGGTGCAGGAAATCGGGACTGGCAAGCAGGTTGTGCTTAACTCTGTCGTTGCAGTCTGATGAGCCACAAGGAGCCATTCTGACTTGTCTGGCGGTACCGATCTCACACTGCATGCATACTACAGTACCCGCTGCCAAGCAATTTGTAGCCGTGGCCACGCGCCAACTGCATCCAACAATCTTTCCGAAAGCGACAGTCCGAAGGAATTCAAGAGTCCTGACGAGCTCGTACCCTGCCCAGACGACGTACCCTTTCAAGAGGCTTGTTTCGCAATATACTGGTGGTGACCTCGCCATCTCCTTGTGGATTCAGTCTTGCACGCCGCCAAATCTTCCGTGCTTTGTAGAGGTGCTGCAAAGCTCGTTAGTCGTGATGACAGTCAAGAGAATGCCCATGATTTACCTTCAGCCTATCGTAGCTTCGCCTGACCGTCCAGCTGCGTCTCGAGAGCCTATTGAGCAGATCAGCATGCACCATCTAGCGAGTATTGGAAATCTCGTTCGTACATCTTGAGAAGCTTTTCTGCTTTTGTGCTCGCCTCCAAAAGTCCATCTGGCCAGAGGACTCCCTGATGTAACTCTGCGGCGAGTAAGACCAGTGCGGCCAGTATCAGAGCATCGGTCGTGAAGAAGAAGGCCTCGTTCAACACCGCCTTCCAGTGGAGCTCCTAGCAAGCTTGGACCGCAGAAATTGCCGCGGCCACTCCCCGTAAACTAAAGTTGTATTGCTCGGCGTATCTCCTGTCCTTGCACTTTTGCAAGTATCGCATGGCAACGCTTGAGACCTGCATCTCCAGATACGCATACGCAACGATCAACAGTGATTGAGAGCTGTCAAAGGCATCAGCGAAGCTTGCCGACCAACCTCAAACTCAACATACCGTGTAGCAGTCTCAGTGTCTCGTTCTAAGGCTGCACGAACCTCTGATACTCGTTGTAGCGATGGTTCAGCCCTTCTCAAAGAAGCCATCGGCACATTGTAAAGACCGTCGGACCATACCGCATTGCTGTGGAAGTTCACATCGTCGATGACAAGAGCCATAAGCGATATCAACTGGTAGTGTCTGTTGATGGTTATGACATCGTATTGCCAAGGATTGACCAAGGGAAATGAAATGTGTCGGACAATGAGCAGATAGCCATTGCGGGGTATTCCAAGAGACATCGATAGATAGAAGTCGAATGTGGCAATGGTAGACCACAAGCGTGCACGGAGTGCCATCTCATGGGGACAATGACCTAAACCTGGGAGGTGTACATCCAACCTGATGGCTGCCCGCCTTGCGATCTCGTTACAGCCAAATGCTCGCCGGGGCGCTGAAGCAGCCTTAAAGTATAGAACGAGGCACAGAAATGCCGAGATAAAGTGGAGGCTCGTGTCGCAATCTGGCGCTTCAAGCCTCTGTAAAGCAGCTGCCAAGAAGGTTGATCCATTGACGCGATGCTGATAAGGACCTGCCGAGTGCTGATTCGGAGACGAATCGTTGCCGCCCAATGGAGGCATGTGGACTGGACAGATCTTGTAACGCTCGCTAAGTGCCACGACCGCATACAGTAGAGCTAGTTTATCAGATGCCACAGCGGTCATCGGCTGGTAAGCGTCGTCGATGATCGCGCCGATAGTCGCGCGATCCAAGAACGGCCAGAGTTCGAGAGCCTCGGAAAAAGCGGTTTCAACTGCTTCGATGAGCATATGTTTGAGAATGCGCGGTGGCAGGGTGCCTCGTCCGGGAAGAATAGATGGAATGGAGACATCGTTGTTGAGGATTGCAGCCAATTGATCAGCAATCGACTGATCCAAGTGCCCGAAATTGCAGAACTTGCAGAGCGAGCGAAGCAGGCCAATGCCCGTGGTCTTGTCGTGTCGGTCACTTTGGAGTGTAGCAATGGTCTCCGGCTCGTCCGAACCAATCCAGGTACAGTCCACACCATCGAGAGAGCAGCACTTGCATGGTTTGGAACGGCAGCAGTGAAGGTGCTCCTTGCGACACCGATCGCACTGAAGAAGTCAGCACGTGTGGGACCGAATAGCGCATGGAAGACACCTGCATCCACTTGGGCGCTAGATGGTAGAGGAATTGTCATTGTTTCCACGATGTAGTCATGTTAGTATACCGTGTCCAAGTACTGCTGGCCTGTGCGAGGGTAGATGCTTGAGATCTTGATGAACGTATGATAGCGTCGAAGAATGCCAGCTGTGGACTAACGTCACGGCACAGAGCAAGTCCGAAGGCTCGACACATGGTCATATTGCCAGGAGCGCGTTGCCCATCACTCCTCCCTTTTGGGAGGGCACAATTGCAGTTCCCATGTTGTGCCACGCGCACAATGGTCAATGGCGATGGGAGATGAAGCGGCAGCTATACATAAGCCAATGCCTTCGAGAACGTGTTGAAGTATATCGAACAGCGACAGCGACATTGGCAGAGATGGGATGGAGGTGAGGTAGGTGTATGCGGTGAAGATCCGGAGAGGAGACAAAAGTGCTCGTGCTTCGAAGCACGTGCGTAGCAGATGATTGGCCAGATTCCAAGCTTGAAGCTTCTTCGCACAGGTGGGGGCTGGCAACCGACCAGGTCTGCGACGAGAGTTCTTCCATTCGGTCCTGCTCTCCTGCTGCCGTTGCCGTGCCATTGCACTTCACCTCCTTCTACGATCCCTTCCTATACACCTTGTACAGCTCTGGAGGAGAGATCGGAATAGAAACACCGTCATAATGAGGTTCGGCCGGACTCTGGAGCTTTCCCGATATGCTCCGTGGAATGACAAATACATCGACTACGCCAAGCTCAAGAAGCTCCTTCGCGACGACGACTCCGCCCCAAGCTCGCCTGTCAATGAAACAGCCGACAAATGGACCGACGAGGACGAGAGCAAGTTCGTGGACGAGTTGGTAAATGTGCAATTGGAGAAGGTACATAACTTTCACAAGGAAACATATGAGAAGCTGCGCGACCGGACAGCCGCGTGTGAGGCCCGTCTGGATACCATTGCCAATTCGGAGAACAACCATGCTGAGGGTAGTAATGCAAGGACCAATGGCGAGGGCAGCAGTGGTGGCAATGGCAACGGAAAGAAGCCGGTCTCGAGCGAGTCCGAGACGAACACCATTGCGAAAGAGGTGCTGGCTGAGCTGGACGAGGTCACCAAGGAAACAAACGAATTGGAGAAGTACAGTCGCATAAACTACGCGGGCTTTCTCAAGGCAGCGAAGAAGCATGACAGGAAACGAGGAGCATCTTATCGCGTTCGCCCGCTGCTCCAGGTCCGGCTCGCGGCTTTGCCCTTTAACAAGGAAGACTATGGTCCCCTGCTTTTCCGCCTCAGTGCGATGTACAGTTTCGTACGCCAGCGGCTGGCCGGTGAGACAAAGGACAACAAAGCTACAGAGAATCAGCAAGGCAAGGAGGAGTACACCAGCCACAAGTTCTGGGTGCACCCGGACAACCTGCTAGAAGTCAAGACGATGATCCTGCGCCATCTGCCGGTCCTTGTATACAATCCACAGACTTCCAGGGTCGCTGAGGGCAATGAGCCTGATCCGTCGATCACCAGCATCTACTTCGACAACCCCGGTTTTGACCTCTATACCAACAAGGTCGAGAAGAACGCGGGCTCCTCACTGAGACTGAGGTGGTATGGCCAACTTAGTGACCGCCCGCAAATCTGGGTTGAGAAGAAGTCGGTCGACGAGGACAACACCAGCCATGAGGCGCGTTTCACTACCAAGGATAAGTACGTTCAACGTTTTTTGAACGACGAATACCACATGGAGAAGCAAATTCAGAAGCTGGAAGAACGCGCAGGCCCTGAGAATGAAGAGGTTAAGAACATGCGGAGCTCTGTGGAAGAAGTGCAGAACTTCATCAAGCAATACAACTTGCAGCCTGTGGTACGAGCCAACTACACTCGTACGGCTTTCCAGGTGCCCGGCGATGATCGTGTACGCATTAGCCTCGACACGGACCTTGCATTCATCCGCGAAGACGCAATCGATACCGACCGCCCTTGTAGAGATCCAGAGACTTGGCATCGGACAGACATTGACAACAACAAATTGGAATATCCATTCTCCTCAGTCAGGAAAGGTGAAATTAGCCGCTTCCCTTTTGCGTTGCTAGAGGTCAAATTGCGCTTGTCGCAGGGTAAGAGGAGCCCGGAGTGGATTGAGGACATCTTGCACAGTCATCTCGTCAAAGAAGCGCCGCGCTTCAGCAAATTCGTGCATGGCGTGGCAGAGCTTTTCGAGGACTACGTGAACACATTCCCCTTTTGGCTCAGTCAGATGGAGACAGATATTCGGCGGGATCCACAGCAGGCCTTCGAAGAGGAGCAAGCAAAGCGCCAGAAAGATCGGGACGATGAGTTTGCCGTGGGCTCTTTGCTGAGGTCAACATCAATGGCAAGCCCATCACAACGTGGAAAGCCTGGAGTACTCTCGCCGGTGGGTTCGCCAGCAATGGTCGGATCCTTGCAGCGGAGTGCTCAGCAAACCAGAAACTCCCCGGCAAAGACTGCTCAAGTCCATGCAGAGCCCACACAACAGGAGGATGTCGCAGAGGAGGTTGATGATGATGACACCGGCACTCACACTCACGGCACTGAACGCGCAAGAGCTCCTGGTGGACTCAAGAATCTATTTCCAAGCTTCAGCACCAGCAAGTATGCGATGTCAAGACGCAATAAGACACGTCTACCTCCAGGCGTACAGGAACCAAAATCCTGGATTAAAGACCAAGGGAGCAACAAGGTGGAAGGGAAAGTCTGGCTTGCGAATCAGCGTACATTCATCAAATGGCAGCACGTATCCATCCTGCTCGCCTCGCTATCATTGGGTCTCTTCAATGCCGCCGGCCCAGAGAACAAGGTTGGCCAGGCTCTTGGCGTTGTTTACACCGTTGTTGCAGTATTTGCGGCTGCTTGGGGATATGGTATCTACATGTGGCGGTCTAATCTGATCCAACGTCGAAGCGGGAAGGACTTTGATGCGGTCGGAGGACCAGTGTTTGTGTGTATAGGTCTGATTGTGGCGCTCATTCTGAACTTCGCTTTCAAGGTATGTTCCAGACAGGTCTTACTTCGCTGATTGCCGGCTGACGTTTTTGCAGTATCGCGCGGTCATGCAAGATCGGGAGAGGAAGGGCGAGTCGCCGGCGTTTATGAACCAGAGCGAATATATGATGAAGTCTGGTGAATTGTAAAGAGGTACATCAGGAGGCACAAGCATGTGTAGGACTGTTCGGCGGTAGTTTGGGCACTGTACAGAAGGTAACAAGAGGTGTGGAAATATTGTAAAGACAAGATGTTCATCTTCGTCATTGGACCGAATTAGGATACCTCGACTTCCAAATTAATTGTTACGATTTGGCCTTTCTTGCAGGCTTGGTTTACGACTGCACGGCCTGCTATCAGGCCGGTCGGCGAGTCAGTTTTGTTTTGTCTAAGCTTGAGACAGGTTCGGCTCATCTTTCATCCGAGCACATCGTCATTGTTGCACAGTGCTTGTTCATTGATCACTCATGTCACTTGCCACTTTACCAAACGTCACAAGAACGCGTCGATCTCTACATGACAAGGCTGGAGGCATCTATCGCCAGTCAAAGGTAGGCCTACCGCACGACTCTCTTCAACCAGCTAGCCCCTTCGACAAGCACTCTCGACAATCCTCTCAACTCAATGCAAACGATTCAAAATATCGCTGTACCAGCTCTTCCCAAATCTCGCGTCGGACCAGACACCTCAAGAAGAGCAGCTCGCAAGCCCTTCATCAGCGCCGATTATCCACCGCCGCCTCCCGAAACAAACACAACCATGTCAGGCGCCACAGCACCCGGAGAACAGCACGAAGTCCGCCAGACCTCAAGTACAGCAGACTACCACCCCGATCCCTCCAAATCTCTCCCACTCTCCCCAGCCCGTCAGGCTCTCGTCGACGACATCCTCGCCCTCTATTCCTGCCAGCCCACCGTCCGACGCGTCGAACGCTACACTCCCGATTGCGTCTACGATGACCAATTCGTCTACGCCAACGACCGCTATAAAATGGCCGGCCAATGGTTCGCTCTCCCCAAATTCTTCACCGAATCCAAGAACGAAGGCTATGAGATCGTCAAGAACGACGAAAACCTGATCCAATTTAAGAACGAACAGAGTTGGACTTTCAAACTTATTCCGAAGACGGCGACGATTAACGCGTTGGTCAGTCTGAGTCTGGAACCGGGGAGTGAGGAAACGGGGTTTGTGAGGGTGAAGTATCATAAGGATCAGGCTAATGAGAAGGATTATTCGCATGAAGGGGTCGGGTTTTCGTTTAAGAAGTGGCAAGCGGATAATGTTGTTAAGGTTATGGATGCGGATGAGGTGAAGTACTTCGAAAAGGATAAGGGGGCGGCGAAGGAGGAGGTGAGAAAATATGGGACAGGTACGGAAGATGGCGATGCGCCGAAGAAGGATTTCTAGGATATCGTGTACTGAATATTTTCCCATTTCGGTTCTACAAGAGGTATGATGAGAGATCTACCGAGCCTGGGGAATCACACTGGATGTGGAGAGCTTTACAGAAGGCAATGCTAGCCACATTTCATTTCGGTCGTATCGTTATCTCAATCTAGCGAGTATATCCCGCTCCAGCTCCAGTGGACGTCTGGTGCGAGTTTCCGCTCAACTTCTCACCAGCGCGCTCGGCTGCGTTCGCCAAGCCTTCGCCAGTCCTCTCAGCATCAGGATGTATGCCGCTGCTGGTATGCGATCCAGTTACATTGCCTCCGGCTCCCTGATGCTCTCTGTGTGCGCCGCCAAGGGGACCCTCGCTCGTTGTAGTAGGATGCACACCACTGCCTGCATGCATCCCCGTTACGCCCGAGCTCCCTGTTGACCCAGTGTAGCCGGTCGTGTATTCGCGATCGCGGTCGGCGGTGTTTGAGTGGGTGCCACTCTTGCTTCCTACGATGTTGTCGGCGAAAGCGTTGATGTCTTTGCGGAGTCCTTCAGAGAAATCCTGAGCGACAACCTGGTCAGCCCCGATTGACACGTCGCGTAGAGGTGGCTGCCTACTCCGGCTTTCTTGAAGAAGTCCTTTGTGTTCTCAGCAGCTTGCTCGCCGCCGCGGCCTGATTGATCTGCGGTAGACATGATTGCTGGCTGGTTGTGTACGAGACGAAGGGTATGACAGTATGGAATTGGGCCTGATGTGATATTGCTCCCACTTAGCTCAATACATGTACTCCAAGGGCATATCGGCGGATCGCTTGGCGTCATTACGTCGTTCGGCGAGCAGCGGAATGGATGATGTGGATGATGTTGATGCCTGCCTTCAAGTTCAGACTGGCGGGTGATGTCATGAAGGGGCCAAGAACCGAAAATGTGATGGAACTTGTTTGGCGAAGCGACGCCCAGCCACACGATTTCGTCGATCACATCTCTCTCAATCGCGTCGCTGCTGCACTTCTGGTCCTGGTTTGCTTCCAGAACACTGCTACACACTACATCGTCGCTCCTTCGACACAATCACCATGCGAAAGTCGAGATAACGAGTTCTTTCTCCAATCCTTCGTTCAGTCGAAACAATAATCCTCACCTCACCTGGGAAACGAGATCGATCAGAGCACAGAGCGTCGCGTGGCAGCACGCACGCGCTCCCCAAACAGCAAACACCTTGCATTAACCGCCAGAATGTCCCCTCCTCACGTCTACCTCACCCTACCCTCGTTTCTCCCCTCTCTGCCCGCCAATCTGCCGATCGCGCTGCCTCCGCCGGTAAAAGAGCGCTCGTTTCGATCACCTTTCGGCATCGACAAGGACCTCTTCAACTTCGCCCTCCGTCCTGAGATCCCTATCACCTTCGCCGCTCTCTACCTCATCACCGTCACCTCGCTCAATGCATACAACAAGAATCGCAACTACAAGCCCTGGTGGATCGCGAAACAGCGCTTCTTCCGGTGGTTCGTGGTGCTTCACAATGCTCTCCTCACAATCTACTCCGCCGCGACGTTCCTCGCAATGTGTAGAGCAATTGCGCATACATGGCCCGGATGGAATGCGCCGGCAGGCGCAGCTAGTATAGCGGATGCGCTGTGCAAGATGCATGGACCTCGGGGACTGGGCGACGCCGCTTCTTACAACACAACGATCAATATCTGGGAGACCAAGAACACCTTGATCAAGCTCGGCTACGACGGGAATCCAGACCCGACCGATGTGGGAAGACTCTGGAACGAAGGTCTGGCCTTCTGGGGTTGGATGTTCTATGTCAGCAAATTCTATGAAGTCTTGGACACTTTGATAATCTTGGCCAAGGGCAAGAGAAGCCCGACATTGCAGACATACCATCACAGTGGTGCCATGCTGTGCATGTGGGCCGGTATTCGATACATGAGTCCTCCTATCTGGATGTTTGTGTTCGTCAATTCCTTCATCCACGCGCTGATGGTGAGTTCAGGACCCCCAAAGCTACGTGGAACATTACTGATGATTTGCAGTACACTTACTTCACATTGTCTGCTGTTGGCGTTCGCGTGCCATCGACTCTCAAGAGATCTCTCACCTCGCTGCAGATTGCTCAATTCCTGTGGGGAGCATCCTACGCTGCAGCACACCTGTTCATCAAGTATGACATGCCGATTGCGACACCGTACCAAATCGCGGCGACTGTCCAGTCTGCTTTTTCCAGCGTGAGCTCTGCAGCATCAGCAGCAAGCTCCACTGCTTCAAAGGTTGTAGCGTCCCCAGCTGCTTCTGGCACTCTCGTGGCACTCGCAAAGAAGCTTCTTCTCCGCGCTGTTGGTGAGGAGGGTATCGCAGAGCGCGTTACGAACGACCAAGGTCGACCGATCACGCCATACATCGAAGAGAAGATCGAACAGTTCAAGGAGAGGACGTCTCCCCAGTTCGAGACAGAGTGGCGTACGGACTGGACAAAGGTCAATTGCATCGACACCTCTGGCGAAGCTTTCGCGATCTACCTGAATCTTCTGTACCTGGCACCTCTTACGTTCCTCTTCGCTCGTTTCTTCATCAGGGCATACAGTGGACTTGGAAAGCCCAGGCGTGCATCGCATGCAGCGAAGCAAGCTGTTCAGTCCGGGAAAGTTGCGGCCGAGCGAACGGAAGTGACGATGGAGAACCTCGGTCAAAGAGGCGAAGAGATTATCAAAAAGGAAGCGGCGCGGGCTAAGGTGGATGCTAAGGACGTCCACGAGCAGCTGCGACGTGATGTGCAGGCTATGAAGAATGGTACTTTTGGTCGAGATCGCCGCGTTAGTGACCGCGTTCAGGACTTTGAGCGCCAGGTCAAGTCTGCCGCTACCAAGGCCAAGGAGGAAGGCAAGAAGCTCGTCAACGGCGGTGGCAGCCCACGAAGGGACTCGCCGAGCAAGAAGCAGACGGATGTGTCAAGGTCCAACGAGCAGCAACAGGCTTCCGAGCCGTCAGAGCAGAGGCAGGATTCCGTGGCTGAGGAAGCGGCCAAGAAACCGGCAGCTTCAAGTGAGCCTGAGCAGAAGCAGGAGGACAATCTTGCCGCGTCTGAAGCAACCCGACCTGGTGTCGAAGATGAAGACAAGGAGAATCAATCTCCGGTCGCGGCCGCTGGGGCCAGCCACGACGAACAAGGCGACAAGAGTTCTGCGGAGGCAGTCAAGGAAGGCGTGTCAGAAGACGAAGTACTAGACGACGGAGGCTCTTCACAACCGGAAACTGAATCGAAGCAAGATGAGAACCTTGCAGAGTCACAGCTGACAAGGGAAGAGGACACTGATGCGATGGGCAAGTCGGGCGCAATTGTTGACTTTGCTGCTGACAAGGCAGAGGAAGCCACAAAAGCTGCAGAAGTAGAGCTGGATGCTGATGGCAAGCCCATTTTCCGCCCGCCTGGCACAGTGCCGTCTTGACGGGGAAGGCCGCGTCTCAATCGGCCTGGTTCGCTCCATCTTCGCAGAGGAGAGTTCCAAGCTACCACGCCGACCAAACAGCAACGATCGAATAGGGAAAGAATGATGAGCGTTGAAGATGAGAGTCCGACCAGTGCGAGTGCGATGCGGCCTAATGTTAAGAGAACAATCACTACCACGGCTACAGGATCGCCGAATACCTCGACACCAGTTTCTCCCCCTCTCAGCCCGCCCTCTGCGATGAGTACGCCGTCGCCTGTACGCGGCTTTTACTTGCACAGAAATGCGAGTAGCTCTACCAGTACGCTGGGCTTTCGGCTGGGGCTGCAAGGCAGTACTTCGAGCTTGCCGCAGTATGGCTCACGGGAGAACATCTTTGGCAGTGACTCTCCGCTGCGCCCGATGAGTCGTGGTAGTGATTTCTTTTCTTGTTGGCGGGAAAATGAAGGCGGTGGAGAGCCCAGCCTTGGTGACGATGAAGTTTCTGATTGACGAGCGAGCGAGCGTGGGGTTGTGAGTTTTTTGCAGTAGACATCACCTCATGTGAAAACACTTGTTTTATAAATCAAGATAATGCTAAACTTTTGATAGTTGGATCTTGGTTTGCAGCTCGGCTACTTTCCTATTCGGGAAGGAGGGGAAAACACGCTACCAGAGCGCGAGTGAATGTTTCCGCCCTTCAAATTTCTGAGGCGCTGTACATCATCGCGAAGCCACCGCTGTCACTCCCAATATACTCACCTCTGATCTCCGGTTGCCGTGCTGATGCCCGCTTCACTGTGGGCTGCGCAGAGGCCAGCGGTGTCGGCTTCGACTGCTTGGGATGCTTTCGTCGTAGCCTGGAACGTTCTCCGCAGTTTGAAGTAGCGGCAACTATCTTCTCGGTCTGGACGTTGATGCTGTTGCCGGAAAAAAACGAAGGGGGTTGAAACTAGCATCGTTGAGCAAGCGAGGAGTAGTCATGCGGTGCCTCATGCTGCAGACCCGTCCATGGCATGACCTACAACGAGCGCATATATTGCTTAAATTATTCATCATCTTCCCGAGATCATGTGCCGTCTTCTTTCTGCACTTCCTCCTGCTAAGTTGCATGACTCGATTCATCGAACCTGGAGATATGTGTCTGTAAGGCTGCTGCATATCATTCACAACGCGACTCCCAGATCTTCAATCGTTGTCATGGTTTGACGGCTTGGACCGTTATTGCATGCATCGTCACCATCTGGTGTCTCATACGAAATCACCAGAGCATCCGTATATTCAGCCAATCTTGGATGACAATGTAGCACATTGGGATCGCCACCGGCTACCGGTGGAAGATCGATGCTCAGTGTTGTCGGATCGATTGTATGTGCCCAGATGAAAATCGCACTCATCTGGAGATTATCTGCCCACCTGGTGTCTTTGGAAAGAGTAGTAGAGTGGTTGGTAGTTTCTTGAATCTGTGCATTTGACTGGCCAGGGGTAGATTTGCGGTGCTTGGTTTTATTTTGCCTTCTGAGTATCCCTGAACGCCGTACCAGCGCTTCGTGAGAGCATTGCTGTCGGTTGTGACAGCAGTGTCGCTGTAGAAACTTGCGAAAGTCGTTTGAAGGAGCGCGTACGCGTATAGGAGCAGATGGAGCTTCATGTTGTACCACCGTCGCCTAAGAATCTGATCCAGGCGGCTCAATATCTCGGCTTCAATATGCCAGCCAGACCAGGTCCGAGGTACTAGTGTCTGTCAGTCGAGAAGTCCGAGTCGAGGTTTGGGTCGTCTCTGCTGGATGGTGGAAATTGTCGAATTTGATGTTGCGAGGTCAAAGCATGGAAGCTCTGACCCGCGAGCTGGTGAAGCGTGGCTGGATGGTGGCTATGGCGAAGCCGGTGTTGTCAATTTCTGCAGAGGCTTGGCTGAGGTGCTGAAGCTGAAAGAGAATATCAGAATCAACGTCGTGATGCCAGGCATAGTGCGCACCAACATTATTCCCAAAGAGATGGTCAACGCTGTGTCATCCGAATGGTTAGTGCTGACTGCTTCCTAAGAGCATCCAGTGTGGAGAAGGTTGACGTGCATACAGTTTGACCTCTGTCAAGACCGTCACAGATGCTTATGTCAAGCTGCTTGATGATCAGACAATTCATGGACAATGGCTGAATGCTCCGCAACGGAACACTTCTCGTTCCCGCCGCCGCCGATGCAAAAGGGACGTAAGACTCAGCGAGCCGTCACAGTCTGGGAGCCGTTCTTTCAGAGTCTGCATGGTGAGCCATTTGAACTACCAGACGCCATTACATAGCTTCGTTGTGTCGGATGATGAAGCAGTCGTAATATAATAGATCGAGCGCTCAGAAGATCCTCAGATATCCCTCATGAATTCTGATAACCAGACATTGCTCGCGACCCACGATCTAATTTTTTTGCCAAAGACCCACAAGGGCACGGTCACTACATCATTGACTCGAGTCAGCAGAACATTCGGTTTGTGCCTCAGAAGGTGTTGATTCTTACATGCGCACACTGCCAAGAAACAACTTCCCAGCACGTTGAACACGGCGAGTGGACCGGCTTGCGCAAGCCACGAATTGACGAAGTATGTCTGTGTTAAAGTCAGCCGACATTTGACGGCCTCGATTTGAAACACAAACCAGTCCGAATGTCAGGAGATTGCGGGCATTGATGGCGACGAAAGCCTCTTCAGCAAGTGTTGGGTAGCAATCCTGGAACCAAGTTCAGCATCAGTGTTGGGGAGCTGGAAGTCCCGCTACCTACCAAAACATATCCGAACACACAAGTACTTGCGAAGGCGAGAGCCATGTTGGCCAGTCCAAACGTCAATACGGGCCCAGACCAGTGAGTTTGGTAGTGTATCGTAGCTCCGAAGCCATAGAATCCGGCGGTCCCCAGCATGACCACGACAATCATGAGTACAAGTCGAAACTCCGGTTCGTAGATTCCACGATTGAGCCTTGCCAGTCTCAGACATATCCAGTCATTGAGTGGTCCGCTAATGACTTCGCCGATGATGCAGAGAATGAATGGGCTCAAGCCGATGAGGCCAGTCTGAGAGACGGAGAAGTTGTACGGCGGAGCGACAAAGATGACTCCGTTCACAACGCTGAACACACTGTGTATAGGTTAGCAACAAGCTTTGAAGCACTTCATTGGGCACTTACACTATCCAAGTCAAAGTGGTACCGTACACGAGGAAGCCCCAGAGTACGCACGGGTAAAACTAGAATAGGATTAGCAATGAAGGCAGCTGGACTTATGTATGGCGCGTAACTTACAAACACGATGAATGGACGCGCAAAGATCTTCCAAAGTGGCGCATCTGTGTAACGCCCAGTATATAAAGTGAGTGTTCGCCAGTATGAAATCTTCGGCTCCATAGCTCCGCTGCTGGTAGAACCATTGCCTGTAAGGACGCTCGGTGTCTCGTGATACTCCACGTGCATGCCCTTCTCAAGGTGTTTTCCCTTCTCTGAGACATGATCTTGGTCGTCACTGCCTGTTTTGGCTAAAACATGGGTGGGCGCTGTGCCTCTGATGTACGTAGTCTCCGGCACGAAGAACAGGATTCCAATGCCAAGGGTTCCGAACAGAATGGAGCATATACCGAACGTCCATTTGTAGCCGAGATCTTCGATTATGTAACCAGATATGAATGAGGCGCCTGCGATACCGCATAATAGGAAAAGGTTCCAGACTGCAAGGCGAGTACCTCGCTTTCCTGAAATCAGCAGTGCACGGCTGTTCAAGAGGAATGTGAACTACGTACCTCGTGGACGAAATAAAGATCACTGATCGTCGCCTGTACTAACACCTCGTAGGGGGCCATGCCGATGCCCCCCAGCACTCGGCTACCGAGGAAGCTGCTGTAGGTATCAGCAACGGCGCCCTAGCCTGGATCAGTATCACTAAGAACGCTTGAGAGGTTTGTAGCATACCCAAATGCTGACGATCACCAGTATAAGCGAGGCAAATACGTAGACCGGTCGCTTGCCATAGATTTTGGCCAGAGGGTTGAAGATGAACACACAGAGCCCCAGACACAAAATCAGCCAAGCAGTCGCTTGTGAGAGTACTTCCACGGTGATTCCCAATTCTTTCGAGATAGGAACAAACCCAGGTCCTAGCATAGGACCGTAAGCACCCACGACTGCGGCGCTCATACCAACAAGAAACAGTATGAGGTCCTTTTGCCAGGTCGGCCAATTGAGCGGGTCGTTTGGTGAGTCGGACGGCTGTGGAACAAGCACAACATGACTGAAGCGGCCAGTGCCGTGTTTGAGACGTTCAGAAGGCTCACCCGCCAGATCTTGCGGAAGGTCGGTATTGTCGCGTAGGAGAGCCTAGGTCGCGTCAGTCGGAGCAGTCTGAGAGCGAAGGTGGTCAATCGAACCGTTCCCGGCACGAGTTCCATACGATGGCATTCCAAGATGCCAAATGCCATGATTGACGAAGGTTGCGCTTCAAATCAAGAGACAAGCGTTTTCGTCCATGGCGGCAAGGAGAATTCGGTGGGGAGATTTATCACCATGTCATTGTACACCACCTCACACGGCAGTATGGATCCCTCTGAACTGCCGTCAGTTGGCTTTGTATGGTATTCTCATCTCGGAATAGATCTACAATGTGCTTCACTACAGCCATGGGGCGTTGAAAGAGGGGATAGGTCGTGGAGAAGGCGGGCCTGACAGGCTTCGGGCAAGCACTGTAATTCGCATGATCGTGCAGCGAGAACCCTGTGACTGGACAGCTCGCGTCGTAGACGAAGCTGCTTCGAGGGGTGGTGGAAGGGAGGATAACGTTTGCAGGCTGAGCTATCCAAAGGACGCCTCGGATCGCAGCAGGCCTGAATACTCTGTGAATGGCCATGTCGGTGGCTTCTGAGCGCGTGTTCACGCGCAGATGGATGGAAATGTCGCTTTCAGGCGAAAACCTGGAAGGAGAACGTAGATGGATCATGGGTTTTTTTATCCGGCAATTTGCATGACTCGTGCATACCACAAGGCCCGGTGGACCCACTTCTCCAGCTTCTCCACGTGTGGGGAAAAGTCAATCCTGAGCTCGCCCGACTTCACGCGTCGACCAATACAGTTTTGCACAGAGTCCTTCTCCGCAGTTGTAGCCATCGTCTTGCCCGCAGGTCACCATGGCTACATCCTGGATATCCAGCGTTGCTTTTCAAGCTTCGTCGCCGCCGTGCCGAGCTCTGAGTCTTGACGTCCTCGTAGACGAACACTGGAAGACGGGCGAGAGACCTTGGGACCGATATTGCCCTCGCGAATACTGTTTCCGAGAGCCCTCGGTACGACCCAACAGCAAGTCCTAGAGCCCTCGAGACCTGACCTGAAGGAAGCCGCGATGGCTCCATACATGAGCAATCCGTCCAGCGATGGAAAAGCATTGGATCCACCTAAGTCATCTGGAATACGCGTGGTTATAGTCGGAGCTGGTTTCGCTGGCCTCACAGCGGCAATTGAGTGCTCAAGGAAAGGTCACACTTGTGTTGTTCTCGATGCGGTGAAAGAGATGAAACAGCTCGGGGATATCATCTCATTCGGATCCAATTCGGGGCGTATCTTTCAGCGTTGGCCTGGCGTTCCCGAGAAACTAGCGCCAATCTGCCACAACTCCCAGAAACTACAGTATAAGATGTGGACTGGAGAAGATCTGTACACGCAGTGGTGGGGTAGCGAGCAAGAGAACTTCGGCAAGCGATACAATGGGCATCGCGGAGAGATTCACAAAATTGTCTACGACCATGCTGTTTCTCAGGGGGTTGAGATATTGTTGGGCCAGAATGTGACAGAATACTTTGAGAGTGATTGTGAAGCAGGTGTAATAGCGAATGGCGAGCGCATAGTTGGGGATGTGGTCTTAGGCGCCGATGGAGTGAGATCGAAAGCTCGAACACTAGTTCTCGGCTATGACGATAAGCCCAAGCCAAGCGGATACGCGATCTATCGCGCGTGGATGAATAGCGAAGAGCTTGCGAAGAATGAGCTGACAAGAGATTTGGTGATACACGGAGACACTCACACGGGCTGGTTAGGTACGACAGGTTGATCAATTGTTGTGATGGCGTAAGCTCGCTGACCTCATCTGATTCTGCACGCCAGGACCTGATATCCATTTTCTAGCAGCTTCAATCAAGGACGGCAAGGAATTCAGCTGGGTCTTCACTCACAAAGACGAGCGAGACGTCGACGAGGGCTGGTCTGAGCCTGGAAATCATCACGATGCATGCCGCATCTTGGAAGGGTGGGATCCAGCTGTGCACGCCATTGTCCAAATGACGCCACCGGAAAAGCTGGTAGACTGGAAGCTGGTGTATCGTGATCCCCTACCGACGTGGATCTCCTCCAAAGGCCGCATAGCTCTAATAGGCGATGCCGCTCACCCGTTTCTGCCAACCTCCATACAAGGTGCTTCCCAAGCAATGGAGGACGGTGCATGTATTGCTGTGTGCTTGCAGCTGAGTGGAAAGCAGCACGTGAGCGACGCTCTCAGGGCGTATGAAAGGATCAGGTACGAGCGCGTGAGGAAAACACAAAAGACGGGTGAGCAGACTAGGGATCAATGGCACAAGGTAGCTCTTCCCTCTCAAATGCTTGGATTGCGTCCTCACACATCCTACAGGCCGACTTCGAAAACTTGAAGAAGAACCCCGAAGCCATCAAGCTCAAACGTGACCCGGAGGTGTTGAATCACGACGCGGAAGCACATGCCTATCAGATGCATGCAGAGGTTGTCGACTCACTTTGCAATTGACCTTTGCGCATTCGCACATGCTCGGATGTTTCCATCTTGTAATTAAGAAATGCTGCTTAAGTCTTGCCTCGTTCCAACTTCTAACCACAACAACATCTCACAACACCTTCACCCCTTCAATCACCACCTCCACTTCTCAACAAGCATAACTCACATCGGCATCCATCATCATTCACTCTCTGTCCATATACGAAGCCACGGACCCTATCATTACAACAAAAATCGACGGGGTTTGGCCTTTCTGTGGCGACGTTCGAAACGCAGCAGAGCGCAGGCGGGCGGCCTTCAACCTCGTTCGTCATCCCCAGTCCGCGGTCTGACACTTTTCGGGCAAGCCACACCTCTTGTGCCCTCACTGTGTCCACCAGGAAGACGATTGAATCGTTGTCTTCAGGCCATAAGGTTACAGCTATTTCTGTGCAAGAACTCTTCCTCACCCTCATGACCTGCCACCGAGATGGCATCCTCAACCTTCATCAACTTCAAGAAGCCCAAGGCTCGCCAAGGTGAGTACAGGCCTGGGCGCTTGCATGTGGGTTTCCGCAAGCGGGACTGGTGTCCAGTCTGGTACGAACCGGTACACGAGATGCAACCCGACGGCGAGGGCGGAGGTGTCATGATCGGACCAGACGAGGACGGCACGGTGCCGCTGGCTCTATTCCAGGTACGAAGAACTCTCGACCAAGTGGTGACACATATTGACATCTCTAGGTTGCGATTGGACCGCAGCAGCGACGGGAGCCTATGGAAGGCGAAGTATCCTGGCTACCACACTTTGCTCTGCCTGTTGAGGAATCCTCGAAGATTCGGGACCGGGAGCGACTGCAGATGCAGTTCCTATTCGACGCATGGCGCTATTTGAACGAAGATAATATGGACAAGGTCGACGAGCTCGAACATGAGCTTGATAATGAATATCATCGCCGCTGGCAAAGCTGGTTCGAGGAGGCCAAGCGGTGGAAAGAGATCAAGCAGAAGGCCCGCCGCAAGCGTCTATCACGGCGACAGGAAGTCGCTCAGCAAAGTTTCGAGCTCTTACGGCAGGAAGATCCTAGCATCCAGCTTGAAGAAATCGATCTAAACGGAGACACGTCAGATTCTGAGGACTCTGCCTACAGCTCAGGCGAAGCGCTCTTCGTAAAGCCATCATCTGCTCAATCGAAGCGCAAAGCAGGAGCTAGTGGTCGCAGACCGGATGGTCCCAAGAAGTCGAAGGGTTCAGGCGGTAACAAAAAGGGCAAGCAGCCGCAAACTTTCACCCCTCCCAGCAGCGGTGCCCTTGACAGCGAAAACACCAACCGACGTTTGGTCCCCCAATCCGACACTGGTCTCTCTGGCTCTGCATCGTCCTCTTCTGGTAACCCAATGCTAGACGACCCGATCTATTGGAGTAGTGGCCTGGACGGCACTCAAGTCAACCCTAATTTCGACGATGATTAGCCCCTTGGTGCAGCGTAAGGAGCGAGCAATAGCCCCTACAGTTCGATGCTCCAGGATGGACTGCCATGACCCCAACTTCTTTTCCACACAACATTTGGCTTCTCTTTTGATTGTTTCTGCTTTGAATGATTATGGCATCTTATATCTCGCCGGGCGAGAGAGTAACGGCACGGGGCTTAACACTGGATCTGGGATCTAGGAGACATGTGTATTTCTGGCTTGCGATTCATTGAGGCATATTTCCTTACCTAGCTATTATTATCTCCAACAGCTTACTCAAAATACGTAGCTTCGTGCCTTTTCCCCTTTTACCATTCGTCTCGTCGTACCTAGGACCGAGCTGGCGGATGAGTTTAGCCCGAATTTAGCCGGAAGGTAGTGTTCATCCTTCACCGCAGCAAGCTTCTTCTCCTCACCATCGACACTGTGGCACTTGATGCCAGACCTTTGCCGCTCTCCACGTGTGACCCGACAAGTCTTTGCAGGTAGGAAGATTCAGCGATCCAACGCCATTGCTCTCTACATTCCCACGAGACTATCGCGAGCGATGCTCACGGCGAGTCTCAAATGGCATTCAGAGACACTCTTTCGACCATAACTGCGCATCCCTCTCTCTTCCTCCTCTGTTTCATCATACTAATCCCAGCTCTCATCCTCCTTTACGACATTTCGATCTACCTCCAACTTCCGCCAGGTCCCACACCACTGCCCTTTCTCGGAAGCAAACTCTCGATTCCCAAAACCCAGCCATGGATCAAATTCCAGCAATGGTCCCACCGATACGGACCCATCTTCACCCTCTGGATCGGCCGCAGACCCACGCTCGTAATCTCAGATCCACAAATCGCCGTCGATCTCCTCGAGAAACGAAGCAACAAATACAGCTCTCGTCCGCGCATGGTGGTGATGGGAGAGGTTTACAATGGGAACAGTTCGATTCTGACACAGCCGTATGGAAAAGCTTGGAGTGTGAGGAGGAAGATGCTACATCAAGCTCTGAATCCGAAGGCGTTGAGGTTGTACAAACCCACGCAGGAAGCGGAGGCTAGTAGGCTGTGTTTTGCGTTGTTGGGGAACGCGGAGGCATGGGAGAAAGAGTTGGAGAGGTTTACGAGTAGCGTGGTTTTCTGTGTAGCATATGGGCATCGGATTGATTCGTTGAGAGCAGAGGTCATTACGGAGAGGTTCAAGTTCATGCATTATATGGCGAGCCTAAACATTCCAGGGAAGTATCTGGCCGAGACGGTTCCACTGTTGGCGAGGCTTCCCAATTGGCTTGCGCCTTGGAAGAAAGGAATTCAGGAGACGGGAAAGATGGAAGGGAGAGCTAATCTGAAGCTACTGGAGGTGGTAAAGAATGATGTTGCCGTGGCGAGAGAGAACGGGAGGCTGGATGAGGTACCGGATAGTCTCAGCAAGCTTCTGTTGGAATTACGAGAGAGGGAGTCCATTCCACTGAGCGAGACTCACTTCTCGTATGTACCTGCTTCGCTCTTTGGTGCCGGATCCGACACCACGGCCTCAACCCTCTGCTCTGCCTTTTTGGCGCTCGTTACACATCCAAGTGTTCTCCGGGCTGCACAAGCGGAACTTGATCGCGTAGTCGGTCCAGAACGGACTCCGCTTTTCGAGGACGAAGCGAAGCTGCCCTACCTGCGTGCACTTTGCAAAGAGACGCTACGATGGCGACCAGTAGCCGTGCTCGGAGGCACACCTCACGCGTCAAGCGAGGAGGACGTCTACGAAGGGTGGCACATCCCTTCCGGCACCACGATACTCGGCAACAACTGGGCCATCAATTTGAACGAGGACTACTATCCTCAGCCTCATCACTTCGATCCGGTGCGCTTCCTTTCCGATGCCGAAAGACATCAGCTCGGAATAGAGAAGCAAGCGTACGTTGGCCAGAAGGAACATCCGTCGAAATCTGGACACAGCTCATTCGGATGGGGCAGACGGATATGTCCAGGAGCGGATCTCGCAAGTAACAGTCTGTTCATTGCCTTGAGCAAGCTCTTGTGGGCTTATGATGTCCTACCGAGCGAGGGTCAAGAGTATGATATCTTTGCGTACACGGATGGATTCAATGTCAGACCGAAGAAGTTTGAGTGCTTGATCCGGGTGAGAAGTGAGAGACATAGGAATGTGTTGGAGAAGGCGCAACTGGATGCAATGAAGTGGTTGGAGAAGTTTACGCCTTTTCGAGAGTGAGGAGATGGTAAATAGGTACCTTCCCTGTATTTTAGACAGTCCATGACGAGAGCGGAGCTCGGCCCGCTTCTTGTGGGAACGCCGATCTCACCAACAAATTCGCGTTGGAGCATTGGACCAAAGTGTTTCTTTTCCCTTCCTTGTTGCACACATCGCAAGCGCATCAAACTCCCCATGCTCCGACGTCTTGTACATATCCGCTGGACAGAATAGTCGCCGCGTTGGCTTCCGCGCAGTTCTTCATCGAGCGCCTTACGAGATCTACGACTTTACGAGTCTTTCATAGACACGCGAGCAGGCCTCGACACCTCCGTCTGTACTCATCTCCCGCGCGTAAAGACGACAAGAAAGACGCTCAGCAGCCACAAGCGAAGCACTCGTCCATTGGCGTCCTGAAAGACCTGCTCTTTGGGCATCAGTCGCAGCAAAACTCAACAGGCGCTGAGCAAACGCAAGCATCGAAGCGGACAGAAGACGAGCAGCTGGTCGCTACCACCGAACCGCGCATTCGGCCGTGGATACCACGGGAATCCCCAGAACAGCGTTGGCGAGCCCGTCAAGGACTACACGGGGGCACACGGTCTACGCAGCGGATTCGGGCCGCGCAGGACCAGTACTTGAGCAATGGAGATGCGGACAGTGACTCACGAGCAAGGCTAGAACGTGTCATCGCTGCCACGCATGGGGAGATCATCTTTCACAATCATCACGTCAAGAAGTTCCTCGAGCCTCGCTATCCCAAATTCTTCCAAGACTACGTGAAACCTGATCATCGGGCACCTGTCAAGATGAAGTCGCAAGTTCAGATTCTCACAACGCCAACGGCGGATACACCTGGCACGTCGCTCCTGTTGTCCTTCGACAACAAGCGGTACCTGATTGGAAGTCTGGCAGAAGGGACTCAAAGAGCTAGCGTGCAGATGGGAGCCAAGTTGTTGAGGGTCACCGAGTGCTTCCTCACTGGCAGGACAGAATGGAGCAATACGGGTGGCATGATTGGGATGATCCTGACTTTAGCGGACCAGAGCTCTACAAGTCAGGCCAGCTCGCAGGAAGAAGCACTGAAGAAAGTACGAGCGAAAGCTCAGAGGCTGGGCATTGCTAATGACAAGGAAAAGATGCGGCAGCTGGAAGATGAGGCCAAGATGGGAACCATGAGCTCGTTGAAGATCTTTGGTCCGCCCAATCTCAACCATACACTGGCTACTGCGAGGCGGTTTGTCTTCCGGAAAGGCATGCCTGTGGACATACACGAGATTCGAGATGGCAAGTCGCCGGGCCCAAACGAAGATGGAGAATGGAGCCCCTTCTGGGCGGACGAGAACATGAAAGTCTGGGCTTTGTCGATTTCGCCGATCCGCACGGCTTCTCCCTCCAATCGTACTCCAACAGCCGTCAGTCCTCGTAAGAGGAGTATAGATGAGGTTGACGCTGTAGAGAATGGTACACGTACATCGGCGATAGATGCGCTTGACGCACGAGAACGAAATTACCTAACAGTCAAAGCTGTGGTTTCAGAGATGTTCAACTCGACCTGGAGGCTAGACACGCTTTATGAAACACCTCTATCTGAGGTCAGATTACCAGCCACAATCTTCGTTCGCAACCGCGAAACGCACAAGATCGAAACGTACAGAGGTCCAAAACCGGGTGACAAGCCTGTGCCCGATCCGAACATGACGGTGCTTGTGCGAAAGCCGTGGCCTGGAGCTCTTGTGGAGAGCCTGCCACATACCGAGCCAGCAAAGGAGGCAATTAGTTACATCTTCCGCAACCACATGCAGCGTGGCAAGTTCCATCCCGAGCGAGCGACAGAGCTGAAGGTCCCAAAGGGCAAGTCTTGGGCAGCCCTTGCGCTGGGCGAGAGTGTCCAGAACGAAGTTGGGGAAACAATCACGCCCGAAATGGTACTCGACCCAAGCCGTGTTGGCGGAGGAATGGCAGTCGTCGACTTGCCTGCTCCAGAGTACATCGATAATCTCATCAGCCGGCCGGAGTGGCGAGAGCCGAAAGTCATGGAAGGAGTCGGAGCGATTATTTGGATGTGCGGGAAAGATGTGGCAACAGACTCGCGACTTTCCGCCTTCATGCAGGAGTTCAGCAACCTCGAGCATATCGTGTCCTCGCCTGATTATTGTCCAAACAATCTTGCCTACGACTCAGCTGCGGCAGCCACCGTCAGGCTGCGTCAGGTTGACCCAGACCGGTATGGCATTCCTGTGCACGATGCCGAGTCTGCCGATGGCGAGCAACCTTACGGAGGCAGCGGCTGGTATCAGGTCGCACGCAAGAGGCAGCCCCTTCCGGAAAAGGTGCACATCGCAGCTCGTGGACAAACAGTTGAGCTGGAGCCTGCTATCAAGTTCCAGACCCAAGGCGTCATTCCTGCGCTTGCAATCGCCGAAACAGTCGCGGAGGTGCCCCAAGATGTGATGGAAGAGGCGCGTAAGGCACAGGAGGCAATCAAGGCGCCTGATGAGGAGCTAGAGAGGTGGCGACAGAGCCTCCCTCCTGGTGCACAAGACGCTGAGATCATCACACTCGGTACCGGTTCGGCTCTGCCCTCAAAGTACCGGAACGTGTCTGCCACATTAGTGAGGGTGCCTGGCTGGGGAAATATGCTGATGGATTGCGGTGAGAATACACTCGGCCAGCTCAGACGTGTCTTCACAGCCGCCGAGCTAAAAGAGGTTCTTCGTGATCTAAGGCTCATCTTCATCAGCCACATGCACGCAGATCATCAGCTTGGAACGACTAGCGTCATCAAGGCCTGGTACGAAGAAGTGCACGGCAGCCAACCAGACCTCTTGTTATCCGAATCTACCCCGACAACCCAATCTGGTCTCGACTTTGAGACACTATTCAACAACAGAGACAGACTGGCCATAGTCGCCGAGCCAGCAATGCTGCATTGGCTCAAAGAGTACCGTGCGGTCGAAGACTACGGGTACTCACGTATTGCGCCGCTCCTTCTCACAGCTCCCCGAGATCATGTTCACGATTATAGGAGCTTACTATGCTGGCACATTCCGCATTCAGAACTGGACGGTCTCTCACACTCCGTGCGTAACCGTCGAATCAAAGAAGCCACTGTGCCCCTATCCTACCTCGACTTGGAGAACATTGAAGCTGTGCTGGTGAACCACTGCCAGGGCGCTCGCGCAGTCAGCATCACTCTGACTTCGGGTTTCAAAGTCAGCTACTCCGGTGACTGCCGACCCTCAAAGGATTTCTCTCGGATCGGCCAGGGCAGTACCGTTTGCATTCATGAGGCCACCTTTGACGACGAACTTGCAGGCGATGCCAAGGCCAAGAAACACAGCACGACGTCCGAGGCGCTGGGTGTGGCGCAAAAGATGGGTGCCAAGGCCTGTGTTCTGACTCACTTCAGTCAACGGTATCAGAAAGTCCCCGTCCTAGAACGCGCCGAGGGACAATCTCCCACGGTCAAGGACGTGCCCGTAACCTTCGGCTCCGTCACTCCACCGTTAGAAGAAGACGAAGTCTCCGCGGATGCCGCTGAGAATGATGCGCCCATTGTGGAGGACGACGTAGCAGAGACCTTTCCCGATCAAGAGACTTCCAACGGCACCGGACAGCAGTACGACCTTCCCTCTCGAAGGCCCGAAGGTCCACCCGAAGCGGTCAAATTCAAGCTCCAGTCGGATATGAAGGTCTGCGTTGCTTTTGACTACATGCGCGTCAAGGTGGGAGATATTGGGGTGATGGAGAAACTCACTCCAGCGCTGTTGAAGTTGTTTGCTGAGGAGGAAGAGGAAAGGGCTGAGGCGGCGGCGAAGAATCTCAAAAAGGACAAGAAGGAGAAGAATAAGGGTAAAGGGAAGAGGAACAATTAGTAAATGAAATATACTTGAATAGATGGCCGTTCGTGCGGCATTAGAACACCGTACAATGAGCCTCATTTTCGTTCTCGTCGGGGCAATGAGTCCGTGGCAGCGTGATAGCGTCGAGTGCTTTGTGTGAGAGCCCATGTGAGTGCCAAGAAATTTGGTGCGTGTGGGCGAAAATCACATGATACCGCTTCACAACCTCATGCGTCATATGGTGAATCGGAGAGAGGAACCGCTTTCAATGTTTGATTTGAAGTAGTCGTGTCAAGGCGCTCCGCTACCGCCCTATGCACTCCAACTCAAGCAGCCCTGCGAAAAAATGGTACAGGCAGGCTGTGAATCTTTCCCATTTCATGACCTGCCCGGACTTGGAGTAGGCTGACCAAAAACAATGGCCACTCTCTGAGACCCACGAACACCGACCGTCCATGCAAGTAAACATTCGTACGCTCCGTCTATCTGTTGCTCTTTGCGACACGCTCCAACTCGTCCTTCTTCTTGATGGCGTACGAGTTGCTGCTTCCCTTAGCAGCGTTGATGAGCTCCTCGGCCAAGCACTCGGCGATGCTCTTGATGTTGCGGAAAGAAGCCTCACGGGCTCCGATGGTCAGAAGGGCGATGGCCTGGTTGACACGGCGGAGAGGGGAGACATCGACGGCCTGGCGACGGACGGTACCTGCGCTGCCGATACGGGTGGAGTCTTCGCGGGGACCGCAGTTGACAATGGCGTCGACGGCGATCTGGATGGGGTTCTGGTCGGTCATGATGTGGATCTGTGAGGAGATGGTCGGTCAGTATGACTGTTTCCTGCAATATTCAGTGTGTGGGTGTGGGGCTATATCGGGACGCACAATCTCGAAGGCGTGGGCGACAATGCGGACGGCCATGAGCTTCTTTCCGTTGTTACGGCCGTTCATCATGAGCGAGTTGGTGAGGCGCTCGATGATGGGGCATTGCGCCTTGCGGAAGCGCTTGACGGCGTACCGGCCGGCGGAGTGCGAGATGTAGACGGGCTGCCGGATCTGAATGTAATCGCTGTATACCACCCATCAGCTTCCGTGTCCAACGATTTCCATGTCTGCCCCTCCAGCGCATCGCTCGCGCCTTTCTTTTCAGAATCACACGTACGTGAGAGAGATGTCCCGGATCTCGACGTCCTCGTAGCTCCACTTGTTGAAGAGCTTTGTGCTGCCGATCTCAGCAGTGACATCCTTTGGCAGGACGGGGTAGGCCTGGACGGCCTCGACTTCGACCTCGCCGTCAGACATGATTGCGCTCGAGTTCGACGGGATCCGGAATGAGGGAAAAGGGGGCAGGAGTGCTGCGTTGTTGCTGGTGGCCGGTTCGTTAGTTGTCGTCGTCCTGCGTCGAAGTGCCGCTCGAGTGAAGTGTGGAGGCTTGGATATTCAGTGTCTGCCAAGAGAACTCGGCCGATATAGAAAGTGGGGGCACACTCTGCTCGGGCTGGCCATAAGTCGTGATCACTATCTCTCTGCTGAACATTCACTTGACTCCCGTCGCGTCCACTACTATCCACTCCCACTAGGGGCAACGTCTACACGTGTTCGAGCACGTGATTGCCATCCAGCCAATATTGAACCACAATGTCAACTCGCCTCGATGCCTCAGGCTGCACTGATCAAGATGCCAGGCAGCCTAAGAGTATCGCTCGGACATTACTAGGGCCTATCCGAAGCTTCCGAGCAACTGCAGCATATATCGGATTCTTCCTTTGCACCCACCTCGCCGCTAAGTTCTCTTTTACGGATCTTACGAAGGTATAGCGGCCTATTACCCTTTTCCTACGGCTTCTACGACGTAGTCAACGTCGGGCTACAGACTTGAGCACCAGCCTCGACAGTGATCCCTTAAGTAGATCATCAGCATAAAGTCGGGTAAGCGCTGATACATGTCATCGACAAGACGCCTCGCGCTTACCAAAGAACATTCTTAGGCCCGGTATGGCACAAGCTGGGGACGTCTCAGGGCACGACGGGCCTCTGGATGTGCTGATCGTAGGAGTCCTCTCCAAACGGGTTCGTCTTCCCAGTTGAAGTTGACAGCGCCCACAGATTGGTGGCTCGCTAGGAGGGCTGATGTCTGGGATCCTACTGAAACGAAGCGGCCACAATGTACGCATTCTGGAGCAAGCCGCGTCTTCCGAACGAGAAGGTCTCGCGGCAGGAATTGGCCTGGCTTTCCAGGTGAAGCGCTTCTTCGAAACCGAAGATCGTCTCAAAGACAAGCCGATGGGCATTCTGAATTCTGGGGTTTCTATCGTAGACGATAATCTGCGTGTCAGATACAAGCTCGCTCTGGACATGAACCTCAGTGAGTAAGCCGACGGGGAAGGACGTAGAACCCTGATGTCTAAGAGATCCACAGCCTCATGGGATAGCGCCTACTACCGGGCCAGATGGAATTTTGACGGACATCAGTCGGCGCATTGCCCGGAGACGCCACTCGCAGCAGCAGCTTCCGAGGGATATGGAGAGTATCTGACCGGCAAATCGGTGCAGAAAGTTGAAGATGTCCAAGGTCGCTTGACAGCATTCGTCACAGATGCCAAGACTGGTGCCACAGAGCAGTACTCCGGGGACATTGTCATCGCCGCAGATGGTGCCAACAGCACCCTGCGGCGTCAACTCCATCCGAACCTGCAACGCGAGGAACCGGGCTACGTAATCTGGAGAGGAACGATACCGACAAGCGAGCTTTCGCAGGATGTGTTGGACAAGATCGAGAACCGGCCTGTCATCTATCCAGGCCCGCAGACATACTGTGTGATGTAAGTCAGCCCCCTGAAATTCCCGGCCCTCCTTGGGTACTCACAACGAAACAGCTACACCATCCCAGGCGAGAACGGCTCCCTAGCCCAAGGAACGCGCCACATCAACATGGCCTGGTACTTCTGGCCCTCCAAAGCCTCCCTGGAAGAAATCATGACCGACGTCGACGGCCACCACCACCGCAGCACCGTCCCCAAAGGCAAAATGCGGCCCGAAGTCTGGCAACCCCAAGTCGAACAGGCCCGCCGTCTCCTCCCCAAGCCGCTAGTCTCCCTGGTCGAGAATATCCAATCGCCCTTCGTGAGCGTCGTCTCCTCCATCACGGCCCCCAACGCCGTCTATTTCAACAACCGCCTCTTCATGATCGGCGACGCCCTCACGCAATCGCAACCCAACATCGGCATGGGCACGAGCCTCGCAGCGAATGCGGCCATCTCACTCGTCAACGAGGTGATTTGCCCCGAGAATGGAGAAGGAAGTCCTCCTCGTCTGAGTCCGGAGAGGATCGAAGCGTGGGAGCGCAAGGTTCTGCAGGAGAATGAAATCACGCGTTGCCGGAGTGTGAGTTTTGCGAGTTGGTATTTGAATTCCTGGCCTCTGATTGGGTACTATTTTGCGAGGTATTACGCGAAACTATATTGGCAGTATTACTTTGGAGGACGGGAGAAGAAATGGGAAGTCCTCAGACGGGTTTGAAGGAGGTTTTGCAAATCTATGGCTAATAGATAGATCGGATGGGATGGGGGGAAAATGCTTTTTCAGAAGAAGAGCCAAGTTCCGATATCTTTCGCCCTCGTCTTCCAACCCCTTCCTCTCTTCCGCAGATCCTCCAACTGAACCTTCTGCAACACCTCTTCCCGTTCCTCCACCGTCAATTCCTGATCATACCGATCCGTCACCAGATCCATCTCTTCCAACCTCACAAATTTCGTCTTCTTCCACACTTTCCACGCGACAAACATGACCCCCATGATGGGCAGTTCGACATAATAGCTCACGAAATCGACGGGCTTCCAGGGCGCGAAACTCTTCCACCCTTGCACGAGGACCAGGACGACGTTCAGAAGGACGGAAATCCAGGGTCCGTAGGGATAGGTCCAGTTCTTGTAGGGCAGGAGGTGTTCTTTGCCCTGGGCTTTGAGGGCTGCGCGGAAACGGAGGGAGGCGATGCCGATTGCGATCCAGGAGAGTTGGTTGGAGACCTAAGGATTCACAGAGTCAGTCAGCTATGTGTCGTGATGATGAGAATTTGCGAGGGTGAATGGGTGGGTGGGGATGGTGCTTACGCCGACGAGATTCTGTAGCCAGGTCCAGAGCTGTCCGGCGCCGATGTAACTCGCGCCGAAACAGAGGCCGCTGATGGCGGACGTGGCCAGGACTGCGACCCACGGGACATGATGTCGATTGAGGGTTCCCATGACTTTCGGGGCGTGCCCGTTCACGGCCAGGGAGTACATGAGTCTTGAGCCAGCGAAGAGAGCGTGGTTTCCCGCGGAGAGGACGCTAGTGACGATGACTGCGTTGATGAAGGACCCGGCGACTTTGCTGCCTGCCATCGTGAAGACGATGGTGAAGGGGGATGTGTGGCTCGTCTTGCTGGAGAGGTTGGGATAGTTGTAGGGTACGTTGAGGCCGATGATGAGGATGGAAAGGATGTAGAAAATGAGGA
Source organism: Lecanosticta acicola (assembly GCA_963674455.1). NCBI lineage: Eukaryota > Fungi > Ascomycota > Dothideomycetes > Mycosphaerellales > Mycosphaerellaceae > Lecanosticta > Lecanosticta acicola. The sequence goes on along the minus strand of CAVMBE010000007.1, from coordinate 276,148 downwards.
TCCGCCAAAAAACAAGACGGACGACGCGTGGGAGGGTGCGGGCAGGGTCTTTCGTCTCGCCGGCCGTGATGGCGATCGATTCCGTCCCGCCGTATGCGAAAGAAGCCGTGACGAAGACGGATGCGAATCCGCCGATACCGTCATGGAAGGGGGACAGGTTGAAGATGCGGGCACCGAAGTATGCGTGAGAAGTATTGCCGCCGCAATTGACCGCGATGCCGAGGAGGATGAAGATGACAATCGTCAAGACCTTGAGCAGGGAGAGCCAGTATTCCACTTCTCCGTAGGCTCGGACGGTGACGATGTTCAGGCCGATGAGCACGAACAGGAAGATCAGACTCAGCGCCCAGCCGGGGAACGACTCCGTCCAGTACTGTAGCAAGAGTTGCAGAGCGACCAGATCACTCGCCGTGCTGACCGCATCGTTCGCCCAGTAATTCCACGTCAGAGCGAATCCCAACGCATCATCCACGAATCTTCCTGCCTACAAAAGCGTCAGCATTCCCCAACACCTTCTTCGGCCCTCCCTTCCCTATTCGAATACTCTTTGGAAAGAAAAGAAAAACTTACAAACGTGCAAAAACTCCCCGCAACAGGAACAAAAGCCGCCATCTCCCCCAAACACAACATGGTCGTGAAGACGATGCCCCCCACAATCGCGTACGAAATCAACATCGACCCGGGCCCTCCAGTCGCCAACGAATTGCCCGTCCCGAGAAACAAGCCCGTCCCGATCGTGCCCCCGATCGCAATCATCTGTACTTGTCGAGCAGACAACTTGCGGGCCAGCGTAGTGGTCTTATTACCTTTACTGGAAACAGGCGTTGCTTCCACAGTCGTGGCATCCTTGCCATCTTCATATGATGATGATGATGGGGCTTCGTCTTCGACGTCCTTCATCATGTCTTCAGTCTTTTTGGGCAGAGGAGTGATAATTGTCTAGACCCTTCTCTCCTCTTCTTATACATTTTCCCCGTTGTTGCTATGAGAGAGACTAGTACGCTCTGGAGGAGATCTCTTCGCTGTGGCTCGGCGAAGTGCGACAGCAAAGTCAAAGTGTTACCTAAAAGTCAAATGACGTGCTCGTCCTCTTGTGGGTCCCTTATACGGTGTGGTATGGCGCGGTATGGTGCACGTTTGGTGGCCTGAGGCAGAAGGCCATCCATCGTCCACGACAGCGCCAAGCACTTCCGTACCTTATGGATTGAAGTTTTTACTGACGAGCAGGAGCCTTCTAGTTAGTGAGGCTAGAGGTCTTGGCACAAGTGGCTGACAGCATGTCATGGGTGCCACGAGGTTGGGGCTTCGTGTCCTGATAAATGGGCTTGATTATCATGAGCTTTGCTCTCTCTGATTGAGTTCTATATATTCACTACGCAAAAAACGCCGTCGCTAACCTTCCCGTATTCCGGACCAGGGACAAAAAATCGCAGCTCATTGTCTGCGGTTGACAAGAGGGTATAATTCAATGCTACCAACGTAGCCTAGTAGTCATTTGCTATGACTACGCAGCCAGTCTACCTGCCGCTCGGTCGAGCTTGGCAAGCAAGAGGCTGATACCGGAATCCGAACAGGTAGCAGTCATGGTGGCAGGAGCAGCAGAGTATGGCAGGTGGGCAGGCGAGTCGAGCAACAAGTCGACAGGGTCAGGGCCGACGGGCAAGTCGGTCACCGCGTAGGCATTGACGCTGTTGAAGTTCGAGTAGTTGTTCATCGAGTTAAAGCTGTTGATGTTGAGCTTGCTGAAGTCGTTCTCCGGAATCATGGCAAGACCAACTTGTTGCTGCTCCGCCTGCGATTGCTGTTGAGGTACGTGGACCTGAGAGTAATCCATGTTCAGAAAGTCAGGCTTGACATCTTGCTGCGGCTGTTGCTGCTGCTGCTGCTGCTGCTGCTGCTGTGCCTGCTGGGACTGCGCCTGGGGCTGAGGGGTGGGAGTGACAGAAGGCTGTCGCTGTGGCTGGGGTTGCTGCTGCTGGGGTTGTTGTGGCGGCAGCAGCACGGACGGATCCTTGGAGATGTCGTTGATGAATGGAGTGAAGGCAGGGTGGCGGAGGAGGGTCTCGATAAGGCCCCGGTAACGGTCATTCTCGTGCATGAGAGCCTGGTTTTCTTGGCGCAGGTTGTTGCTCTCCTGTGTCTTGAGGGCAACCTCGCCTTCGAGCTGGCCAATGTATTCTGAGACGAAGTTAGTACAGAGGTAGGATGGTGCACACGAGTCAAGAGCCTTACCCTTTCTCCTCGAGCGGAAAGCACGCGCGGAAACCTTATTCCTCAATTGACGACGCTCCTTGCTGGAGAGCTTCTTGCCCTCCTCTGAAGCGAGAAGACGCTCATCCTCGTCCATCTCCTCCTCATCCTTCTTCATGCGAGCAATGTGGGGAAGCACGTTTCCAGACGGCGAACCGGCATCGTCGGAAGAAACGTGGCTGTTTTGACGCATCTGATTGAGCAGGCGGGAGATGGACTCCTCGACGTGGGGTTCGGCGGTGTGGGAGACGCGCTTGGGGTTGCCGTTAGTCTGCTGAGAAGCGGCTTGGCTCCCCTGGCTCTGGGAAGGAGTGGCAGCTTGGCGGTACTGGGCTTGCTGGGCCTGCAGTTTCATTTGACGCTGCTGGACTGCCTGTGCCTGGGCAGCCTTCTGCATGGCGGCCTGCTGGGCCTGCTGAGAGTGCATGCCAGGCCATAGGCGACCGACGTTACTCTGTGGTTCCTCGTGGCCGCCGACGCTGTTGGGGTTGACGTATTTGTCGGAGGGGCTGTCGTTGGAGGGGAAGAACATGGGCGGCATGGAGTGCTGGCTGTTCAAGTCCATGCCCATATCGCCGTCCATGTCGAGGCCCGAGTTCCATCCCAAGCCCGAGTTGAAGCCATACTCGTCGATTCCCGAGTTGAAGCCGTCGTACATGTTGCTGCCGTTCATGGGCATGTTGGCCATGCTTCCGACGGGGAGGCCGACTTGCTGCTTGAACTGGCCATAGTCGTGGCTCGGGCCGCTGAAGTGTTGCCGCTCCTCCTTCTCAAAAGGCAGGGCGTCGTTGCGGGAGGAGGATGCGGTGACGGGCGAGGCGTTGTTGCCCTGGTTGAAGTCGAAGAAGGAGTCCATGTCGAGATTCTCGGTCTTGAGTTGAGGAGTGGGTCTGCTGCCCATTCCAATGTGACGCGAGTGTGGCATGCAAGAGGGGGAATGTGTGTTGGAAGGAGCCTCGGATGCCTGAGGTGGGTGGCGCGGACAGAGGTGGGTGTTTAGAGGTAGGTGTTTCCTCCCCCTCACGCTGGCAACGCTGGATGCTGACGCGGCTGGTGAGACTAATTGGCGCCGTCGTTCCCGTGCGAGTACGGCGATGCAAATGGACGGGGTGATGGTAGCGATCGTGTGAATTGTGGTGGTGGTGTTTTCGGATGGGTGTCGATGGGTTGGTGAGGTGTAGCGGGAGAGCGAGCGGTGTGGAGTGAGTTTGTGAGGGAGAAACAAAAGGGAAGGGAAGACTGGCGATGATGGGTTCAAGGCTGTAGGGTGCAGTAAGGAGGCGCAGCGCAGGACTGATCTCCCATTGGCCACAGCGTCCAATGAGCGGCCCCACCGGCAACGCTAGTCCGAGAATGTATGCAGGCCGATTAGCGAGCGGGAGTTGTTGCCGCCGTGACGCCGTCCACCGCAACCCAGATTCCACCGGCTAAATTATTAACACTGCTCCTTCCTCCTTCACGTTGTCCTCCTCCAACACGAGGCGAGGAAGCCGCGATGGCGATGTGACCTCCCGTCGCAGCTGCTTCGCTCTTTCCTCTTGGTGCGACACTTCCCAGGGCCAAGTTCCTTCCCCGTCCGTCGCGCAGCTGAGGTGTTGTTGCGCCGCCAACCACCGAAGTTTTAGTCTTAGGTTCGTCTCGTCATCTCGTCTCGTCTCGTCTGTCTCTCCGGTAGTCGGGTCGTGGGCGCCTGCCAACCGCTAGCACTTCGAGACGTGACGCCGAAGCATCGCCAACAATTTAGACCGCGCTGTCGGACTCTCGAATCTAACCGAGCGGACCACCGGTACGACCACCGGACCCGCCGGACTGCTCTGGCTTAGGTACCTAGTAGTCCCAGAACGCACGGGGCGCGCCGTACGTATTCCTACTCGCTTCCGATTTTCCCTTCCGACTGTTCTTTCCGACTTCCATACAGTCCAGACAATGGAACCATTTAACCGGATTGCAGATCGACACTTGCTGTGCACTTGCCGTCAATGCAGTGCATCGCATATGCCGTCATGCAGCCCGGACAATGATGAGTGAGACTCCAGATCCGCCAATCCTCCTCTCCTGCTCACCTCACGTTGGTATTATTATTATTATTATTATTATTATTATTATCATCATCATCATTATTCTTGTCACATCTCGTCCGCCCCGAACACAGCTGCAGATGCAGTCCCCAGGCCACCGAAGATCCAGAGCGCCCACGTGAGACCCGCTGCCTCCGCATCCGCCGCAGCAATGGGCACTTCACCTCCTGAAGACACTCCCGGTCCAGCTGAATCAAAAAGTCCGCTGAACCACCCACCGATCCCGTCACCCGGAGATGGCCCCCGCCTTCCGCGACTATCACGTGCACTGCTGCGGCGACGACTTCTGGCAGTGCTGCCACGGCCCCTGCTCGTGTGCGTCTGCGTGTCCTGCCTCTTCGCTCTGCCTCGGCGTGAGCTCGATCTAGTATTCCTGCGAATGATCAGAACGTATATCATCACAACGTATCAGGAGCCTCTTCTGTAGAAGCGCACATACCTCCGCGGACCACCATCTCCCTCGTCCAAGTAGCTACGCCGAGCGTGTTCTGCAAGCTCTTTCACCTCTTCGCCTACCTCGCTAGCAACTTCACTGACCCGTCTCATGCTGCGATGTGTTGCCCTTTTTAGGTTCTCGGTGTGCCTTTGTGTAGCCTCAACAGCGCCCTCCACTTCATGGCTGATCTTGCTCAAGACACCCTCTCCGGCTTCCTCGAAGTCATCCAACCAGGGGCAAAAGCTGCACTGCAGCATGGCCCTCACGTTTACGGAACCATACGCCGACCAGATGAGGAGACCAATCACTGACGCAAGCACGTCCCAACCAAGTGCGTTGATCCAGGGATGGTCTCCCAGAAGTCCTGTGACGACCATTGCTCCCCTACCGACCTGTTGGCTGGGAGATGGCTCAATGCGCCAAGGGATGAACCACGAAAGCTGGCCCCACCATCGATTGTGCTCTCCCAACCACCCTCTCGGATTTGCCTCCAAGAATGCAAAATATGATGAATAGGCGTAAAGAAGGGTGCTCAGGACGGACATGGCAAACCAGGTCTTGGACAACTGCTTCTTCGCAACCGAGTACGAAGAGTACCACGTTCCGTGCTTGTAGATCCGTCAGCCGCATTCCCTCGTTGTGCAGTTGAGGCACTCTTCGACTTACCCAGTTTCGCACGTGCCAAAATGGCACCAAGATGAGCAAGAGCTGCATGCAGTTGAACATTCCGATGGACCACCACGAAGATCGTGCCGAAATGTTGTGGACTTGCCAGGATACCCCGATGAGCATCACCACGTGGACACCAGTGGTCCAAATTGTACTCGAGACGCTCGGTGCCCAAATCTCCCTGGGGTCGGTCCTCGGCCAGAGTAAGAAAAGCGCATAGGAGACGGCTTGAAGAGCTGACAGACTGAGGCAGTACCCTAGAAACAGGAAGCAGATCGCATGGCCGGAGATGTCGCGGTTGTCGCCTGCGAGTTGCATCCGTTAGGAGACACTTCGTTCCATCAAAATCGCTCCGCCAGAAGACATCAACTCACATTCAATCGACAGGAACAGCGCCCAAGAGAGATAACCCATGAACCATTGCCGCGTCCACCAATTTCTCCTCTCGTCATCCACAAGAAGACGAAAGTAATCCCACGGACCGGCATTCCAACTCCAATCCTTTGGCAACCAGGGAACGAAGTCCACAATCGCATCCGGTATCTTCCCATACACATACGCGTACAATTTCTTCTTCACGCTGACTTCGTCCGGTAGGTAATCTCGAACACCGCTCTCCTTCCCCGCCAGACGTTCCGCTTCCTGGAACGTTTCCATCGCGCGGTATGCCGATAATTTCAACGCGCGATGTTGATACCGCATCACATTCACCAACCACAAGATGCTGAAAGCGAAGAGTAACAGCGCAAGGGCTCTGTATTGCGAGCGCAGAATCCTCTCTTTCCTCCAAAAGACTTTCACCGTCTTTCGATCCGCGGATCTCGCCGGGGCGTCGCGCCACGCGCGATGCAAGAGACGGGAGATGTCGAAGATGCAGTAGGCGAGGGAGAGGTAGAGGCAGCATGTCAGGGCTGCGTTGAGATTCTTGTATCGTGTGCGGAAGACGGGGTCGTTGTAGATTGTGCTGCAGGCGGAGAGGAGACTGGAGATGTGGGACCACCAGGGGGTGGGAGTTGTGGTTCCGGTTAGGAAGTCGGAGAGGCGGGAGAAGTAGATGGTTGGCGGCTTCATTTTTTGTTGGGATTTCTTTTGGCGGGACGGTCAGATCTTCTTCTTCTTCTTCTTCTTCGTCTTCTTCTTCTTCCTCTTGCGGCTGCGGCGGCGGCGAAGTGGTGTTTGTTTTTCATCCTGCCTCCTGGAGAAGGGCCTATGCAAGGGGTGCAAGCAAGCAGATGAATTGCTGTTGCTGTTGCTGCGGTTTGCTGGAATGCAGGATTCATTCCCCACGAGAATGTCAACATCCGCCCCGCAAAATTTACTCATCTTCGACAGTGGGTCTTTCGACCGCATCGATAACCAGATGTTGTGCCAAGGATCTGGCTGGTTGTGTCCTCATGTCTCAATGTACAGTGACCATATCATGACATGCTCAGAGTTTTCGCCTCTCCTCTTAATCCATGGTGACTGTAGCACTCGCAGGAGCAGCAAAAAGAAAGAAAGAAAAAAAAACAACAACAGGTATTAATATTGGAAAACAAGGCATTCGAACAGCAAGACTTCGAAGCCCGAGTGGGCAGGCAGACAAGAAATACGGATCGACGCGATGAAAAGTAGAATTCCGGTGTTATGGGTATCATTTGCTTCCTCCAACAACAAGTCCAGTCCAATTCCGTCTCCTGCAAATCCCAAGAAGAAACACAGTCGCTGCTGCCCCGTGTGAGTAGTCTAGCAACAAAGCAAACCTTCCCGTCCGAAAATCTTGGCGCAGGGACAATCCTTGACCTCCGCCGCCGCCGCCGCACCTCCCGTGATGATGGGGCGACACCAGCAGACGTAGATTCTCCCGCAGACGTTACAACCCTCGAAGAGGACTTCCAGAGAGCCATCTAGTCACGCCGCGCGCTCGGCGGCGTCCTTCTTGGGGTCCAAGCAGTGCACTTCCAGCGCCAGCAGGATGCCCTTCTTGTTGGCGTAGGGCGTGCGGGCGACTTGCGCGGAGCCGAGGTCGGGGTCGTGCAGTCTTTTGACGCCGTTTTGGAAATCGATGGCGTTGAAGCCGCGGAAGGGCTCGCCTTCTTTGACGGGCGTAGGGGGTGTTAAATGGGGTGGGCCGAGGTCGGCGACTGAGGCGGGAGGGAGGCGAGTCGTCGGAGGCGAGACGGTGAGGGCGTTGAAATGCGTTGGGTGCACTCGACACGCACAGCACAGCCGGATGGCGGGTGAGTCCTGGCGCGGCGCCGTGTACTTTGCGCGCGCCTTGTGCAGTTCCATCAACCGCTTGCGGAGCTGCGTGTTCTCCGCGGCATCACGGAAGGCGGCGGCGTTGCGGGCGATGTACTCTTGGAATTCCCTCTCGTTGATCGGAGTTCGTTCTTGCGGATCGCTGGGGAGGAATGCGTGGCGAAGGCCGCTCATGACCTCCTCGAGCCGACTGTCCTCGGACCATTGTTTGAGATTCGCCTCGGGGGGATTCTGATGCTGCCACTTGTTGCTCCGGAAACGTACGCCGAGTTCCTTTAAGTTGGGGTAGTCTGCCCTCAGGCTGCGAACCTGGTCGGTGGAGGTCAGATAGGGCATCCACATGCGTGTGTCCTGGGCTTTGATATGGAGGCTCAGGTTGGTGACTTGACGGCCGTACAGGGGCGAGGATGCGAAGGCATGCACAAACATATTGGCGTCGGAGGGATGGTGGAAGGTCAGATTGTTGAGGGTGTATAGCAAGGAGGCAGCTTCATCGTGTACAATCCGGCACGTCCTCAGGAGCTGCGCCTGGATGCCGTAGCGTGCCGGCGCATCGCGCGGACGAGGCCACTCGACCGGCAATCCATCTCGTGAAGTGACGCAGAATGCGTAGATTCGATCCCTGATCTCTCGCGGAAGTTCAAAGAGCAGCGAGCCGGCCACACTCTCTGGCAACTCGGGGATATCATTCAGCGCAGCGGCCCTCTCTTTCTCTTTCTCTTTCCCCCGATGCACGTCCACCATCTCGAGGTCGTCGTCTTCCGAATACTCGCTCGTACTGTTCAACGTGCTCCTCCGCGTCGGCGTGCGCAGGTTCGTGATGCTGTGTTGTCGGCTACTGGGTCCGGTCTGCGCGAGAGGAGGATGATGCATGCTGCCGGCCTGGCTGATGTAGGAGAGGGAGCGCGTAGAGAGAACGCTCTCGCGCCATTCGTGAGGATCCATGTGATTGGTTGTGCGATAGACAGGATCCACGTCTCGTCTCGTCTCGTCTCGCTCTTCTCCCTCACTCTGTCAGTCGGCCGGAGACGAGGAGTCGATCTCGTGCCCGCATGCCTACAGCGGTTAGGGGGCTGCTACGAGTATCCGCATCCTGGCGCTGAAGTCTGAAACGCTTGGCAACCGTTGGGCTCTGAGGGCCGTTCGGCTGTGAGAGGCCGCATATTTGCACATGATGAGAGTGGCGGTATTAATAGACTGAATACCGAGCAGTGGGAAGGACGAGGTGTGTGAGCTGGAGAGGAATCTCGATCAAACTAACAATTGATACTATCCACGTCAGACTGACACCCCACCCTGGGAAAACACAGCTACAGATAACCTAACACGCCGGCAACAGCAACAGAACGTAGTGAAAGTTGCCACAGCCATCATACACCATTCACAAATCTCACAATCTTCCCGCATCCTCTCGGATCAGGATCGGCCTCCTTGGTCTCCTTCAACGTCTCGCTCTCCTGCTGAATGGGCTCCAACCTCGACGCACTCTATGCAGTCGCATCCCAGAGCGCTTTCGTCTTGTCCAATCCAGCGATTGCACCGCAAGCACCCATTAGTCCCAAGCTAAAACCAGGGAAGCCGCCTTCGTTCCACTCAGCAGACTGCCATCCAACTGGAAACCATGCAGCCGGCACAATCAGCTGCTGCCACCACTGCTGGTCGATCTTCTTGTCCTCCTCCTGCACGGAGACATCCTTGCTCTCGACGGAGCTGCGCTGGCTGCGCTTGTTACGCTCAAGCTGAGCTTCACGGAGAAGCCGGACGAAGTCGATCGAGAAGCCGAGCATCCACGCACGGTATGCGGTAAGGTAAATCTTAGTCGCCTTTCCACCCGTCTTCTCCGTCCACCTCGCGGTAAGCTGCGCTGGGATGACAGCGTTGTCTGAAAGCAGGGCCACGTTCTCGAGGAACTGGAAGGCGATGTAGAGCCCGCATTGCGCGACCGAGCAAGTGTATAGAACGTGGTCTTGTCCGGGCTTCGGCCCTTGTGCCAACTGACGTGCCCATGCGTACAGCGGCAACAGTCCAAACAGACGCAGGGTCACGCGCGTCTGGGAGAGGAGAGCCGCCAAAGCTGCGAAGCGCGATGGGCCGGCGGGCGTGACTGGCGTGACCTTCGGGAGAGCCGCATTTCGGTTGAGGAGCAGAAAGAGACGTTCCTGGAGCGGCGCGGCCTTTGCCTCAAGGTGAGTGAGGAGGTAGAGGGTGTAGTTGAAGGTGGAGAGGAAGGCGCTCAAGCCGCCTGGGGCAGCGAGAAGTCTAGAATGCTCGTCAACATTCTGTCGTGATCAGCTCCGTAGAGGCTGTAGGTCAGGCCGTACTTGTTCAACCGCAGGAGGATGCGGTCGGGCGTAGCCAACGCGCCGGTGACCTTGTTCGGCATCTCCTTGTGGACTTTGGCGGCAATGGACTTGTCGGACGGCGGTGGGATGTTCCTGGGCGTCTCGGCTGGGGCTCCCGGTTTTTCAACAACAGGATCAGACATGACAAGACTCTCAACAGGACCAGTACATGTAGTGAGAACCAAGATTAATCCAGATCGATCCTCTCGCAAGAGCTGCCGAGAGAGCAGCAGCAGCAGCAGCAGCTAAAGAGGAGCGCGAGTCGGCGGCGTCCATATCCCTCATCAACCTCGGTCGCCCGGAAGCGAAGTAAGCAGCGAACCATGGAAGTAAGCGGGGGCGGGCCGTGAACTGGTGGGTGAGGAGTGAGGGAGTGTGTCTGCCTCAGGCACAGAGTTGCTCCCCGCCAACCTCACCTTGTTGATTTGTTGACGTCGCCGCGAACCATTTTTGGAAATCTTCACGACGGGAACACTTCATGACGGGAATACTTCACGACTGAAACCATTCATGACGGAAACACTATCGCGCCCCTGCACAGGCAATGCTTCGGCGCCGTCGCCGCTCGGAGACTATGTTGGCTTCACGAGACATGCCTCGATCCTCAGGCTCAATGTTCACAACGGGCGCGCGGGTCTGCCTTCCAGTTCATGCAAGATGCCATCGGCAACGCCCAAAGTCAGGTCCCTGAGATGGTCCTCGGACGGCAATCAGATGCTGGTCCTCCATGAGCACGGCGTGCAGGTCATGGACAGCCATCACCGCGTTGAGAGGGTTAGATTGGAAAATGGCAGCGGCGGTCTTGGCCACATTGAATCCGCCGACTTCATTGGGGACAACCACCTTCTCACCGTATGGGAGTTCGGCAGGACCAAACTCTGGTACATGAACAATGGAAAGGCAGTGGACCTTCCTGATGTCAAGACGACATGCGATGGCCGCGTCTGGCAAATACGACCACGATCACCACCACTGCTTGCTTTACTGTCGAGAAATGGAGCGGAGGACTGTCTGGTGCTGCACGTGCCTCTAGAAAACAAAACGTTTCCCATCGTCAAACTACCCACCGTGGATGCGCAGTCAATCTCTTGGTCGCTCGATGGGAGGTGGTTGCTGATGCAGGACACACCTACAGCAACTGCAACTCTACACATTTACACCCCACACGGCTGTCTCTTCCGCTCATACCCATCTCCGAAGGACGCCGAAGGCGGTCTCGGGATCAAGAGCACTGCCTGGTCGCCAGATGGAGGAGTACTCGCTCTTGCAAAGTACGACGGCCGAGTCGAGCTACTCAACACGAAGACGTTCTCTCCAATCGCTGTGATCGAACACAATACGACAATCCACCAGCGAGGGCTTTCCTCGGAAGAACAAGCGCCCATATGGCAGGAGATGGTCTCGGCCGCGAATCTACGGACATATTCTCTCCAGTCCCAGCCCGTCTCTCCGCCACTCTCCAAAACAAAGGCAGACTCTTCCGAACCGAAGGCTCTGGGCATAGCAGAGATGTACTTTAACTGCGACGGTAGCTTTCTAGCCACGCGTGACTGCAGAATGCTCAACACCGTCTGGCTCTGGAATATGTCCACGCTCGCAGCACATGCAGTCGTCATCCAGCACAGCAACGTGCGCAGTCTTCAATGGCATCCCACGCGCCCTGAGACCCTGCTCATTGACTGCGCCGAAGGCATGGCCCACATATTCGACGTATCCTCGACACATCCACCTGCAATTTTCTCGACTGACATGCGACCCAAAGCGCCTTTAACTTGGCTCACGAACCCAGCAGCCGCCAAGCCAATCATCTTGATCACAGAGGCGACGAGATTCCGTCTCCTTCACCCAGAGGGCAAGGACGATGACGACGCGACAGATTACGCTGCCACACCACGCGCAGGCTCAGCAGAAGCAGGAGCGGCACAATACGAAGAGGGGGCAAGCGAGGATTCTCTCTTCGACGTGCTATCAGGCCGTAAGCCTCTACCTCCCAAGACCCAACCTTCACTCACCGAAACACTGGATTTGGAAATGGAGGAAGAGGATAGCCTGGACGGCGCTGCTGAACTCGAGGACACATTTCGGGAGAAGAGAAAGGTACCGGAAGTGATTGATCCGCTGGATGATAGCGAGATCTTCTGATGAGTTACTCCTGCTTTTTTGTTCAGGTGAAAGCTGTCCTTGGCGGCGAAGGCACACTTTTGAGGAGGCGATACCCGGTATTGTACTGATCTTTTGGACATTTCAGAGTCCCCCATGCCAGTCTTTCTTTCTCTCGTAATCATCATCTATCACGTCGGTCTCTCGTATCGGTGAAAACAAGCCTTTCCTTCCGTGTTCTCTCCCGGCGAAACGGAAGACCCAATGCTCGGGACAGTGTCTCGGTAACTGGCTGATGAGTTCCCTGAGACCCTGCCAGTCATCGGAGACGCAACGCGAGGGCGAAAGTCTTGCGGCACCTGGCACTCGTTCAGACGTGCATTCGGAGGCAATTCCGCCATAGCAGGACGGATCCGTGAAGTAAGGAGGCGTCGTGATTGTTTTTGTATCTGGCGGGGAAACACACGCCAGACAGGCACGAGGTGTCAGCGGCGGTGCGGAAATGAACGCGAGGATCCGAGAGCCACGCCGAAGTAACGAGGAAGGCGTTGATCGTGTCGTGTAGGTAGATGAAGGTGTGTTTGTGGTGACTCCAAAGCTTGCGGGCGGTCTGCATGGAGATACGGTAGTTTATGGCAGTACCTAGGTGAGCTGGTCATCTGCTGTCTAGTCACCAAATCGCCCCACGCGACTACTGGATTTCTTTTAGGCCAACCGGCCCACCTCAAACATGGCTGATTGAAGCCAGGTGCATGCCTTGCTACGCATAATTGCTACTGCTGAGGCAAGACGTGGGGGCTACTGTGTCCCCAAAAGAATGGGTATTGTGGTGCCAATGGAAGCAGGTTGCGTTTTGTCTTGTGATGCGCGCACGGATCTCTATTGTACCTAGTGTGCACACCAGTCGTATTGGTTGTGTTGTGTGATGAGAATCACTTGCCTATCTTCTTGCCAGAGAAAAGTCAGGGGTGTAAGGTACGCCGCCTCCCTTGGTCAACTCCCTCACAGCCATTGTCGCGTACTGACTGCTTCCCAGCTGCAGTTTCAAAATCACCGCGATCTTGTCCTTCGCCGCTGTACCTCCATTCGTCTCCTGCCTCTCATCTACCGCATCCGTTTCGTCGCCTTTCTTCAGTCTCTCGAGATCTGTCTGCACCATTTGCTCTTCACCACCCGCGTATGCCTTCACCTCCACTTCCACGTCCTTTAATGGCCGCGACATGACCTTGCGGTAGCCTCCCGGAAGCGAAACGTCTCTCCAAGCCCGGCGCATGTTGTGCGGATCGAGTGCGCCACCCTCCTCAGAAGCCATGAAGTCCTCATAATACTTGCCAAGCTCATTGCTTGGGTATACGACGTCGAAGCCAGGCAGAGGAAGGACGACGTCAAACAGTTGGAAGCGTCCGCTTTCTGCCTCTGCTTTCGTCAAAGGTCGTGCTCGGAGGTATGGATCGCTCGGGTCGCCGACAAGTCCTGAAGCGCCACCGGGGTTCTCTCCTGTGGCAGATGGAAGAACGATTGGTTCGCCGTCCTCGTCAACTTCCTCTTTCAGAGCTCCACCGGTCGTCGAGGTACCCTCTTCCCGCTCTTTCTCGCCGACGACGACAAGATCACCTTCAACTACCTTCTCTCCGAAGATCTCTTGACGCTTACTAGCGACGGTATTCCACACGAAACTTTGATAGGCATGAACGTACATGGATCTCAAGTTCTGCTGGATCTGCATCAGAGCGCCCTGGTAGTCAGTCTGGTTCGGCCTGGCTCCAGTCTTGCGATCCCGCTTCCCAAGATGCGTGATTATGCCTCGCTCCGCATTGAACCGCTTGGGAATCTGGTCCAATGCGTGTTTCGAGTTGCCGGACTTGTGGAACTCGTGAATCCCCGATGCGCGCCACACGTCCTCTTGCGGAATTTTCGAGCGATTCTCAAGGTCACTGGTCTCCACATCTTTCCCGGCATGGTCCAGCAGAGATTCATCGTAGGCCATGATTGCATCACAAGCGCCCTTGAGGTCACCTTTCAGCATCTTCATGCCAACGACATGGGTGCCATTTTGATAAGAACCGAATCTTTGGAGTCCGAAATAATTCAAGTAGCCAGAGCTACTCAGGCTCTGAGCAGCCTTCTCAGCGACTCTTCTGGCGTGCTCTAGCTTCTTCTCCATACTCCAGGTCGTATCTTCCCCGTCAAATCTAGCGTTGCGTAGTGTGAGTAAGAACTCATTGCCGGTCAGCATGCCCAGTTCCAACGGCGTGGTCTTGTATTCCCAAGGCCCGCCGAGCCTCCATCCTCGTGCCATGCGATTCAGAGACTCCATCCGCTCACGTTTCATTCTGTGGACGGCGACACGCTGCACAGTGACTGCTCTGCGGTCCTTTGTGCCGGCGAAGCTGAAGTGTTTGGGATGCAACTTCAGCTGCGAGCCGAGGAAACTGAGTACTTCCATGGTGTCCTTGTTCTCTTTGTAAAGACTGAAATGGATATATTCTCCACCTAGCTCTGCCCAGTCCACCTTACCTCGCTGGCCTTCCCGATTGCTTTTGTCGCCGGTCTGGTTCACGGCAGATCTTGGGAGAGCCGCCTTGATGGATATGATGGTACCAGGCCCAGACTGGTGGTCTTGGTCCTGAACGGTAAGAGTCTCAAGTCTCGAGTTGAAGATACGACGAATGCACACGTGGGCTTCTGTTCGCTTTGACTTTTCGGCAATGGGCTGTGATCTGACAGTGTGATGATCCCGAGGTTTGCGATCTGGGTGTGCGACCACGGCAGCATAAAGATTGAGAAGTTCAGAAGTACCTTGCTCGCCAAAGACATCTTTGAGTACGCTCTTATCTGCATCAGATATGCTAGCAATGGCTGCAGCTTTCATGGCCTTGATCGAAGCCTCAGCAGCTTCAGCAGTAGATGATTCTGGCGATGTTACAGAAGCCGCTGCGTTCGGCGCAGCTTCAGTAGTGCCCTCGACCGACAACGCCTTGTTCGGCGCCAATTGACCCTGACCTTCTGACTTCAGTTTCTTCCTGGAGGCGTCCTTATCTGCATCTCTCTTCCTCTTGCCCTCTTCATTGCCCGAGATTCCCGTGAGGTGCAAGACCTGGCCTCCCGGTAGGATCTCGTTGACAAGAAAGTCGGTATATCGATGCTTGACGGTGCACGAGAAGCCTGGGGCGTCAGGCCGAACGAAGGCAGCTATGCCGACGGCGCGCTCTTGACCATCTTGACGCCGCACTCCATCTCCATCCGGGGCGTTATTTGTAGCTGACGAAGGAGCTGCCATCGCTGTGTATGGGCCTTTTCCGACGGAGAAGGGTTGCGCGTGCGGTGGATGCCACGGAACGAACAAGGATGGCCCTGCTGGTGATTTCTCTGTTTGTCAGATCGCTCGTCTACGCGTGTGCTGGTGTGGAGTGAGCATGAGCACGGCAGCGTCAGTGTGATAGAAACTGTGATAGAATTGAACTCTGGAATTTCCAAGAGCTTCTCAGAGTGGCCGGGCTCGACTCCGTTCACACGTTGAAAGCGCGGCGCGGGCCGATGCAGCAATTAAAATGCCTCAGGCCGACATCAGGACCTGAACTTCGTTGCCCCATCAGATGTAGATGAATATGTCCAGCTTCGTATCGACAATCGATTCACATCGGCATTGGCATTCTCCCTGCCACACATTATGCGTCTGCCACTCTATGGCTCGGTTCGCGACGAGGATAGCAAGCCGAGATGAAGCTGCTCTTGCGTCCTCGACCTCCTCTGCTTCTTGGCACTTCTCAGAACGGCAAGGGACGTTGTCAAGGCAATATGATGGCAGCATCCTCGGGTCTGCTGGAGGCATACTTGTGTTTCCAGTCATACACTGGCCTGCTTCTGTACCCAGGTGGCATCGTGGTTGGCCAACAAATATAGCTCACAGTATGGTGTAGTGCCGCGACGGCGTTTTTGAAGAGCCTTCGATAGTGGCAGTACTTGATATATTGTATATTGGAAGAACATCTCAACAATTGCTATGGTAGCTTTGGTTCGAATCGTTGTTCCCCGAGACTTACTGCAATCTCTCAATACGACAACAAAGTGGTGTCTTCGAATGGCCAATTCTCATATGATCCGTGCGTCATTAGTACCGGGATTGACTCATCACATGCTCTCGGCACTCAAAGCTTCCGCGCTGCGAAACGACCTTAACTTTTGACACCAGAGGAACCACGACACACCCGCAGCAACCAACATTTGCCAATTTTACCTCTCCGGAAACGACATGCTTAGCTTTTACATCGCGGAACTCCAAAGCAAGAACGCTCTCAACGCGAAATCGAACTTGCACTCCCCAATCATGGCCTACTTTCAGTAAAGAAGATGGCTCCTCTCCGATACTCGTGCAGTCATACGATTTCGCGTGAACGATATCACTCCAACCGCAAGCATCTGTTAGCCGACTGAGCGACCTTTTCCATCAGTCCATCAGAGCACACAATACTAAGCCATGTCTGACCAACAGAAGCCGGACGCACAGCCCAAGCTGGAGGAGCAAGAACAGAAGTTGACTCCGGCACAGCTGAAGAAGAAGGCAAAAGAGGAGAAGCAAGCACGGAGAGCCGCGCAGAGAGAACAGCAGGGAGGAGCTGCGGCAGGGCCATCCACGGCAGGATCCTCTGCAGCCGCAGGAGGTCCAAACGGCGTTCAAGGCCACGCTCAAGCTAGTCACCAAGGGTCTGCAGCGACACCGCAGCAGAGACCAAGAGGCGAGAGGCAACAACAGCAGCAAAGAGGTTCGCAAAGAAGCAGCGGCTCAGAGCAGGCAGCCTTACCGGTACGGAACACAAGACCGTCCCAGAGCGGTGGTGCACCTCCGAGAGAGCAGGCGAAAAAGGAGAAGAAGCCAGAGACCAAGCAAGTTGAGTTGTTCAGCCACTTGTACACACAGCCGCGCCGTCACAATGTGGAAGGGGTGTCCAAGGATGTTCATCCTGCTGTGCTCGCGCTTGGTTTCCAGTTGAGCAGCTACGAGATTTGCGGGAGCAGCGCACGCTGCGTGGCTATGCTGCTTGCGTTCAAGGAGGCCATTCAGGAATACACCACGCCCACCGGTACCTCCCTAGCACGGCACTTGACATCACATTATCTCTCACCACAGATCGACTTTCTCAAATCATGTCGTCCCATTTCGGAATCGATGGGTAACGCGATTCGTTGGCTCAAGAAACTCATTGTGGAAATCGACCCGGATACTTCAGAACAAGAGGCCAAGGACTACTTGTGCGACTCGATTGACAGGTTCATTCAAGAACGCATCATGGTCACTGACCAGGCCATCGCGACCACGGCGAGCAAGCAAATCAAAGACGGGTCGGTCGTCCTGACATATGCTAAAAGCTCGCTTGTGGAGAAGACGATCCTACAGGCACACGCCCAGGGCATCCAATTTCGAGTCATTGTGGTCGACTCACGTCCGCTGTTCGAAGGCAAGCGGCTTGCTGCATCACTCATGAACGCTGGTTTGCATGTGGAATACCTGCCGTTCTCTGGCATTGTGCGTGCCGTCTCCGGTGCGACCCTCGTCTTACTTGGTGCCCACTCCATGTTGTCCAACGGTCGCTTACAATCCCGCGTGGGTACCGCTGCTCTGGCAATGGCTGCTCACAAAGCAGCCATTCCCGTCATCGTCTGTTGCGAATCCGTCAAGTTCAGCGGAAAAGTTGCCCTGGACAGTGTTGTCATCAACGAAGTCGCGCCTCCTGAGGAACTGCTGTTCCCAGAGACTGCTTCGACACAAACAAACAATACACCAGCCAACGAGGAAGGCGATGAAGCCAAGCTGAAGAGTTTGCGTGACTGGAAGGAGATTCCCAACCTGCAAATCTTGAACATCATGTACGATGTTACCCCGGCGGAGTACATTCGAATGATCATCTGCGAGTATGGCAGCGTACCACCAAGCTCGGTGCCGGTCGTGCATCGCATTGCGAACGAGGGCATCTGAACATTGAGTAGTACTGTGTAGCACTTTAGTAATGATATACCCATATGTGTGCACAGTCGACGGAAATGGCTCCGTCCGCTCACCTACATACCTCGGCTAACCATACCAAATCGTCTACTTCACGCGAGAGAATCAGCAGTGCATGCAACATGACTAGTTTCCCGCGAAATCAGATTATTACCACCGCTACAATGCCCGAGCAGGATACTCAAGAATGGGCAAAGAAAATAACCTCAGACCTCCTAAAAGGCGAATCCCGAGCCAAAGCAAGTCGATCCATTTAAATCACCAACTAACTCCCCACACACATCACCAAACTAACCTTTCTCCCTCTTCCTCACATCAACAATACGACCAACTGCCAGCCCGTAACTTCCTCCTCCCCTGGCTCGACATCGTAGAGTGCATCTCCTCCACCAAACTCTCCCTGGCAGCCTGTAATGCAACGTTTCGCTTTCCCGTCCAACCCGAATTCCTCAACCCCATGGGCAGGCACCTTACATGCGGGAGCGACATCGGCTTTCTTCGAATGCGCTACCACTTGGACTCTATACCCGGTTGCGAGAGAGACCCGGGTTCTGGCAGAGCTTGGGGCTTTGTAGACATATTGCTTTTACGTATATGAGGCCTGCTAGGGAGGGGGAGATGCTGGTGATGGAGTGTGAAGTGAGTACTGACTGGTTCAATTTGAGGTTATTGGGAAGTGGTGTGGGTGTGCTGATTTGAGAGTTCTGAAAGATTGTGCATGTAGGCAAACGGCTCGCAATTTTACGGGCAGCATTGAAGAGGGAAAAGGATGGTGCGGTTCTTGTTACTTGTGAACATAACAAGTACAACGGAGATGCTGACATGAAACTGTGATCTGGCGAATGGAACGTTGATACCTTTGCTGCGTTGAGGGAGAGCAATAAAAGATTCGATATCCAGAAACATTGCGTTTCAATTGAAACAAGTCATAATCAACCCCAAAACTCGTATCCACAGCAATCGATGAGCAAACCAAGAAACCCGATAATGTTCATCCACAAAGGACGAAACACAACGATCACGGGAACCGGCCTGAATCCAACCTCTCGCCACCCTTAGGAAGACCATACGGCCTGGGGCCCTGATTTTCGCCAAGCCTGTCAAGCCTGTCAAGCCACATCTCCATCTCCTAGGCATCATACATGGCTCGCCTGATCTCGGGTTCCTCGTCAAAGACTCTCGATGCGTCGATCCGAATAGCCGGAATTTGTCGATCTACACTGGCGGTACGCGGACGCCGTCGTGTTGGCCTTGGAGCAGTATTCGTAGCCTGTCTGGAGATAACCTCAACATCTGTGTCGCTTCCTATTATCCAATTCGCACAGCTACTTCGCGGTCTATGGCTGTTCCGGGTGTAGGGAGGATGCGTCATCGCAAATGAAGAACCTACAGAGTCAACGTTAGCAATCTTCGAATGCGAGACAAGTTCTTGAATGTCCATCGCGAATCCGCCACGCATGAAGACTCATGATCATCACGTTAGCGTTCACAAAGCAAGGAGACGAGGTTTCGTAGGTAGGATCAGAGCTATAAGGTGATGTCTTAGTGTTGCGTGTCTATTTGCACTGGGAATCTGCCTCCGGGCGGCAATCTTTATGGCTGCCAGCTCTACTTCCTTCTTACGCCAGCGTCGCCAATCGCTACGCATGCAATCTTCGCTCGCTCCGGTTTCGGTGTCAGACAAGGGCCAAGGTAGTAGGTAGGTGGGTATCGATGCGTATTGGTGTGATTCGTGATGGTGGGTGCGTTTCATGCGTGGTCGATGTCAGTCGTTCTCCTTGCAGTGATGTGCGGTTGAGGTGCCATGGGAGGGCCAGGGGTTGTGGGTTCGTGAGGTGATGTGGATCGGGGTCGGAAGCGGCGTCTATCTTGCGGCCAAATGCTATTGACCAAGATGCAGTGTTGTCTCGAACATGCATAATCCTGGGAAGACCTCCGGGAGAGGGCCAGAGTCGTTTTTGGAGGGGCGCAGTCCCTAGGGAATTCTTTCCATGCTCCAACTCATCTCTGAACCGGTTCGTCAGCGTCTCCGCGACTCAATCCGCTTCACAGCCTATGCCACGACTCGGGCAGGACGCGTAGCGCTGCGTGGGTTGAGACGGTTGCTCTGCTTCCGTTCACGACATTCGAGGGGGCCCATTGCCGAGACCTTGGCGGGGTATCAGTACAAGTTTGATTAATTATATAGTATCAAGGTGCTATCCAACGAGATGAGAGTCTTCGTGGGTCAGGTCACTGCCGTCAACGACGCGGCAGGCAACCGAAACTTCACGATCTTGCTCATTGAAGGCTTCGCGAAGGGAAGGGAGTTGAGCTCACCTGATTGACGCTTGATTTGTTCGCGTGCCCACCGGGCAGTCTCCTGGGTACGCTGAGAGAAGTCCTTGTTGGATCGTGTCTCACGTGCCATAGCAGTGAGCCAATCGCTCGACTGGCGGAAGTGTTGGGCAACTTCACCGCCTGGGAAAGCTTCAGAGAGGTCACTGCCAAGGAAGTTAGTTGGATGCATCAGAAGCTTGTCTCCACGAATTACTCACCCAATGACACCCATGCTCGACCTAAGGAGAGCCTCGGTCCGGTTTGGGTCCTGGTAGACGTTGTTGAGCAGACCAAAGATCGCATCGACGTAGTTAAGGAGTAGGTTCTCTGCATAGGTTGTTAGTACGTGCTCTTGCGATAGGTAAGGATCACGGGTGTACTCACGCTTGTTCGAGCTCCTCATAGCCATGATGATGCCGCTCCATGCGTCCATGATACCCTCGCGCAGGGAGACAATGTAGTCGAGCATGTCCAAGTTCGCACTCTCCTGGGAGCTTACGCCAGCGGCTTGGTTCAGGACTTGAGCAACGACGGACAGATAGTTCTCAAAGTCACCGGCGATTGACTGCGCGATATCACCGAAAGACTGGAGAATGGCAGGCTTGAGCTGATTGCCAAGTCCAGGGCTCCTCAAGTTGTTGAGCAGGCTGTTCATGAATCCGTCGCAATACGGTTGAACCTTGCCTTCGAGCGCACGAGCGATATCAGTCACCAATCCAATAGCCATGGAGCACAACTGAGGCTCGTCCTGGTTGTTGAGAGCGTTGAGCAAGATTGGTTGAAAAGCGCCCATATACTTATCGAAATCAGCCTCGAGAGCGCTCGCTAACTGGCCGACAGTAGCGAAGACGGTATCCGGGACGCTAGACTTGGGTGGGAGAGCCTGGAGCAGATTGAGCATGAGCTGCATGACACGATCGCCGAGAGGAGCAATCTCTTTCTCCAGGCGAGCAATGATGGCCAGGATGACGGAGCAGAGAGAAGTCTGCATCTCGTCCAGTGTCAGACGATCCTCGACAGAGACGACTTGCTGCAGCAGTGGAAGTGTCTTTTCCAGACGCTCAATGATCACATCGCTGAGGCTGGCAACCATATGCACAGAGTCGTTTGCGGCGTTGGTGACAAAGGCATTGAGCACTTCGTAGGCTGCTGTGCGGAGCATGTTGTCTTGTGTCGACTCGGTGACTTGAAGCAAATGTTGCACACTGGCCTGGAAGTGCGGCGACAGAGCGTTCGACTGGCAACCTGGCTCACCGGCAAACCGATCTGCGAGGTTCATGAGGGCCCAGCAGCAAGAGCTGGCCATTTTTGGATGAGATGCGAGACCCTGGAAAAGCGCAGTAATGAGAGGCTGAAGGTGCTCGTTAGGATCAATGGCGTCCGACACCGCCTCGCAAATGCGACCCAGAGCATATGCAGCAGAGTCTCGGACTTGAATGGATGAATCGGTCATCATGGTAATGAGGACTGGAAGCGCCTGCTTCACAAGGGGATCCAGCACCTTCTCGTCCGGGCCTTCCATGATTGCGCCGAATGCAGAGACAGCTGCGTCACGGTAGTGCCAGTCGTCGCTGCGCAAGTGCTTCTCGACGAAAGCAAGGACTGATGGTACGACATGACTGCCCACAGCTTGCGCCCAGAGCTGTACACATTGGTATGCGGCCCGTGAAAGGTTGTACTCGTCATCTGCTGCATCCTCGTCCTGCTTGGCAAGCAATTCCAATAGGACAGGCACAATCTCCTGAGTCGCGACGCGAGCGAAGTTGAAATAGGGTCGTAGCTCAGCGCTGCCCTCCGCTGTTGCTTGGGCGTTGTCATCCTCGATGCTGATCTCTTCCTCGCACACGGTGCACCAGAATTCCACAGCCAATTTGGCAACTTCCTCCTCCTCACTTCGCATTCCTTGGATTGTAAGGCCGAAGAGGGCCTTCTCCATGTAGAACTTCATCTTTTCGTAGTACAGACCCATGATACGATTTAGACAGCCGTACGCTCCTTGCTGTATGCGGTTGTCTGATGCCTGAGTTGCCTCGCAAATTACCTGCATGATGTAGTTCCGCTCGCCTTCGTTCTCAAAGTTGGTTCGCACGAACTCGAGAGAGTCGCCGAGTGCTGTGATGGCCGCGTTTCGGATGTCATTGTTGGGCTCCTCTTTACGCGCACCCTGCACTACAGCCGTGAGGATTGCGTTGCTGTGCTGTGCGAGGCTGTCGCGCAAGTCTTGGTCTTCCGCCTCACAAATGAATCCAATAGCGGTCAAAGAGGCCTGTTTTGCGTGATCGCTGCCATTTCCGACATTCTCGACCAGGCGTGGCATTAGCTCCGGCCACTGCTCTCGAGGCAGTTCTATGGCTGCGATGGCCGCAATGAATTGCGCTGCTGACTGTCCTGCTCTTGCATCGTTCGAGTTGAGTGTCTGTAAGGACGCTGCCTTGACGTTCTGTTTGATCGAGGGGTCGATCTGCTCCAACCATCGCTGCTGGACTTCTCTCAAACGGGCAAAATCGCGGGAGGAGAAGGAGTTCTTGAGCGCTAGACCGGCGGCCATACGAACCGAGGAGTCGGCGCCATCATTTGCGAGCTCGCGAGAAAGGGTGGTGAGGTAGCCAGACTGTAGCCGGACGTGGTCAGCATAGTTCCTTTGAAAGACGGGCAACAGAAGGTACTTACAAAATCCTGCTCGGCAGCTTGTGACAGCTGCTGCTCAGCGGCCGTTCGTGTGTTCGCGTCTGTGAGAAGATCAGCACTGGTTCAAAGTCGAGTGTATGGCGCGCGGAGTGGTCGTGTGCGGCGGGAAGTCGAGCGCAGGGCGAGACAGGAGGATCTTGCACGTACCGGGAGAAATGGTTCCAGCGAGAACCTGGTTGACGTCCATCGTGTCCGAGAGTCGACGGAACAGAGATTGGCGGTGTCGGCGAGCTTCGTTGCTCTGGTTGAAATTGTGTCATGCGCAGGTGTGTGGGAAGAGAGGTCGCGATAAAGTTTCAGAGCGTGCTCGCGGCCGTGCAGGAGTTCGTGTTGTTTGAATGCCGCCGGTGACGAAAGCACAGTGCTACGGGACCCTAGCGGCTGCCTTTGACGTGAGCTGTGCCGGCGAGAAAGAGCGGGAAGTCGTGTATTAATACGAGGTGCGAAGGAAGGGATGTGGTTGTCGCGCGTCGAGTGAACGGGGTTGAATTGCTGCAGAGGAAGAAGAAGTGCGGTGCGGTGCGGTCACGGTTGGCGCCGTTGCTCACTTCCTTCGTTGCCCTCGCGACTCCCAATTCTTTCAAGGCCCACTTCGACCCCTCGGTCACGTGCGCCAAATTCGAATTTCACCGCCAAATCTGGCCAGCACGTGAAATCGAGGACAGTACGTGAGCGTCGAAGGCATGAGTCGGATCAGATTGCAGAATCATACGTGAACCACTATGGGCTCTGAATACACATCAATCAATATTGCTGCCTGAGGCATATGCACGAATTCGCTAAATGGGTATCCTAATCAACGCCTCGCCTTATGTCCTGATCCAAGCGGTTCAGGGGCACATGCAAGTAAAATGAACAAAGCAAACGTTTGCGAGGTTTCGACAAAGCCCCCTACTGCTCCATATCCATGTCCTCCTCCGGGACCAAGAAGGTGGCCTCTTCGAAATCATCGCTCCCGAATATCCTCACGCCATGGCTCTGAACAGTCTTCTGCGTTGAAGACTTCATACGAGCCATAGGCCGGGCCGGCTGGGACATGTGTCCATCGGCAGCCTCCATCTCGTCCAGAATCGCGTCGTCAAAGTCGTCCATCTCTTCCTCGTATGTGCGCTTTTTGGGAGCTTTGTATGGTGGCAGAGTCGTTCCTGAGCTATTCTGCGAAGAGACAATCGAGTTCTGCGACGTCGAAAGCTCCGGCATATCATCGTCTCCATCTTCATCCCGCTCGAGGCCCGGCGGAGCCGAAGAGGAAGGAGCTCCTTGCGCAGCCCAGCCTCCAGTCTTATGAAGGCCGCAGAACGGCATGAGTTCTCGAGTCTGCGTGGGGCTGATCGTTGGTCGGGCTGGTGCTGAAGAAGCAGGTGGAGCAGAGCTTGGGAAGGGGAATCCGTCCATGCCGATTGTCTTGTGTGTCTTGTAGCCTTCCGGAACAGACTTGCGAATTCGCATGCCGACGGTTAGCAAGGCAGCCTGCGTATCGGCTGGGACAGGCGGCGACATAGGCGATCTCGATCTGTGGGACGGCGAGTCGCTTCCATCGCGGTCGAAGAAGGAATCGAGGCGGGATTGGTTGGAAGGCTGGTATTGTCGCTTACGGACGTGGGCGGAGTGAGGTGCCATTGTACCTCAAAGAAGAGTGCGCGTAGATAGATCGAGACAGATGTTCCGTGACAGTGTCAAGTCTCTCAGATCGTAACGTAACTTGTAAGGTAGTACGGAGGAGTACTTGGGCGTGTGGAGCGGAGAGGTATGATGACGGAGAGGCTGGGATTTCGGGACACGCGCAGTGTGCAAGGGCGACGCGTTTAGAGTTCGTAACTTGACTGTGCTGATTGGCTGCAGCGAGCGTGAAAGAGGAGACTTCACTCTTCACCCTGAGACATCACAAAGAGAATGTCACCGCTTCAAATTATTGAAAGAGTCGTTTGCTGACATTGTGAGCAGCTACCGTCAAGCAAAATGCACATTTGTCCACATGAATTCGTCCCAGAAATTGGCATCCCTGCTCCTTCGTCGATTGCCCAGTCCTGATCGCGCGGCATTTGACTACAGACATCTGCAACCAAGTTACTATCCGATATCCCTTCACAGAGATCACATTGTCTTCAGCGTGCTTTGAAGACACCATCGCCCTCAACACCGCCATCCTCGTTGATCCGCTCCATCCAATCCTCGACGGCGGGAGATGGCACTGCTCGCATCTTGTCTGGCGCTCCGGGAGTCAACGGCATCATCCGCTCCTTAGCCTTGGGAGTCGTCGGCTCGTCGATCTGGCCGATGCTCGTATCGCTGACGATTGAGCCGTTCTCGCATTCCATGAGCGGCACCTGCTCGCCAAACTCACTACCGCTCACTTCACTGCTCACGTCGCCGTCCTCATCTTCCATTTCCACCTCATCGTCTTCTGCAGCATCACCCTCCGCATTGGGATCCAGGTCCAGAGCAACAGCAGCGGCCATTTTGTTATCCATCATTATTGACTGAGCGGTCGATGGAGTCGGCGGCGATTCCGCTCCAGCGCTTGTGATGAGGCCATCCCAGACCGATTCCTCATAGCGGTGAACCAGAGAGTGGAAGGCGATGCAAAGGATGTCGATGACGAAAGCGTACGCCTTAGACGGATGCTCGATGATCGTCTTCTCGAATGGCTGACCCTCGCCACTGTTGTTCTTGACGATGCGCCAGGCGGCGCGAGCCCAGACTTCCTGCGTAATCCACTTGCAGGTCACGGCCTTCTCATCGCTGTATTTCGGTTCGAGACTATTGCCCTCAATGTCGTCGTCGGCGTTGCCCTCGCCAAGACACATCAGGAGTAAGTCCTCCTCGAGGTCTTGTGGGTTGTAGTAGTATCTGGTGACAAAGCATTGGTTTTCAGTAGATGCCTCCAATGAGTAAGACGTTTCAGGCTTCATACCCTTTCTCGCCCGTGTTGATCCAATCTACTCCAACGTTGAAGCGCCTGACACCGATGTAACACAGTTTGTACCAGAGGACCAGATGTGGGCGGACACTGCTTGAAGTGAGCCAGTCTTCGAACTGCTTGCGAGAGCATCCCATGGTGGCAGCTAAGTAATCGCGGCCATTGGACTCGTAGGCAGTGGCTGCGCGTCGCTGAGAGCGGCGGAGCTCCGGCATGTTGGCAGTGGGCTGTAGGAGGTCAGTGTGGCGTGGAGGCAAGTAAGAGTCTACAGAGATTGAGAAGATCGTCGCAACTGTATCAATTGAGTCGCCAGGTGAGGCGCACATGAGAGCTGTGCATGTGAGCGGATGAGTGGCAGCGTGGTTTCAAATGCTCACCTCCGACAGTGCCTCACTTCTGGCATGTGAAGCTTCCATTGCACATATCAAAGCTCACACGAGTGACTTGCATCAGATGAAGTTATCCCTCCAACCGGTTTCATGAATCCATTCAGTTGCTCTAGCTGAGTGCTTTTGGGTATCTCTACAATTTGGTACTTCCTTGATCGGTCTTGAGCCATTGCCAGTGTCCTTTCGTGATCGTGATGTCCAGGGAAGATTTCTGGTCATCTAATTCTTCGCAGCAGTCTTGGCCAGGTCGGCGAGAGCCTCGCGGCGCTTGAACTTGGCATCCTGGATGACACCGGCGTCGGCGTCGGAAGAGAACTAGAATATTGTGTTAGCATAATAAACCATCAAAGAGTCGTCGAAGAACTAACGTTTCCGGACCACTCAACCATGGTCGAACCCTCCAGCTCACCGGACGTGATGGGGTAGCAGCGGATTGTGCTCAAGGCAGAGGAGTAGCTCAATTCCGGCTGCGAAGAGATCACACTGTAGGTGATGTAGTGGTTGATAGTCTGTTCAAGATCCAATCAATACTCCTTCACATCATCGCTTCTTCTATTTTTCCGCAACTCACGCTGTGCTCCTCCTGCTTCACCTGCAAGACGGTACCGTCCTTGAAGGTCCAGTTCACCACGTCGACATCGTTGCTCGCACCCTTGACATACTCGGCCTTGGAGATGGCAGACCAGAACTTGTCGAAGTGCTCAAGCTTGATCTGGTGCCATACGTGAGCGAGAGGGGCGCGGATCACACAGCTCTCGAGGACGGTGGTGGAGTGGGGAATGGTGGAAGACATCTTGGCTGCTTCCAGTTCGTTTCGTATGGATGGTCGGAGTTGACTTTGGATGTGTGAGTGGAGATGGGTTGGTCGATTGTTTGGGAAGAGAGTAAAGAGTCTAGAAAGTACCAAACATTGGAGTAGAAGCTCCGACCCCTGCAGAGAAACGGCAAGCATGCACGCGGTGAGTAAGGAGCTCCGGATCTACATAACGGACATTTACTTAGGATTTCGGGATTTCAGGATTCTAGGATTTTATAATTTAAGATTTATGCTCCTTATCCTACGTATATACTAGTATAGCTAGTAGTAATCTCTCTTATAGCTCTAGGCTATCCTCTCTACCGGTCTCTCTACTAGTCTCTTCTCTCTCTATCGGTTACTTCTCTTCTCTCTAATAGTCTCTTCTCTCCTCTTTACTAAAGACCTCTCCTCTTCTTTACGCTATAGGCTACTTCCCTCTATAGACCTCTCCTCTTCGTAGGTCTCTTCTCTACCCCGTAGGTCTCTTATATAGATATCTACTTCTAGGCCGGTTTCGTAAGCCTAGTCTCTCTTAGAAAGGATATATACTAGTTATAAGTGAATTTTAATATATAGCGTATTAAGATTTTATTAAGCCTCTATAAAGATTTACTTAGTTAAAGGGCTAGTAAATCCTGGAATCCTAGAATCCTAGAATCCTAGAATCCTAAGTGAATGTCCGTTATGTAGATCCGGAGCTCCGTCGTGAAAGACGTCAGTGGGGTAAGGCGGTGAATGGATGAAGAAAGAATTTGATGCCTGAGGCATACAATCCACAGCGAGGTAAAAGTCTGTATTGTTACAGCTGCTCATACTAATACTATACAGTAGATACAAGTCCCATGCTGGCTCATCAAGCGGTGCACCACGCTGGTGTCCGAAATTTGATCCCGCGTGAACGCCGACGAGCATTATCAGTCCAAGAGAGCATCACAGCATCTGCCTTCGCCCTTTGGGCAAATTGCACAGTGAACGCTAGACACCCTCATCAGAACCAAGCAGCCCAGCCGTGAAACAGAGTGGCAAGATTCTTCTCATCCGTCGCGGCCTGTATCAGCTCATTGACCGCCGCTGCAGTGCTCAACGTCTTCGACAGCTTTTTCTCCACAATCGACAGTGCTCGGTCGGCCTCGCCTGCTTCTTCCTCTCGCTTCCTCGAGGGTGTATCGTCATTGATTCGTCTTGAATGTCCAGTCTCGAGAGCTTCTTGCATTTTCTTTGCCCGAAGTGGCGACACAGTCCAGCTGTACAGCGGATCATAACGCAGCACATTCAGCAAAGTCATGATGCTGTCCTTGTCCTCCCGCACTGCATCCAGTGTGAACTCACAGCAGCGACGAAACACACCTTCCGTCTTGGTCGAGCCCATGCCGTCCACAATATCCCTCGTGAGTCGGAATGGCACAAGCTCCGGAATCGGCAGGATTCTTCCGGCCTCGAATGCAACTCCCAGATCAATATGTACAACCTCTCCCGTGGCTGTGTCCAGCATGATGTTGCTATTGTGGCGATCACCCAGCCCAAGGACATGTCCCAGAATAGATATGCTTGCAGTTGTACGGGTGTACGCTGTGCGCTTTTGGAACCAATCGTCGGGGTCATCGTAACGTTCGAAGAAGAAATGCCTTAGCACAGGGTGAAGGTGTTGACAAACCTTCTGATACTCCTTCACGCGTTGCTCTTGATTACCACTCTGGTAGGCGTGATGGATCATCTCCCTTACTTTGGTGTCCGTCCAGTCTTGTGGGTGATAGCTGCGATGGGCAGGCCGCAAGAAGTCGTTCAAGGGTATTGAGTTGGGTACAAATTCGATGATGCCGCTCTTAGCAGACAACGGAACGACTTTATATGTACGAACTTTCAGATCGCGCTGTCGGGTAGCACGGTGGTTGCGAAGCATCTTGCTCACTTCCTCAAAAACTTGCTCCATGATAGCATCCTGTCGAAGGTCGTCGCCACTCTTGAAGAGCTGCTTGTACTGTACTCCATCGGACGCCAGGCAAGTCGCCAATTTAGGCGCACTATTTCCGTTCATGACAGAGCAACGCTGTTCGTATCTTTGGACGATTGGAACGTCTTGGTAGTCCCCGCTGGGTCGTAACGCAATCGACATGGTTATTGGTGGCAGCCGCAGCCTGGGCATTTGCTCGACAACACTCTTCGACTCCTTGAACTGATTTGCAGAGAACTTGCTATGTCGCTCCGGCAGAACAGGCTTCAATTCCGCGAATGCTTTCGATAGTGCATCGGCCTTGAATATACGTTCTCCGATCAGTTCTTTGCTTTTGCTGTCCGTGCAGACTTCCGTATAAACCGCTTTTGCCGCGCTGTAACGCGAATTCGAAGCAGGGTCGGCGTTGTTGGGCCTCCTCGAAGCCGCAAACAAATGATGCGCGCTGTGATGAGGGTGTTGGGCGCAAATACGGACCAGTAGTCTCTGCAAGGCGGTCTGGAAGGTAGAGGGCTGCTCTTCGGCACGGGAGATCAGCTGGTTCATCAGCAACACAAACTTCCAGCTTGGGACGTCGCTGAGATATTTCAAAGCAATGCCGTTCGCCTCGTCATCTTCTGCGTTCTCTAGCCACAGGGCAAAAAAGCGGAGGACACAGATGTCATGATCATCTGAGGCACCGAGAGCGAGGAGGTAGTTCCGTAAGCTCTGGTGAATGTAGTGGTTGCGTGCGTCTCTCAGGCCCTTCTCTTCCATCTTGTCAATGTCAAGCCACGCTTGCGCCTTTGTCAGAGATTTCCTCAGGTCCTCTCGATCGCCAACCACTTTCTTTGAATTTCTCATGGCCAGCTTGATAGCTTCAACTTCGTCCTCTTTTCCTTGACGAAGCTTGATGATGCGGTTGAAGTTCTCGATATTGCTGGGACTTTGCAGCTCGTGGTCGCAGAAGGCTGCGAATTCGTAAAACACCTTACCTGCTTCTCGACCTGCCTTGCGGTTCTTCAAATGCCCGATTGCAGGCTTAAGATAGTTGCTGAGGATCTCTTCCGGTTTCTCCAGCCTGGCATTGGCGAGTTGGTAAGCCAGTTGTGCTTCTAGCCCTGACCGTCCAACCGCGACGTCTTGCTTTTCCAAATTCGTGATGTCGAGCGTGTCTCGAAGCATTCTGACCGAGGCCGACAGCTCGCCAGCCTCCCAAAGGACCGAGGCTGTCTCCAGCTTCACTGCAGCGCTGACGTGCAGATCAATCGCTTCGTAATGCTTCATCAGGTCGCTCACGGATGTTGTCGCTGCTAGTGCTTCTTGCAATCGAGCGTGCTCGCGAGCTAGCCTTGAGCCACTTAGTAATGCTCTAGCTTCAAGACCATGGCATTGTCTAACATCAAAATGCAGCAGGTTTCGAAGCGATTCGTTTCGACGCAGAACACCAAACAAGGTCTGACGACCTGTCAAGATAGGTTTGACATCGTCGAATCTTGCAAGTTGCATCCATTGCATACGGCTTTGCATGATATCGTAACGAGTATCTAGTTCTTGCTGGTCGACGGAAGAAAGGACCTCGCACACTTCCGCTAGAGAAGCCAAGGCACCGTACCAACTATGTGCTGGGACACTGGTGGTTCGCAGATCGAGTGCTTGTTTCGTGTGGGCCGTAAGATGAGACTGCATGCGCGTATGCACATCTTGTACGTTACTTGATCTGCCGAGATCTTGAAATGCCAAAAAGGTGACGGGAAGCTTCGCGCCTTTCTCCTCTGGGGGATTGATGTCCCATTGCTGTAGCGTTTGAGCCGCCTTCAACATAGCTTCGGTAGACTGTGCAGAGCTTCCTACTCCTTGGTTCAACAGGGCAAGGGCGAGACCGTTGAAGTTCAGATCAGACAATGAGCGAATCATGCCGATGGTGTCCTCGTTGTTTCGATTGCCAGAGTTGCGCATGTGGCTGTCCAATTGGGCGGAACGGAACATTAAGCTGCGGAAACCATCTCTTTCATGATCGAGGCGATCGAGAACAGACTCTAGATTGGCTGCTTGCTGAACACCATAGAATGAATCCGGTTCCTCGACCTGTTTGTAGATCGCCAGCAGCAGACTATGCGGCACTTCCAGGTTCGGAGCTTGGGTGAGCGATGTTCGAGTCGACGCTCGTTTGCCACTTTGACGGGTAGCTGGAGCAGGACTGCTCACGGATTCAGCCAAGAGTAAGGCGCTTGTAGGCATGCCGCAACGGGAGCCTGCGTCTGCTGCGAGAAGATAGTCAATGTCCAGCCAGCGGTGTCGATCCACTTTCGTGTTCTCATTCGGCAACGGTTGACTTCGCAAGTAAAGGAGTAGCTCTAGAATGAACTGCTGCTTTGGATAGAACGCCGCATCCGTCTCGGAGAGGCATTCAGAGAAAAAAGTAGACAGCTCAGTCCGCAAAGTGGTGCTGCGGTCTACCTCTCGCGTGAGCAAAAGGTGTATCATGCTGGGCAGAAGCTCACTCGCCAGTCCACGAACATGCTGGATCAAAGGTCCGAGTGCAGCCACATGAGGGACGTCTGACGCTCGGCCACACATGTTCACAGCAATGGTAGTGGTCCACTCCTCAGTCGAATTCGCATACACGTCTCGAAGGCTTTGGCGCAAAGGTGGCATTTCAGCGGCGATGGGAGCGAGCTGGGTGGCCAAGGCTGGTACGTAGTGAAATGTAGCTTCCCGCACAGCGTCGATGACCACCTCTGGTAGCATTTGTTCAAATGCAAGGGTTTCATCTACCTCTGCTCCCTGCATTTCATAGAGACGTCGCAGACAATACTCGGCCAGGCCCGCCTCGGTCCGGCTTCTGGAAAATAGCAGCTCTCCTGTACACTTCGCTATCTTGGCTTGGGATTCCGCAACGATGTTGCCTTCTGAACTAGCCTGCCTGACCATTTCTTCTGCTACAGTGCTCCTCCTTGCTAGATTCTGGGGACGACGGCCATTTGAAGCATATGCTCGCCCCAGTACTTGCGCTGCCCAGGTTGTGAACGCTTCAGGTAGCGGTGCCGATCTGACAACCTGCCAAATCGGGTCCGAGAAACGAACGGCGGCTTCGTCGTCCCCAAGACAATCGACAGACACCAATGGCGGAGCCTCGAAATTCTCAGAGAAGATCTCAAACGCCTCCGTCGAGTCTGCTTTCGAGCATACCGAGGAATCTGGCCGCCACTGATCAAGTAAGAACAATAGCAAAAAGCTTTCCGGTGTGTCACGCCGGGCATTGCCCGGGAGTTGAATGTGAAGCAATTTCTCTTTCAAGACACCATCAGATAAGGTCCCTCCATGGCCGATCGTCTGGTCGAGATAACGAACGAGCCACTTCTGAAAACCATACATCTTTTGCACAGTAGCTGTGTGCTGGCTCTCTTGGGTACTCCTGTCGCGCTTGAGCCTCGCGTGTCGTCGCACCTGGAGTACGAGAAGGATGATGATCCCGCGCAAGAATTCCAGGTTATTGCTCAGATACTCGCGGCCATGGTTCAAGAGATACTGGATCATGCCCAGCGCATCATCAGCGCATTCAGTGTCGCTAACAAAGGGTCGTAGCGAGTGAAGTAGCATTTCCAAGGCAAACCCCTGATAAGCTACTTCTCCTGCCATGCTAATAAGGATCCGCATTCGGCGGACCATCAAGCAAGCATGCAAAGAACCGAGCGACTCATCAATGGCGTCCAAAAGCATGCGTGCAACTAATGTGAATGCAGAGGATGTCCATGGCGTTGATTCGGAGCCCAGTCGACGATTCAGCCGCTCGGTTTCATGGAAAAAGTTCTTACTTGGAAACGAGGGTTGTTGGCATTCTGGCAGATTTCGGCTTGAGTAGCTGTAGCTCTTCATTTCAGACAAGGCTCGTGCAGCAGTGGTGTATCCGGAGTGTACTGTCATCCACGAGTCTTCCGGATCATCCTGACGAAGACTGAGGTAGAGATAGCCAATAATGGTTGGCCATCGCTCTATGATCATGGCCTTCGCCTCTCCCTTGCCGTCTATCAGTGTTCGGAGCCTATTCTCAATGTCTGGCTTCCCGTCACTTTTCGACACATCGCGACCAAGTGTGTAAGCCATGCATTTAGCGAAAGATCGTCGGATCAAGTCACCGTGCAAAAGCTTCATATGTTTGGTCATGGTGTCTAACCCATCGAGGCAGCCTCTTGTCACCAACTGAGCGCAGACCTCTGACTCGTTGACCCTCAGCAGATCTCCCAGTGAGGTGTATTGGAAGGCCGCGAATGGCAGACGTGCTAGAGGCTGCTGTGTGTCAATATATGTATGAAGCAGTTGTGGGGCGAACGCCGAGAATAGCTTCTGTGGCGATTTCAATGGCAGCCTCATTGACAATTGCTCTACGCAATGGGTGGCATGCTCCAGGGACGTCTTGACACGCCCGGCTGTTTCGAACATGTAGTAGACGCAGTACCGTAGCAGAGAATGCCATGCCGAAGCAAGATTGGAGAGAATAAGTAGACGCATCGCGATACCTTCCAACCAATCTGCGTTGTCAGGCAGCTTCTCGACAATATCTTCGAAGATCGCTGCGTGCTTAGCCAGCACAAATATTCCGAACACTTCTGAAATGCGCTTTGATAGATGGAACATGAGAGTAATACTCCCTTGCTCCAGTAATGTCAAGATGCTTCTCATTGGTGAGTCAGCGGAACTGTCAGTGTTTGCGGTGTAATCAGGGTTGACATGGCAGAGCTCGAGCAAGAGCCTCGATATCCGTTTCTGCACGTTTGCTGAAAGCGATCCTTCTCCAAGTAGCTCAGTGCACCATTCATATATGTCGAGACCCAGGTTATACAGAGTCCTATTGGCTTGGTCCGTCCACACGTTCGACTGACTGCTCAGAAAGTCAAGAATAGTCCCAATGACCACCTCCGATCTTGCATAAGAGTAATTGTTGATGAAGGCGCTTTTCGTTTCAAAGAGGTAGGAAAGTATTTTCTCCGTTTCTTGAGCCGAGAGCTCAAGCCCCAGACCAGGGAGAGAAGAGAGCACATCTCGGCAAGAAACAACGAAGCTTTGGGACTGGTCGCAAATGTAGTCGCTTACCACGGCAGCTGCTTGTACTCCCGAGCCCTGCATGGAAACACGCTCGGCAGTCACCGCGTTCACGACATTGGCATACAAGGCCAAGCTCGACCTCAAGGTCGCTCTGCTAAATGCCAAGTCCATGTCATTCGTTGTGCCTGTGCTTTGGGCAGTGACTTTACTTGCGCCGCTCTCTTGGGACCCAAAATCATCGTCAATGTCCATAGCATCTACTCCATCATTGTCGTGCCTTGCATTCTGACGCTGAGAGAGGGCAACAGAGATACGTGAGCACAACAGAGTCTCACAATCTGTAGGGCGAAATTCAAGGCCGAGCTCGCGCCGAGCAAGGCCAGTGAGTGACTTCGAAAATATGGACAACAGTATGTCCAATTTTGCATCTTCGCAACTGGGGTTGACGAGGTAGTCACACAGCGCAGCAGTCAAAGCCTCAGACTGTTTTTGCAGATGGTGATGTCGTCTTGTATCTTTGAACGTCACGCATGAGGCCATGCAGTTGACGATGCAGCAAGCTTTGCAGAGCATGATCCAAGTGTCGATGCCCGGACGAGTTAGGCTTTTCCACGTCTCGTTGATTCGTGTCGTCTCACTAATTAGATGCGTAAGTAGCTGTGCTTCGCAAGATACTCTTGCTGGCGCGCCCAAAGCGGGCACAAGTACCGAGGCATCTGTGAGAGCTGGGTTGATTGCTTCACTATCGGCCGGTCGTAGTATAAGGTACGAGACCAACTCGTCCTGCGCGCGGCATAGCAACCAAGTCTGAGCAGGCCCTTCCCATACTTGGAGACCAATCATGCCCGACGTATGCAATTCTTGTCCAAGACACATAGCCACAAGCCACGTTACATCACATGGGTCGTATGTGGAAGAGGCCATGACATAGGCTCTGTCTTGTTCTTGAAGGCGGCTTGGCGTGAAGACATGGGAAAGCCAGCCGATTATGCTTTCCGCTGTCCGACTGGCGACTTCAGGGCTCAATTGATGAGATGCTTTCAAAAGCCCTCTGAGCAGCAATGACACCGCATCTGATAGTAAAGCGGGTCCGCTGAGGTCCAACGTGTCGGTAGCCACCTGTAACAGCTCTGATATGCTTGCCTGCGGTATCAGCCGGAGCTGCATCATAATGTACAAGGCATAAGACGCTGCTCGGCATGATGATGCATTGCTAAGAGATCGGGTTGCTATTTGCCATGCTGAAGTCCAGTGCAAAACGAATTTCGCTCCTGTCGCAGATGCTTGACAAGCGCAAGAAGCCAGTGCGAGGAATGACCAGCTCACGACGGTTCCATGCTCGTCCACGCAGCTCACAGAAAGTGCTTCTAGTGTCTTCGTGAGCTGACTGGTTGACATTGGGATTTCCTGGGCCAAGAAAGCAACGACTTGAAGAGCGCAAATTTTAGCATTCGGAGTACCAGTGATAATGGTTTCAACCAAGGACAGAAATTCGTCCTGCTGCCGCTGGCGCTTTTTAGATCGAGGATTTGGATCAACGTTTTCGTCACCGTTAATGGACTCCTGATAATTCTCCGCGAGTTTCCCATCCTGTCTTGAGGCGTTGAGTAGTCTATAGATGCTTTTAAGCACATGGACGAGAATCCAGTTTGACTCTGCTCGAGCACCGTTGCATTTCAAGGTGAAAAGTGGGGACGAGACTTGTCCGTCTTCCCTGTGCTGGGCAGGATCGATTTCCAGGCGGATGTCATCAAGGCCAAGCTGCTTAGTGTTTGAGTTGTCTTGCTCATAGACCGACTGAATAGCTTGTGCAAGTCCCACCAGATCAGTTCTCAGCGATATTGCCGCCTGTCGCCGCATTGCGCGAGTGATATACGGCTGGAGGAGCCAAAGCGTAGTGAGCATTTCAGACAGAGCTTTAGATCTGGAGAACCACATTTGCCGAACCAGACGCACGAGGTGGCTAGTAACTTCCTGCGTCAATTCGATCTGCTCGGTCCTGCTCCAGGCAAGGACATTGTTGATCGCGGTGAAGGCATCAGGGATCGAGGGGTTGATGTTCGATGATGCTTTGAGATGTTCAATCAGGGTCCAAAGTATAGATCTCGCTTGCTGTTTGAGAGGTGCGTTTGGCGCTGCTGTCATCAGCCTTAGACACGCGATCACCTGCTCCGCCACCATTTTGGTCTTGGATCTGGGCCCTTGCGAGGCAGCAGACTCTCGAGCGAAAGACCTTGCCGAAGATCGATAGCTGGTCCGATTTGTTTGTCCCGAACTGGTAGCCACATCAATCTCACCATGTTCGTCCATGGTCTCGGCTTCGACCTTCTTGAGGCAGTCAAGACAGAAGGACATGGTGGCTTCCCACTCGGACGCAGATGCCAGTTGCTCAACATGAGGCTGAAAGGTGAAGATTGTGCGAAGACATTTCATGTACTCAAGAGCAAGCGGTTCGCAGAAGTCCCCTGCAGAAAGATAGATGGTCTCGACGATGTGATTTCGGAGCGCCAGGACGGATTTGAGCAACAGGATCTTCAGGCCTGCCTCGACCGAAAGTCTCAGAGCACTGGCAACTTCGAAGAGGTGATTCTCGGTGGTCACCTTGAGTGTTGGCGTCTTGGCATTGACGAGCGCGGAGCGGCCATCGACGGCAACCTGGAAGATGGCCTGATAGACCTTCAGGCAGCTTCTGTTGCTCAGGCCTTTAACGTGGGCATTGTTTTGGTTGAAGCGGAGGACGTGTTTCAAATCCGCGAGTCCTTGCTTCCTGTCCTTCGCGTTGCTGGATTCGATGTTGCGTGTAGCATCAGCCAGAGTGACCTCGGCCATGCTTTGTGCGGCCGTGGCGGCACGAAGCAGTATTCATCGAAGAGGCACTGTCCGTGGTAATTGTAGTCCTCTTTAAGCGCGAATTGGCGATGAAGATTGCGGGCCAAGAGTGAGGCCGTGTGCTGAGATGGATGTGAGACCGAGGGGCGCGATCCGTCAGCCAATCAATTCTCGCCGGTACGGTTGTATGTGGAGGTGGCACCTGAGGTGAGTGAATGAAAGTCGGTTTCGCGTCTCTGAGCCGCCCCACGCGCGGTGCCACGACTTTGGGTGCCGAGGATGAACCCAAACAGCGCGTGAAGAAGGCGCGTTGGTTTAAGCTGGAGCTCCGACTTCACTTTTGCGCTGAGATGCCCAAGACACATTTCTGAGTTGCTCCTTCCCCTCCCTTCCCACCGTCGCTCTTGCTGTCGCCGCCGGCAATACCGTTTCGCCAAGCAATAGGGTCACTGCCGGACTCCGTGACCAGCTCTCCTTCAATGCCAAAGACATCACCTTTACACACACACACGCAGGATGGCGGACGACTTGAGCGACCCACTGCGAAGACTGCAGGTCCTCAAGCGTGACCTGGCCGCACTTGCAGACTCACGCCTACCAAACATCGATCGACTCTCCATACAGCTTGACGCAAGCACACAAGATTTGAGAAGGCTGCTAGAGAGGAACAAGAGAAAGGATAGCAGCCGCCAGGCTTTGCGGTCAAACACCATCAACATCGACGATGTGGAATACCAGATCACCGATCAATTCCGACAAGGCGCTATACAGGTGGCAGACGAGCTGGAGCTGGATGAGATCGAGGCCGCGAAGCTTTGCCTAGAAGTCTTGGATTCGGACGACGGAAGGCAAGACAGCGATGCGCTGTGCATGCGCGCCGTGGTGCGATTTCATTACCGCCGCGAAACTCTCCTGGACTGTCTCCGCATGATCCTGAGACTGGGCAACGATCCCGACAGCGAGGAAGAGCATGCCGAAGCCTTTCGTGCCGCCGCCAGAGAACTCATTCAAGGGCCACGAGGTGGACAAAATGAGTGCTCGGCATACTGGAACAAATGCTTAGATGGGCTGGTTGATATCGAACATTACCTCAAGAAGGTCGCAGATACCAAAGACAAGCTGTCGGTCGTTGGTCGTGGCATATCTATCGAGGAGAACGACTGCCTGGTGACGCAGCGCTTCTTCCTGACCAGGCAGCACGAGTCGCTTGCTGCGGTCCTTTCATACCTAATCAGCGGTGACTTTGTTCAGCCCCAGGACTTCACCCGCTTCGTCAATCATGCTTCATCTCTCGAATCTGCCTTCGATATCACGATACATTACCTTCCCGTGCTATGCACCGGTGCCTCGAAATTCGCATCCGAGCACATGACGGACGCAGCGGCCGTCGGCGAGCTTCACAGGCTGTTTACTGAAAGTCAGCACCAGTGGAAACAGCCTGCTTTCAAAGCTGCTGCTACGGTCTGCTGGCTGGCGGAGTACAATGCGAGGTTTGCCAACGGCTACATCGATCCAGGCCAGGCTCAAGCAGAGCGCCAGCGAGACGACGCAGCTCGATCGGAGCTTTTCTTTGCTACATTGAGAAACAAAGCATTTCACTTCATCTTGGCTGCAGCGGCCGCGCTCAAACCTGTCGTCTGGCACGATCCTGCCCGCACCTCCATCATCAGCCATCTGACAGACTCTGCGCTAGTCATGTCGTCTGACGCTCCGCGTCCATCGGATGAATTTTCGGCGTTTACAATGAGTGAGCTGCGAATGTTTACAGAGGCATTGGTTGAGAATATGCATGAAAATCTTCGGTCTTTGAGAGAAGACGAAGAACACAGGAGACGGGTTCTATTCTCCTCAATCGACGTCTCTCCTCAGAACGATCTCGAAATGGAGCGCTTCATGGCAATCATGGCTTGTACCTACCAAGACGACCCATCGGCAGCCGAACACTTCTGGTCTGACCGGGGAGGTAATTTGTATGGATTTCTGCGATGGGTCTCATCACGTCTTACGACGCCGGGAGTGTCTGCCTGCTGTCTGCTGTTGAGGTCCATGGCGTCGGATGAGAAGTCCGCAAATAACGTACACCGCTTCCTTCTGGAAGATACGACGATGGTCTCCGGCAAATTGAGGAAATCGTCTGGCGTCAGTTGGTCTCTAATATTCAAGGAGCTAGAACTGTACGCCTCAAGTGTGAAAGAACAAGTCTCAGTACCCGCGCAAGCGTCTTCACAGGCGCGGGCAAGTGGGGAGCTGTTGTATGAGGGAGAAGACACGTCCATCATGTTGGACGCATATCTAGGACTGACGGCTTGGATCTGCCGCCGGAGCTCGGAAGCGAGAAACTTCCTTCTGAATCCACAACAGACCTTTCACATCGGCGATACTATGTTTCAACTGGCACGGACTGCGCACACGACCCGACTTCAGGCGTGCTGCCTCGACGTGCTCTCAGCGCTACTCACTAACATGACACTCGAAGTCCGAAATGGCGTCTGGGCTTCGCTAGACACTTGGATATCAAGTGGCGGCCTCGATGGCTCGTCAGCACCACGAGCTCTCGGCAGGACCCAATACTCTGCAAAGCATTATCTTCAATTGTACGCAAACAGCGCGGATTCGGCCGCGTCCATGGTCGGCCTCCTCAACATGCTGGTCACTCCAATCAGAACCTCTCAGGACTTTTCGATAGACCCGCTCCCCTTCCCCGAGACTCTCGGAGCGCCGCATCGCCACGCGGGCATTGATGCCTACGTTGATTTCGTCCTGGGCGGAGTCTTTGCTCGTAAACTCATAGAGATGCAGCAGAATTGGGAAATCAATCTTACTAATGTTGTCCGATATGAATGCCTCCGCTTCGCCTTGGCGTGCTTGTCCAGCTTCGACGAAGACTTGATTCTGCTCGCGAATACCACCAGTGTGAGCGTCGAATCAGCCATTGAGACAAAGTCTCTCGCTGCATATGCTCGACTACATCCCTTCGCACGAGTGATGGAATGGCTTTTCAACAGAGACGTTTTAGAATCTCTGTTCGCCACCCTCTATCAAAACACCGATGCGCTCGATACGGCAGAAATCGGGTCTCCCTTAGTCCAAGGAACGCTTTTAAGCCTCCGGGTATTGGATCTGGGATGGAAGTTGCAGCCAACATATTTCGATATCGTTCGACCTTCCATAGCATCTCAGGCTACGAAGAGCCCTCCCGTGAGCCCTTCGTGGCCCTCACTGGACGAAGCACTGCTCACGCACCTATCTGCTATCTCTGTGCTTGCTCAGCTCACGGCCAGCCAACACGTCGAACTCAGCTTCGCATCCATCTCATTGTTAAGACGGGTCTGCTCCTCCCGGAAAATATCACTAACCACCATTACGAACGAGTATGGTGCTCAGCAGAACCGAATTTTGAGCTTACTCGCTCCGCTGGCAGCTCCGTTGACCTTGCAGCTATCAGAGAGCTTCATTCTATACGACTGGGACTTGGAATGTGGTGATATACCTGTCAAGGTCAGCAAAGCGGATGCTGTTCTGCACTTGCTAAATGCCAGCCTGGATGCTTCGGAAGGCCGACCGTGCGTGGCGCATTGCTTGCTTGGTTTCCAATGCCGCGAGCGTGGCGTTGAAGTCCATACCCAAAGTCCATTCAACCACGCAAAGTCACTTTTCCACTCGATTGTGACCTGCGCTGCCACAAGCCCTGTCATAAGCGTCTCATCGGGCTATACTTCATGGTTGTTGTCATTGAAGCGACAATGTCTTGGGGTTATCTTGAAGCTAGCCGTGTCTCCTTTGACAGCTCACCTGGTGCAGCCAGAGCTCAAGCACATGGAGTTTCTTGCAGCCCTGTCTTTACACATGATGTCTGCTTCCGCAAGTACGCATTGGGACAACATGCCGCTGCAGGATGATATTCTATACCATAGCTCTGCCGCCGCCTTGCGCGACTTCATGCGCGTCCGCGAAGCTTACTTCCAACTATATGCGATTCACCTACGCGCTGCTGCAAACACCGGCTCATATTCGATCCGTGAGAAGATCATTAGTGCGCTGTTGGGCACGATACAACACCCTACTGGGGAACAGCAGTCAACGATTTCAGTCTTCGACCTCGTCGATTTCTTCGATCTCGGCCTGCCAGTCCTACCGGCCGATCTTCAGACGACATACTTCGACGGTATCGGCCCCATCAGCTGTGAAAAAGACGACAGCGAGCCCGGGGAAACTCTCGATGTCGCGCTGTCCCAGAAGTTACTCGTATTGCGCAAACGGGAACTCAAAGAAAAGGGCGTTATCAAGGACAGCGCTGAGGAGGAAGCGGCTGATCAAGAGCTTCAGTGGACGGTGATTGTTTGGAAAGGTAAGAACAGCCTTGCTACCATTCACACCGCACGTTTGGGCGCACTGGAAGCGTGGACCGAACTTCTTTCTTTGGTGATCACCAGAGGCGGCCTCTCGCAAGGAGACATTGTTGGACTAGCCCTTCAGGGCCTTCTTGTGGTGCTCCCCAAGTTTGAGAAGGCCCTTGCCGAAGAGTTTCTGGACGCCGTGGCTTTTCTTGCCAAGCTCACCCTGACATTTACCTACGCCATCAGCCCGGCCTCTCACGACTCGTCAGAACAGACTGCCAATGTGGCAATTGAGCGCCTGCTTGCAGTCTTCCGAGTTTCTCTGAAGGTAATCACCTCCAGTGATTCCGACTTGGGCCTGCGAGACGTATCTTATCGGACCTGTTGCGCCGTCCTCGCCTCTGTGCCTAAAGCGCGCAAAAATGGTAGAGCTACACCCGCAGCGAGCGCAAGACAATTGTTCCAGCTCGTTCAGAGCGCAGGCGAACGCGCTTTTGCGGTAGTCACCGAGGACTCGTTCTCCGACCGAGGCGTCACTCGTGTCTCCGCTTTACTCTTCTTGGATAGCCTGATCGCCTTGTTTCAGAGCCTCAAGGTCAACACTGCTTTGATTAGGAGCCTGGTGAAGCTCAACTTCGTCCCTGTGCTTATCGACAGCACTATTGGGCATGTTGCTCGCGCTTTCAGCGGTGAGGATGAGATGGTGACGACGTTGTCGTACTTTCATACTGCGCTAGCTCTGATGTTACGCCTGTGTCAGACCACTGACGGAGCGCAGCTCGTCCTCAACTCTGGTCTCTTCGCAGCAATCGACGACAGCAAACTCTTCGCTACCGATCCGGACATTGGCCTGGACATTGATAATCCAAAGGCTCTGGAAAAGTTTTACGCAATCCTGGCCGACATGCTGCGCGTCATCACAGCTGCAGTGGTGCAGAAGGGTGTTCAGCCTGGCAGAGATTTTCTTGCGAGAAATCGGTTCACCATTCAGGCGATCTTCAAGCAGGCGTCCAGAGGTCACGCCCTGGACGTCGCGGATGAGTTGGGAAAGCTGATGCTAGCAACGGGCTATCTTGAAGTGAGTAGCATGCCTGAATATTTCTTTCTACCGAAATGCTAACAGTCTTGCAGGATGACCAAGCGGCAGTTGGAGGCGTGATGACGAACGGCTTCTCATGAAAGCGGTATAGCAAGATCGCAAACAGAAACCAAGTTGATGCGGCATTGTCTTCCAATGCAAGTTCTTTCTGAAGACGTGTCTCGGACATGGCGAGACCTCGAGTTGAGCGGCGGATCCCGCCAGCAATTTCCATCTGGAATACCTCGAGCCTGGGCAAATCATCCCTTGTGCTCACGAAAGCTCTATGCACGAGACTACTCCCTGACTACGCCTGTGGATTGACCAAGATCTTGATGTGCTTTTCCTTGTGATCTATCAGCTCTCGGAAGCCGTCTCCAACAATGCCGTCCAGTCCTATGCGACCAGTCACCATTTCTCGCCAGCCATTAAGCTTGCCTGCGCTGCGATGTCAGCTCCTCCTGATGGCAACAAGATCTTGCAATAGCAACAGCCTACCTTCGACGATCAAGCTCATTACCTCTTGCATTGCCGAATCATCGTAGACCAGACTGCCCTTCATTGTGATATGCTTCCCGAGGAAGGGCCAACAGGGTACGTTGATCTTGCCAGATTGCATCAGCTTCGCCAAAGGAAATCAATGCAGTGGTTGGCATCTTACCAGTCCTTCCCAGACTGCGACCATGACGTACAGACTCTCAAAACGCATGGCGCCTATGGCCGATTGCAGAGCCATTGCTACCCCGGCACAGTCGAAAACTACGTCTATGCCCTTCCCGCCCGTCAATTCTCTGCACCTTACGCCCACGTCTTCTTTCATTGGGTCTATCACCGCTCTCGCAAACCCCGAACACTGCTGTTTCCTCAGCGCCGCCGGCTCACTGACGACTACCTTCTCCGCTCCCCAGGCTCTCAGACACAACAACATCGCGAAACCAACAGGACCCCCGCCTACCACCAAAACATCCTTATCCTTCCAATGGTCGATTCCAGAGACTTTGATTGCATGTTGCACCACGGCTAAAGGCTCTACAACGGCCGCAAAATCCAATGGAATCCCGGGAGGAAGAAGCATGATTTTGTCTTCGTCAACAGCAACGACTTGCCCAAACCCACCGAAACC
This sequence comes from Lecanosticta acicola, assembly GCA_963674455.1. Classification (NCBI taxonomy): domain Eukaryota; kingdom Fungi; phylum Ascomycota; class Dothideomycetes; order Mycosphaerellales; family Mycosphaerellaceae; genus Lecanosticta; species Lecanosticta acicola. The sequence goes on along the minus strand of CAVMBE010000007.1, from coordinate 232,573 downwards.
GGTGGAGCCGCCGATTATGCCTAGTTGGGCGCAGCACTGCGTTGAGCCGGACTTGCAAGCTAGACAGCTCTTGCATTCGACGAGAGGGTTCACCATTACCTGGTCGCCATTCTTGAACCGAGACGACGACGGTGGATCGCGGACTGTGCCGCAGAGTTCATGGCCTAGCGTCAGAGGTATGTGGACGCCTGTTATTAGGTTTGGTCTCTCTGGTGTAGGCAGTATGACTGGGCCTATGCGAAATCATTGGTTGGGATACATGTTTCGATTGCTTGGGATGGTGTTACCGATGAGGTATTCGTGTAAGTCTGAGCCTGTTCGGAGAAAAGGGACTCAGCCATGGGCTTTACCATATCGCTTGGGCCTTGCCTTACCGCAAATGCCTACAGCTGTGCTTTAGCGCATGCCTTGCCTTCAGCGAGTATTTGCCTTTACCCACCACACCAAGCCACATCGACCAGGACCTGTCCATGCTTCGCTATCGGCTCCGGAACCTCATCGATGCGGATATCGCCTTGACCATAGAATCTTGCGGCCTTCATGTTTTACTGTGTCAATGGGGAATTTCGTATCTGGCGCTCCGATGAGTTCGTGAATGGACGGATGTTTCTCTCTCCCCTCCCCGCCTTCCGACCCGCATGTCGAAGGTGTTCCTCGGTCTACGACAAGCTAAGCTCCAGCGTCATGCGCACGAGGAAGAGGGCGGCAGTTGCACTCCCTTCTTTGAGCTTTGTACTATCACAGAATCCTTCCGGTGAACAGGATATCTTTTCCCGAGACGGCATCGGGCGCAGACAACGGTACATGATCCGGGGACTCTTAGTGCCGCGGCCGGCTTGGAGGCGTAGGGTACTTCCCAAGCTTTCGTTCTTATTGATCAAAGTGAAAGCGCGGGAGGAGGCATGGAAGCAGGAGAGATTGGGATAATCGAGACTCAAAGTCTTACTGTACAAGGGAATTGGAAGCAGTAGTCATCGTGAACTCACTTCACTTACCTGGTCGCTGTGTGATGCTATTCTCGGATCGGACCGGCAACCCGAGTCCTTCTAGGTACTTGCTTGCTTGCCTCACCTCTTGTCTTTTTGATTCTTCTTCTCCTTCTTCTTCTTCTTCTTCCTTCTCAGTGCGAAGTCTTCGCATCATCAGAATCATTCACCAACATGTTTGGAACAGCAAGGACGATCTTGAAGCACGATGGAAGTCTTACCTCTTCCAGTCTACGAGAAACTTTGCAATCACGACTCAAGCTGGCACGGCACTTAGACTCGTTTGAAACGCCATTTCCGTCTCCTCTCGCCAGGCAAGTGTTTGATAGAACGCTACTTTCAAGCTTTGCCACATTTCCAGGTTCCAGCACCTCGGGCACATTGCTGGAAGGTCGGAGAAATCTCACTACCATTACCCATTTCAGATCGGGCGGCCATAGATGGCTCAATCGAGAGGCTTTGCTTTCTGGCCCTTCTGCAAGTCGCAAATGGCTCCGCACCCCGCGGTAGAGGAAGACTTCTCGGAGAATGGGGGAATACTATACAGCCCGGACAAGCACTCCTTGTCTTCGGACATGAATCCGGATATAGAGCGTTGGTCGTTGCCGCGCGATGAAAAAGCAGGGGACAATCCGCAAATGTGTCCTCTCGGTTAACAGTCCATCTACCTCTATACGAACTTCATACCTCTCATCAAAAACTACGTTGTTGCGATTTCACAAACTTTTTCAATTTCAACCATCATCATGCAAAGCTTCGCCCTGATCTTAGGCTTCCTGGCTTGTCTCGCACTCGCCACGCCTGCCGACGACGAGCCCCAGAAGCCCTTGTCTTCGACGTACGATGATATTATCCAGGCGGGCTACAAGACCGCGTACCTCCTCGACAGCAAGAATTACACGGCACTGGGGGAAGTGTACGTGTCCTATTCCTTTCCTCCCGTCCGATAACCTCTGGAACAAACGCCGTGATTTGCTCACGCCGCAGCAGCATGACCGAGGACGTCGTCTACGACAGCAGCCCTCTCGGCCCTTCCTACGGCGGCAAATCCGTCGGCCTCGAAAACGTCCAGAAAGCCGTCAAGGCAGCTTTCGGCGACGCCGACACGGAGCACGTCGTTACGAATCTCTACATCAAAGAGATGATCTCTTCGATTAAGACGAATGTCATCACGTAGTGAGTCTATCTTTTCCATCCCATCCATCCATTTATCGTTTGAGTAGTAGGAGAATCATGACAACACACTCACTGATGCCCCCAATCAACCACACAGTATCACGTACTCGCGCTGGGATAAGGATGCGCACCACGATATCAAGAAGACGTTCCGTATCTGGTACAAGTGCGATGATATCTGGGTTCTGCAGGACGGCGCTTGGAAGATGAAGTATAGTCTGGTGCGGAATATGGCGCCGAGGGTGGAGGCTCCCTCTTTTGGCGGCGGAAATTGAGGCACGTGAGCGAAATGCAAGTATGAACTCTCATCTTTGAAATTGGATCTAGAGATCTCGGAACTACTTCTTCTGCTTTCTTTCAAGGCGCGTATAGAACAGAGAGTAGATAAACTCATATATACGTACGTTGGGGAGCCGAAAGCCGAAATCACCCTACCCGTACAAGCCCGAGATATCATACCTCCCCACCGTATTCTCCAAAACGCTCGCAAACCAAATCGCATCCCCGGGCCCATAATTCACCGCGACGTCCACATACGGCGGCACATCGCCCAGCACGCCACCGCCACTCAAACCCGCCGCCGCCGTCGGGCCCGCAAACGTCTCCGGAAACGCCACGTAGCTGAAGCGCTTCGTCGCCGTATCCAGCCGCGCCAGGGAATCCACATTGAAGAAACTGTACCACACCCCACCAGCCGCATCCAGCGTATCTTCGGCTCCGATGCCCCCCGTCTGGTTCGTGTGGTAGAGGTCAATCGCGTGTGTCGTCTGCGAGATCCGCCCGATGCCGTTGCCCGTGAAGAGGGCGAAGTAGATATACCCGTCCTTCTCGGCGCGGACGACGGTGGGCAGCTGCGCCGGCTGCGGGAGGGGGTATTCGTTCATTTCGAGCGTTTTCGGGTCGAAAGTGAGAATCTTATTGCTGAGCATTTCGGCGATGTAGACGATGCCGTGGCTGTCCACGTACAGCCCGAGCGGCAGAGCGAGCGGCGTGGGGACGGCATAGGTCGTGAAGCTCTCCGTGGCAAAGGCGAAGAATTGGAAAGTGTTGGCCGTGGTCTGCGTGAGGTAGATGCCGTCGTGGGCCGTGTAGAGGTCGTTGAACGGCTGCAGGTCACCCAGGGGGTTCTGACTCGGGGGTTGGAAGATGCGGATGGCTTTGGTGGTTGGGTTGATTTGCACGAGCTGGTTTCGGAGGCCGTTGCTGGCGTAGAGATTCCCGTCTGCGCCGCGGCGGATGGCGCAGGAGAAGGCGGTGCGGTCTTGGATGAGGGCGTTGTTGAGGCCTGGGATGGTGCGGTTGCTGATCGGTGTCGTGAACGGGATGGGGTATTCATCCACCTGTCCGGTCTTGGGGTCGATGCGGAAGATGTTGTTCTGAGAGAAAGTCTTGAGTTTCCTCTCCTAATAAGGGGCAGCGACTGCAAATGTCATACCTTTAGAATTGCCTCCCCCCATAACGCACCATCGGGGCCTTTGGCGAGATCGCACGGTCCGGACGCGGGCGTCTTCAGATTGTAGAATGTGAACCTCCCATCTTGCTGGCGCTCCTCTAAGACGGGAGCCGCAACGGCGACAGCGGTGAGAAGACCGAGAATGGCGATTGCCAACATGTTTACCAACTCGCGCGATTGAACCGACTGCAACCAAGTCTTGGTGATGAGATTACTGCGCCGCTACAGGTACATGGTCGCCTTATGACGGGTGCGTGCAGTGCCATTTTGCCATCACTGAGATCATCGAAGGTTCGTAGCCGTATACAACTAGGCTTGATTCGGAAGGTGAAGAAGCCCTCGGTATGTGCGAAGATTGGTACCACGGTGCGTACGCACAGTTGCAAAACTCCAATCTCCGTTCAGGATACATTCCCGCCTTCTATCAGACGCATACATTATTGGGTATCTCGCTTTGACGTCGCCCACGCAAGAAACGCCATTCGCCATGCTGTACTGTGAGTGTCTCTTTTGACGGTCTCCAATGCCCTCATTTTCTGATCTTAATACCGTGGATTCCCCTGACACTCGTCCAAACCGATTCTGTCACTCTCACTGGCAATTTGCGGCCCTTGAGTCTTTGATCGATCAACCACATTCCGACGATAAATGCCTCCTTGCCCAGACGTCCGACCGCGTTGTGATCGACAAGGTCCCAAACTGTCTCCAAGACGCTCTCCGACAATCGAGAGCGATTCCAGATATCTCGCACCACAATGTTCGATACCTGATCGTTCAGGACAGCCTGGAGGTCCTTCGTCCGGGGCTCATTGGGCGCAGTTCGAACACGCTCTTGCTCTGCCAAAGTGAGGCAGCAGTGCAAGCCTTTGTTGGAAGCCCAGACTCCCTCGTATCGTTTGCGCTCGCGCTCGGTAACGGCATCTCGCCAGCGTTTTCGATCGCCTTCGTGATGCTTGTTCGGGTGTTTGCGAACAAGACGTTTCTTGCGATGATGTCCATACGGATGCTGCTCATTCTCCTCGTCGGATGACCCTGATGATTCTTCTTGCTTGCGGAGGGTCCGCATCATTCCAGTCTTGGCAGGGCTCGATGGACGAGAGGAGAAGGATAGCCTGCGGTGGTGGTGATGATTGTGGTGTTTCCTACGAGTCGGTACTGGTGGGGCGTCCGATTTGGCAGGTGAAGGGCCACGCGAGGAAGCCAAACTAGACGCGACCAGAGCATTGGCGAGGTCGTCTCCAGTCGTCAGCGGTGTCATCCTGCGAGGATATGCCTGGTTGAATTGTGCTGGTATAGTCCTCAACGTTTGCGACGCCGGGGACGCCGACACGGCATCGGATGGGGCTGTGCCGGTTCGTTTCGACGGTTGTATATCGATTGGTTTAGATGCATGTTGTGGGACAGATGATGGGGAGACTGCTGGTCTCCGCTTGGCGTCATGCTGGACTTTTAAAGTCGGGCCCGAAGAAGGACTAGCAGCATCTGAGGTCCTTCTTGCTGCAGCTGCTGCCACGGGGCTGGCGGGTGGGGAGCGCGCATTCAAGTCCTCTGAAGCGGACGCAAATGAGTCGTCGGATGAGTTGCCATCATAACCCTGATTCCCGCGCGGCGAAACTTTGACGGGCTCTACTGTCGATATCTCTGGCTGTGGTCTCGGTCTATCCTTCGTCTTCTCACCCAATTCTAGGTGCAACATGGAAGTTATCCCTGATCGCACTGGCTTTGGGCTCTTGATAGCAAGGTCATCGCTCGGCTTGATCACTATCGGCTGAGGTCTCTTTCCCTGCGCTTTCGTCGTCCTTGATCGTTGTTCGAACAGGTCGACAAGTGATGTTGTCGGAGCAATTGAGGTGATGTCGGTTGGCGTGTCGGAGCTATCGACGGCTGACGTCTTACGGTGTTCACTCAGTCTCCGAGGTTTTGGCGCAATCGGCGGCCTGGTAGTCGTTGGGGATCCAGCACGCAGCCGACCGGGGCGTGATCGCTCGTGCGTGGAATTCGCGGGTTCGGCTGGCGGCGGGACCGCTCGTGATGTGGCCAGCATCGCTGCCTGCTGAGACGGAAACCTGCCATGCGGCGGCCGCTGCGGTTGCGGTGCTGCCCGCGAAGACGCGTGGGAGTAGTCCATCGGCTTCGTCTGCCTCATGGAATCACTCCCGGCCACAGACGATCCCGGCCTGCGCAGTGGAGGTCTGACGCTGCGAGTGGTGTTGCTGGGGCTGACGCTCTTTCCCGCGGTGCCCACCGAGGAGGCTGCGGCCAGCGCTCCATTGCTCGCGGCGCTGGTGTTGCTCTTGGTGTTGGTGTTGGTGTTGGTGTTGGGGGGCAGCGGCGAGGTGGGAGTCCACGGGGCGGGGGCGGGGGCAGAGCGTCGCAAGGCAAGAGTTGCTCCGAGGAGGGCGGCGTTGGTGTTGGCGTTGGCGTTGGCGTTGCCGCTCTGGGAGGTGGTGGTGGTGTCGACGCTCGCTATGGACGAAGCTCTCGACGGTCTCGATGGAGCGGTCGGACCCGGCATCTGCGCATGCAGCCACACACCATTGTGCTGGTGCGCAGACGAGGAGGAGAGGGGAATGATGATAATGGATGGAGGAGGCGACTACTACTGCCCACGCAACATTATTGTGGACGGACCAGACGCGAAACAAGCGGCTTCGTCAGCGTCGCCGGCGATCCTGGACTACTACTACTCGTCGGAAGTGTGGATGTCTCAGGCACGAATCCAGATCCCGTGCAAGCGCCAGTTCACGTGCTCGCGCGTCACTTCCGCATTGCTGCCTGGAGTAATAAATCCACATTCAGCATCTAAACTAATATTGAACATTACATTGCCCCCCCTCATCAGGTAGGTCATCGCCATCTTCCTTTCGCTTTCCCATCTCCTGTCTCCCGCATCTCCCATGTTCCACACCCGTAGTCGGTGCCGCTAGGTGATTGCCGACCAAACATCCATCCGAGCGGCACGGCATCATATCATCATGGCCGGCGACGCCGAGATGCGCGATCCTGCGGCAGTCGAAGAGGAGCACATGATGTACGGCCATGGCGCGATGACGGAGCAGGAGCTCGATGAGAAGTATCCCATCCGGCCTCACAACCACTCCAAGACTCTTCCTTTCCGTGTCTTATTCCAGGACCTGTTCAATCCTCTCAACGACAACAAGAAGAAGCCAACAGGTCCAGCGGTTGCACGAAGGAAGCAAGGTCCGCATGTTCCCAGTCATGCCCCAAATGAGATCCGCCGTAACATCATCGATCGCTTCATCTCGAAATGGCGCAAGGAAGTCGGCAACGACATCTACCCAGCCTTTCGCCTCATTGTTCCAGAGAAGGACCGAGACCGAGGCATGTACGGTCTCAAGGAGATGACGCTTGGGAAACTGCTGGTCAAGATCATGCAGATTGACAAGAACAGCGAAGACGGTTACAGTCTTCTGCACTGGAAACTGCCCGGGGTGAAATCTTCCAGTGCAATGGCTGGCGACTTCGCTGGAAGATGCTTGGAAGTGCTTTCAAAGCGTCCAATGCGACAGACACCGGGAGACATGACCATCGCCGAGGTCAATGAGCAGCTAGACCGTCTCTCGGTCGCACAGAAAGAGGAAAATCAGCGGCCCATCATTAGCGATTTCTACAATCGCATGAACGCGGAAGAGCTCATGTGGCTCATCCGGACAATCCTGCGGCAAATGAAAGTCGGAGCAACAGAAAAGACCTTCTTCGAGGCCTGGCACCCCGACGCGGAGAACCTGTTCAACATCTCGAGCAGTTTGCGTAGGGTCTGCTGGGAGTTGTACGACCCGCAGATCCGCTTAGAAGGAGACAATCGCGGAATTGCGCTCATGCAATGCTTCCAGCCTCAGCTTGCTGCTTTCCAGATGCGCTCCATGGAGCAGATGGTTGCAAAGATGAACCCGACAGAGGAGGACCCGGTCTTTTGGATCGAAGAGAAGCTGGACGGCGAACGAATGCAGATGCACATGATCGAAGACGACGAGAGACCTGGCGGCAAGCGATTCGGCTTCTGGTCGCGCAAGGCGAAAGACTACACTTACCTTTACGGCAATGGATTCCAGGATGACAACGCAGCTTTAACAAGACACATCCGCGACGCTTTTGACGAGGGTGTGCGCAACATCATTCTGGACGGTGAAATGATTACGTGGGACCCGAAGGAAGATGCAATTGTCGGCTTTGGTACGCTGAAGACTGCAGCACTGGAGCAACAGGCAAATCCATACGCTGGCGGAAATCGGCCGTTGTTCAGAGTGTTCGACTGCCTCTATCTCAACGACAAAGATCTGACTCGCTACACGCTACGCGACCGACGGAGGGCTCTCGAGAAGAGTGTCAGGAATGTGCACCGGCGGATGGAGATTCATAAATACGTGGAAGCCGTGCAGCCTTCTGAAATTGAGCCTGAGCTACGTAGGGTGGTGGCCGAAGCAAGCGAGGGTCTGGTGCTGAAGAATCCTCGATCTGAGTATCGGCTCAACGATCGTAACGACGACTGGATCAAGGTGAAGCCGGAGTACATGACCGAGTTTGGCGAGTCGCTGGACTGTGTGGTCATTGGCGCTTATTACGGCTCAGGCAAGCGAGGAGGTGGACACAGCAGCTTTTTGTGTGGTCTCAAACCGCTATCAATACCCGTACCGATCCGCCGACCTTCACAGATATCTCAGAATTCTCAGGCACAGACGGACCCCAACCCACAATACATGCTATCTTTCTTCAAAGTCGGCGGCGGCTTCAGTGCGAGTGATTACGCAGAGATTCGGCACCGCACGGAAGGCAAGTGGATAGACTGGAACTCGAAGAAGCCGCCACACGAATGGATTGCACTCGGCGGCGGAGACAGGCAATTCGAGAAGCCTGATCAGTGGATTAAGCCTGAGGATTCCGTGGTGATATCTGTCAAGGCAGCTTCCGCAGGCCACACTGACCAGTTCGCGACGAAGATCACCCTTCGTTTCCCGAGGTTCAAGAAACTGCGAACGGACAAAGACTGGACTCAGGCCTTGACCTTTGACGAGTTTCTTGCATTGAAGAGCAAAGCGGAAACCGAGCATGAGGAGAAGAAGTTCAAGATCGACGAGTTTAGGAAGAACAAACGGAGCACGAGAAAGCGAAAGCGAGAGCTTGTCATTCAGGGGCAAGAAGGAGAGGTCAAGACGCCGTACGCAGGTCCTGCCACGCAAGTATTCGAAGGCCTGCAATTCTTCATCATGACCGAGGCACCCAAACCCATCAAGAAGAGTAAAGCTGAGCTTGAAGAGCTTGTGAAAGCAAATGGTGGGAAAGTAGTCGCTTCGGACAAAGACCCCGAAACCATTCTGGTGGCAGACCGGAATGTCGTCAAAGTAGCGTCTGCAAAAAAGCGAGACGACCGGAACATTATTCGGCCCGACTGGCTGCTCGACTGCATCAAGCAGAATGAACTTGACGTCGGTCGTCCGACTCTGCTTCTACCATTGGAACCGTACCATCTCTTCCATACGATAGCTGCAGACGAGGGCAAGTTTGACGACAACGTGGACGAGTACGGCGACAGCTACACCCGGGACGTCAGCTCTGAAGAGCTGCTGGAAGTCTTCAAGAGGATGCCAGCAAAGATTGAAGATGGCTTTGAGCCTAGCGAGGTTCTCGACCAGTTTATCGAGCATGGCCAGGAACTGGATGCTCTTCCAGGTTTCATGTTCCGTGGACTGACTTTCTACGTTGAGCAGGGCGTTGAAAGCAGGCGGCTGCTGGAATTTGCTGGTGGAGTTGTGTCCGAATCACTCGAGAGCTCCGAAATAACGCATGTCGTGGTCGCCAAAGGCAGTGCTGGAATTGCAGGCATCCGCAGAGCCGTCTCGAGCAGGCACCAACTGCCACGCATTGTCACGCAGGACTGGGTGACAGACAGTTGGGCTGAGAAGACACGCCTGGATGAAGAGCGTAAGTAGTCGTCGGCATGGGCTATCCTCCCGAGACTGATCTGTTCTAGGCTATGCTCCATGAGAGATGATGGCGTGGAGATCGTGAGGCGAGGCCTGTGGCCCGTCAATTGTCCAATCGCAAGACTCGCACTGCATTGCCTCCCATAATGCCCTCCGCAGTCTTTGTATCCTCACCCAGCGCAGACCGTACTGCGCTCGCATTCGACGTCACGCTCAGCCATTTTTCCTCGCCATCCAGCGGTGGAAAGAAGGGATGATCAGTTCCGAACATCAGCCTGTCGGAGCCTGAAGCATCCATTGCGGCCTTCAACCCAACGTCACCGTAGATGACAGCATCCAGGTAGATGTTCTTCTTCAGGACATCCCAGACATTCCTTCTACTCTCAAGCTTGCCAGCTTTCTTAAGATGGGCGTCGTGCGCGATGCAGCTCTCAATCCTCCCGGCTAGGAAAGGCAGTGTACCCCCACTATGCGCCAGCAAGACTTGCAGTTTTGGAAACCGGTCAAACACTCCGGACAAGAGCATTCTCGTCACGGCAATCGTCGTCTCGAGCGGAAACCCCATGGCCAAAGGCAGTACATGTCCATACTCTCCGGCCCGCGGACCATACACTTCATTCGGCAGTCCATAGTGCGGATGCAAGAACATCACCATCTCATTCTCCTCCATCACTTGCCAAATCGAATCGAGCCTCGCATCATCCAAGCCGGCCCCCAACCCCGAAGTCCCCATCACGATGCCCCTGCAGTGCTTCAACCCCTTCAACCGCCTCACCTCCGCCACAACCTCTCCCTCCTCCCTCGCACTCAACGGCAACGTCCCAAACGCAAACAACCTCCCCTCGTATTCCGCACACATCCTCTCCATATCATCATTCACCAGCCTCGCCTTCTCCGCCGCTTCGCCAGCAGGCACCCAATCCAGCCAGGGATTCGCGAGCGAGAGCACGGAAATGTCGATCCCGTGGAGGTCCATGAAGCGGATCTTGTCGGCTATATCGTAGTACTCGCGTCCGATGGGTCTGCCGCGCGCCGTGCTGGCGCCCGTCTCTTCTTCTGCGGGGAGGATCACCAGTCGCTCGCCGGAAGTTGGGTCGTCGGCGAAGGTGCGCATGTACGGGACGCTTTGGCGAGCTCGCAGGATGGAAATGAGAGCTGGGGGATACATGTGCGTGTGGACGTCGACGGTTTTGGGGGCCATGGTTGCGATGCTCCTTTTTTTTTTTCTTCTTTTTTTTTTGCGAAACGAGGGGACTCGAATGGGTGAAGACGTGACGCGACGTGGATGGAGCGCGCGTGGTAGTTCCGGATGCTCAATGTTTTCGACACCAGAGTCCAGTCTAGTCCAGTCTAGTCCAGTCCAGACTGCTAATAAAGCCCAAGAGCTCACAATATCGGACGAAAAACCTGAAGTGGTTCTTTTTCCTTTCAAGAAGATCGATCAAAACCTTTCCACTCTTCGCAAAGGAAAAAGGTGAGGTGAAGTCGCGGCCTTGCCCGCGTCGCGTCGCACGCTGCCCCACGCGCAGAGATAGGCAGAGCCAAACCAAGGCGAGGCGCGGCGGCGCGGGGCAGCCACGACGATAAGATAGATACCGATACCTACCGAGCGAGACACATATCATACCAGGGGTCCTAGGATTATCTTATATCTTTGATCTCACCACACCACACCCACAGCCCACTCCTCCACCACAACTTCACTCCATACAAAAGTCACTTCCCACTCTCTCTCTGTTCTAACTACGCCTCCAATCCGAAATCGCCCTTAACACCTTGCCATTGAAAGACAACAGAAGGAAAAATGACCACCTCAGCCATCTCCCACGACAACCTCGAAATCCCCCTCATCGACTTTTCCACCTTCCACTCCCCAGCAACAAAAGCCACCACCGCGCGCGCAATCCTGCAAGGCTTCCAACGCGCGGGCTTCATCTACTTGAAAACCCACGGAATCCCCAAAGCCAAAATCCAGCAAGCGTTTGCGGAATCGGCGAAATTCTTCCAGCGACCGCCGGAGCAGAAATTGGAGCTGGGATGGACGACGCCGGAGAGTAATCGGGGGTACTCGCAGCCGGGGCGGGAGAAGACGACGGATGCCACGGACGCGGCGGAGATTGAGAGGATACGGAAGCGGGAAGGGGGGGATTTGAAGGAGTCGTTTGAGATTGGGAGGGAAGGGGAGGCGGAGCGGCCGAATCGGTGGCCGGATAGGTTTGATGAGGAAGGGGGGGTGTTCAAGGAGCGGATGCTGGAATTTCATGATCTGGTGAAGCAGCTTCACGTACAGATCATGCGGGCCATCGCGGTCGGGCTGGGGATTGAGGAGTCGTGGTTCGATGGGTACACGACGCGAGGAGACAATACTCTAAGGCTCTTGCACTACCCCGAGGTGAAGAGTGACGTGTTCCAGAAGAACAAGAGTACTATGAGGGCTGGGGCTCATACCGATTATGGGTCTATCACATGTTTGTTTCAGGTAAGTCGTCCCCGGAGAGGAAGGCCATGCCGATATACGTGCGCGGACGTGATGAAGGCGATGGAGATCTGGAACAGCGCGTGCTCACACGTGGCTGCGTCCGGTGGTGAGCACGGTTTCACATGCCAGCGTTTCGCGTCAATTTGCAGACGGAAGGCAATTGCACGGTCGTTGATGAAATGCACGCAAATGCACGCACCACCAACATGCACCACGGACCAGCTTTCGGCTTGCCGCATACACTGCTGACACCACGTTTCCACATAGGACATGGCCGGTGGGTTGCAAGTGCTGTCACCCAACGGCAACTATGTCGATGCCACGCCGATCGAAGACACCATCGTGGTCAACGCTGGAGACTTGCTAGCTCGCTGGTCCAACGACACGATCAAGAGCACGAAGCACCGAGTGGTGGAGCCGCCAAGCACGGCGAGCGTTCACCCGGCTCGGTATAGTATTGCGTACTTCTGCAACCCCAACTTCGATCGGTTCATCGATGCCATTCCGGGAACGTTTGATGAGCAGAGGCCGAAGAAGTATGCCGGGATCAACAGGTGAGCGAGGAGTGAGGGCTCCGCAGGCGAAGCTCCAGACGTGCAGAGGATATTGACGATTGGTGATAGTGGAGATTATCTGGTGCAGCGTCTCGCAGCGACGTACTGAGGACATGTCGACATTCGGGATTGTAGGATTGTACGGATTCGGGATTGGAAGACGTGAGATGGCGAGATCGGAGCCGGCCGACTGGGGTCGGATGCCGGATGCCGGATGCCGTAGCCAAGCCAGTGGTTCGGCAGGATTCGCTTCTCGAAGCTCTCTCCCCTCATCAAGGTTGGCGGCGGATTTGGCCGGCTGGCCGCGGGCCTGCGGACATATTGGCCGACGGCCAAGCAGTGCGACGTGAGGAGGGCGTAGGGAGTGAGTCAGGACAGCACAGGCGGGCAGCTGCGGGCTGGTCTAGCAGCACAGCACAGGACAGCTGAGACAGGTACCTGCGATCTACAGGAAGTGCACGCAGGACAAGGTTGGGCTAGGGCTCGAGCGGCGTGCTGCAAGTCTTGTGAACAGCATGGTGATGGTAGGTGTTCTCCACGGAGGTGCCTGGCAAAGGATGGACATGGACCGGGACAGAAATGGGCGTGAGGTACCACGGTACAGAGCCGTGGTCTCTCGCGAAGCGTGAGAAGTGTAGCGCGAGATGGGAGGTGCAGAGCGAGTGCAGCCACACAGTGTGCAGGCAGCGGCAAGTGGGCGCCACTTTGCGGGGATGCTGATCACGGGGTGAGATGGGATCACAGGACGGGTGATGATGAGCGTATTTTGTGGAAGGCGAGCTCGTCCATCATGGTACCATCACGGTAGCATCATGGTAGCGTGTCGCGCAGTGACTAGAGTGGTTTGAGTGGTTGCGTTGCGTTGCGTTGCTGCCGACGGGTTCCAGACGATTCGATTCCAATGGCGGACGCTGCGGACGCGATGATGTGGTAAGGAGAGCGGCGGCGCTCCACCAAGCCAACAAGGTGTGTGAAGAGTTTGGAAAGGAAATTTCTGCGGAGAGATTGCCGTGAAAATTCATGATGCGGGCGCTACGCAGGCCCGGCGGCTGGTCAGCGGGAGAACGTGAATGCACACTACATACTACTAGTCACAGTCGGGGCATCATCAGACTCACCGACGGCCTTCGCGGTCATGTGTGATGCGTCCGCGGCATCGGGTGGATGAGAATGTTTACAAGTACGTGATGGAATCCACTGCCAATTCACTCACCATCTCGTCCCTCTTCTCGTCTGCCATCACACCACACCACGCCCACGTGCAGTGCAGACGTCTCACCCCGTCTCACCTGTGCACTGCGGGGGGCCCTGACCGATGCGGCATTAGAAGAAGATGAGCCTGGCCACCACGACCGTGACGACTGGTCTGCGAAGTCACCTCGACATCCACCGCACCAACTCGTGAAGTCTCTCGCCTTCCCTTCCCTCCCCTCCCGTCTCCTCATACAACCAGAACGCACCTACCCTCTCCATCAGGAACGCTCCTGCTGCTCTTCCATTGGTGACGCTTGCATCGACGACGGCAGCTGCACCCCAGATCTCCATTCCAACGTCATTGCCACACACACACATTACCTTATTGGATCGCGCCTGCCCGCCTGCATTTCCTACAGCATGCCAGGCCGACTCTTCGGGCTCGACTTTGGCGCTGCTCGCACGCCCCACGTCGATTCCCCGACACTCCCGTCCGTCGTCAAGAACAAGAACAACAACCACAACTACAACAACAACCACAACAACAACGCACCCAACTTGTCGCTCGAGGTCCGACGGCCCAGTATGGATCACGTCAAGCGTCCCGTCCTGGCCCTCGCCAAGAAGAAGGACAGATCGCGCTCCAAGGACCAACGTCGAGCCGACTCCAAGGACAAATCGTCCAAGGAGCCCAAATCCCCTCCCCAGCCCAAGCCCGTCAAGATGAATCTGGTCATGGAGTCTCCCCCCGTCGTGCTGATAGACTCTCCACAACAATCCTCGGGAGCTCTGATCTCCGGTCGCCTGCAGGTCACCCCAAACATCGAACACGCAACCCTGCAGAGCATCACCATGTACCTGGAATGCACCACTACCACCAAGCGACCGGTGCAGGAACGCTGCCGCAATTGTCTGTCGCAAGTCCAGGATCTCTACGAGTGGAACTTCTTCCGGCGTCCCAAGGCCTTCAGCGCAGCCGAGGGCATGCAGGACCTTCCCTTCTCCCATCTCATCCCCGGCCACATCCCTGCCACCACTCATGCAAGCATTGCGACCATCGACTACTCTCTCCACGTCCGCGCAAAGTCCGTTGACGGTCAGGAGATCGAATTCCGCCAGGAGCTGATCATCAAGCGTGCGCTGCGCTATGGTAGCGACAAGAACAGCGTCCGTGTCTTTCCGCCGACCAACCTCACTCTCCACGTCACCCTGCCCAACGTCATTCACCCCCACGGCGACTTTCCAGTCCAGTGTCGCATGACTGGAATTACCACGGTGCGCGACGACGCCCAGACGAGGTGGCGGCTGAGGAAGCTGAATTGGCGCATCGAAGAGCTGGAGAAGTGCGTCTCGCCCGCTTGCTCCGAACACGGACAGAAGGTCGGTGGAGACGGAAAGGGCATCCAACACGAGAGCACCCGCGAAGTTGGCGCAGACGAACTGAAGCAAGGCTGGAAGACCGACCTGAGCGACGGACAGGTGGAAGGTGAATTCATGGCTTCGATGAACCCTGCGACCAAACCGAATTGCGGAGTCGAAGCGGGAAATGGCACCAAGATCTCCCACAGCCTGATCTTGGAATTCGTGATTGCGGAAGAATGGGCACCGAACAAGAAGCCTCACCAAGCGACTCCGACAGGCGCAGCGCGGGTTCTGAGGACGCAGTTCGCCCTCAACGTCACCGAGCGAGCTGGCATGGGCATTGCGTGGGACGACGAACAGCCGCCAATGTACGAGGACGTACCGGACAGCCCTCCACACTACCAAGACAACCGAGCACGAGCGCAGTCGACTGCTTCGAGGGCCACTACGAATGTCAACGACATCCCCCCGGCCAGCCCTCCGCACTACCAGACGGAGCTCACTACGGTGCGCGATTACACCGGCTCAGACCTCGACGAAGACGTCGAGGGCTTGACATTGAATGGTTGAAACAATTTTTTTCCTTTTTGTTCGATTCGGAAAAGGCATCCTCGGTCACAGCACAGCGATGGACTCATAGCGACGGCGATCTGGGTCTCGATTGCTTGAGAGGCGTACAAAAGTTTTGAGAGATACCCCTTGGGGAAAGGAAGGACTCGTTTTTGTTTGGAGTTTTCAATGTCTCCTTGAGAAAGATCAGGCGCATGGATTGAAAGCACTCCTCTTCACTCCCATGCCATTCAGCGGAAGGCGTTTCAGGGATTGTTGGTATACGAAGCAAAGAAAAAAGCAAGGTAGATAAACAGAACTGGCCATTTGTCGTTTGGATATTGTTCACGCTGTTGGGAACAGCGCATTTTTTTCGACCATAGGAATTTGAGATGCAATACTATTCCTGATCCGTTCATGCTTCTCCCTCTTTTTCTTTTACCGTGGCCTTATTCAATGGATGCGCGGGTCGAGAGGCCTCAAGGCTGAGCAGTCTTAATCTTCACCAGCAGTCCGGCTCATTCTCCTATCGCGCTCCCCCACCGTCGTGCTGCCTCTGCCATCATCCCTGTCTCGATCGCGATCTCTCTCGCGCTCGCGCTCTCTCGCAGGACTGCGCTCCCGATGCCTCTCCCGGTCGCGATCTCGACTCCGTGAGTCACGACGCCGTGGCGGTGAGTACCTATCTCCCGGTCCCAATCCACGACCTCGACCGCCGCCGCCGCCGCCGCCGCCGCCGCGTTGACGACTGCGACTTCGCTCGCGTCGCGAGTTCCTCTCGCGGTCACGCTCGTCATCGCCCACGCGCGTGCTGCTGCTTGCTCCGGGGAGGTAGCGGTCCGATTCCTCTCGCCGGCTTGGTCTGTCGCGGTCCTCGTAGCGAGGCCGCCTGTCGCGACTCCTGTCCCTCGTCCTGTCGCGACTGCCCTCGTCATCCTCGCGAGGGCGGCGTGCACGCGGTGGCGATTCGTCCTCTCTCCCGCGTCGTGTACGTGGCGGAGCTGGAGATCCTTCGTCCTCGCGGCCTCTCCTGCTGGCTCCTCCGCCGCCCGCAGCGCCACCGCCAGGTACGTAACGATCGATACCGGGCGGACTTCGGCTTCGCTCTCTTCTTCGAGAACGCTCTCTGCGTCGTGCTGGTGAGCGAGACCGCGTGCGATCCCGGTAGCTTTTGCGCGGTGGACTCCGACTATCGCGGTCATCACGAATGCGGGGCCGATACGAGTCTCGACTCCTACTACGAGCCGCCCGTTCGACCACTTCGCCTTCTTCGCCGCGACCAGACGCAGTAGGCCGTTCCCGCGATCGGTCACGTCGTTGATCTCTGCGTAGAGACCGTTCCCGTTCCCTCTCACGTTCTCTCGAGCGCGGACGATCGGACCGCTCACGTTCGCCGGGGCGTTGACGAGATCTCCATGTTTCCCGCTCACCGCTAGCGTCGCGGTATAGAGACTCTCGTCGGTCACCGCGGCGGGGAGATGGGTCGCGTCTTCGGCTGCTGTAAGTGGAGCGGGCTGGAGATGGAGAACGTGCTCGTTGTCTGGTTCGAGAATTCGAATCCACAGGTGTCGCAGAAGTCTGCATAGAAGCTGGTCCAGTGGGAATGGCTGGGTCTACTTTATCACCTTTCCTAAGGGTGAGTGAAGTAGGCATCAAGCCTTGTGCGCGCATCTGGTCCTTGCCGTGACTTGTTCGCGGTGCAGATTGATGCTTAAGTCTGGCTGGGGGTTCCATGCTCTCGCTTCTCTCAAGCTCTGGGCGTCGTGATTTGTCCGTCATCTCCTGGCCTTCTCGGAGCAACTGTTCCAAAGCTTCCGCTTCCAAACGCTTCGCCTCACGCTCGTCCCTTTCCATCTGCCTCCTTTCTCTCTCTTCTTGCAATGCTTTATCCCGTTCTTCTGCTTCTTTCTTGGCCTTCTCCCGTTCTTCATTGTACTTCTTGATCCGCTCTCGCTCGCGTTCCTTCTCGGCTGCTTTCCAGGCTTCCCGCTCGGAGCGTCGCTTCTGTTCGCGCTGGAGTCGCTCGGTCTCTTTCTGCAACGCTGCCTGCTTCTTCTTCAGCTCTTCAAGCTGCTTCTTCTTGCGTTCTTGCGCTTCCAGTTTCTTGCGCTTCTTCTCGTCTTCGACGTGCTGTCGAGCGCGCTGCTGGCGGCGTTGTTCCGCCTCTGCTGCATACGCGTCCTCACTCTTGCTACCGTTGCGCATCTCAGCTTCTGCTGCTTCAGCTCCAATCTCCTGGCGCCTAATCTCGCGCAGCTTCTGTTCAGCATTGGCGACGTATTGGTCGATGTAGGCGTTGATGTCCTGCTCAGTCTTGCTGTACATATCTGCACGTGCTGCAGCACCTTCGAGGAGCGGCTCCGCGATACGTCGATCCGGCCGCAGATATTTAAGGGAGTCGCGCTCGATCTCATTGCTCGCGAATGTGCGTAAGGATGCCTCGAACATGCCGCGCTGCGCACTCTCATTGTATTGCTGAAATGCCTTCTTGCGCAACGCGTCGAATTCGCCCTTCTTCTTGAAAGTATGCAGCATGCCATCTATCGAGGATCGCTGGGCCGACGACAGTGGTAGCTCCGATATCTTGGGCTTCTTACGCGGTGGCAGCTCCGCGTCAAAGTCGTCCGCCATCGCTGCGGCAACCTGACCGGCGGCCATACCAGCAGTGAGAGTGCGTTGGAGATGTAAACGTGTTGCGGATGGTTGCGTGATCGTGTGCGACGGTGTTGCTGTGGAAGGACCTGAGGGAAAGTGTCGCAGCAAGGAGGGACGCGCTTTAGACTTTCGCTTAGCTCCGCCCCTGCTCCGATTCGCCGACGCAACCCGCCTGTCCTCTTGACGATAGTCACATTGTGACATCTCCAAAACATTCCCTCATCTGCTCAGTCACCTCACGCGCCGATCTACGTCTGACAGCAGACGAACGGGCAGGCTCCCAAACTCGAAGTCGCTCTGGCTGCTCCCTAATCACATCGCGCCAACATGGTCAACAAGATCCTGTTTTGGTCGGGCTTCGGTATTGCGGGACCATAACACGCTGAAGACTGTTCGAAATCACTAACAGCAGCTTTCAGGCCTCGCTGTCCGTTTCTGGCAGCTTGGAATCGAGATGCGACCTTTCTTCCAGCGCGAGAACTGGCTTATCTACCCAATCTACGGCACTCTCGGAGCTTCTTTCGGCTATTGGCTTCAGGGAGTTGAGAACAAGCAGATGCGATATCTCTCAGAAACTCGCGACAGGCTGATCGAGAAGAGAAAGAGGCGTGCACAGAGGGAGGGAGGATTAGATGCAGGGAGCAGGAGTCAGAGAGAGGATGAGGGCCTCTTGGCATCTCCAAGGTATGTGGTGGAGAAGGACGCATTGTCAATTCCTCCAGATACTCAGGAGAGGACTGCGGCAGCGTCTTAGATGCGAGTCGGATGGAGGCTCGCGTAGGGCGTACCTAGTGGTGATGGAGAAGAGGAAAGGAGAGCGGTGCGTGCGGCATGTCCCGATCGAGCCACACCGTGTATGTGTATCACGCACGCAGACGCGAATTTTATGACAGCGGGCATCAGCAAGTGAAGCGGAATGCCCCAGAACGTATGAATTGGCAGTGTATATAGTAGCATTAAGGTCGTGAAGCCGAAATTCTCGACACTGAAGCCACCAACGAAGGTCCAGCTCCTTATCGCTGTCCAGGTTACTTCTCTCCGCTTTGAACCATCTCATGGCTCTGATATAAACCCAGCTTTTCCTCCAAAGGGAATTGCGTGGATACACGCTTGCAAAATGAGCGCACACGATTTCGTCAATGGCTGGCAAGGTTCTCTCCGGCTGCCTGCCGCCAGCGAGCCCACAGCTCCGCGATCTCCGTCGCTGGCAGCAACAGCACGCGACGGTATCGTCGTCTTCTCGGGCGGCAGCGCAGCCAACAGTCTGGTCGATGTATTCAATGCCATTCGAGAACCCAAAGGGTGCGCACTCAGCTATGTCATACCAATATCCGACAATGGCGGTTCTTCCAGCGAGCTCATCCGCGTCTTCGGAGGGCCAGGTACGTTCATGCGGCACTTCTATCCGACACTCCCATACAGAAGTAGATAGTCTTACTGATTTGCATTCTTAGGCATCGGCGATGTGCGTTCTCGGCTCGTCCGTTTGATTCCTGACGACAGCCAGGAGGCCAAAGCGGTCAGGCATTTCTTCAACCACCGCCTCCCCAAGTCCTACGCGCCTGCTAGAGCAGAATGGCAAGATATCGTCGAGTCCACCCATTCTTTATGGGAGGGCATCTCTTTGCCGAAGAGAGAGCTCATTCGGAGCTTTCTGAACTCCATGAATCTGGAGATTGTCAAGCGACTCAGGCCAACAAGCAGATTCGACTTCTCCGGTGCAAGTATAGGGAACCTCTTTCTAACCGGGTGAGTGTGATAGCAGGACAGCAGACAGGCATGCGATTCTAAAAATGTGACCAGTGCGAGACTGTTCACGGGCAGCTTCGAGGCCGCCATACATCTCGTCTCGAGCATCTGCGGCGTCCCTCCATGGGCATCCGTTCTGCCTGCGTTGAACACTAACTTCGCCCATCATATCGCTGCTGGCCTCACCGATGGTACTGTAATACTTGGACAGAACAATATCAGCCATCCAAGTGCACCAGCTGCTTCTGTCAATCACGTCCCAGGCGAAGCCACTTCCCTGACTGAATTGCTGAAAGCAGAAACCGAGGAGCAGGATAGGGTCGAAGACGCCAACATGCCAGGCACTCTGCCGACTTTGCGGAAGCCAGCGATAGCCTTCTCCAAGGAAGACGAAGAAGAGCTCCCTTCGAGAATCGACCGTCTGTGGTACATCAACCCTTATGGCCAGGAGATCTTCATCCCAGCGAACCCACGAGCACTTGAGGCAATCGGAAAGGCATCCTGCCTCATCTACAGTATTGGCTCATTGTTCACTTCAATCATCCCATCGCTGGTCCTCAAGGGCGTTGGCGCGGCGGTTGCCTCTCCTTTGATCACCAGCAAAGTGCTCATACTAAACGGTACTCTGGATCGAGAGACGGGTCCTTCGTCCAATCCTTACACAGCCCTGGATTTTGTCGCAGCCATCGCGAACGCATGTCGTGAGTCGCAAGGTCTACCAAGATCCGAACCACAAGACTACTGGCAGTACGTTACTCATGTCGTCTATCTGGATGGACCTAGTAGTCCCAAGCTTGACAAAGATGTCTTCAATCAGATTGGCATTGAGTCACTCCGGGTCTACGGACCAAAAGATACCAACGGCAAAGGGGGACGATACGATGCTAAAGCACTCCTCCAAGCACTGGAGGCCGTGATTGGGAGGAAAGATCCAAGAGGCATCTCCAGACGTAACACACTGGTGGGCTGAGGCCGATAGTCCAGTCCGTCATGCTCAACTGCCGACCGGATCGATCGGCAAGTGTCTGAATTCATCTCTTCCTGAGCATGGTTCGATCCAAGATCATATCACTTGCAAACGCCTTGTAGCTATTATGGATTTCGCAATAGCGGCCGCGGGACGGAACAGGCAGACCGATTGCTGAGAATTATCCTCCAGGTTGAGGCCAAGCGGCTCCACCACAGAACAAGCAGGTGCCCCGCTACTGGACAACACACTCAATGACTGCAGCTCTCAGAGCTTTCTCCACAGGCGACGGTATCTGGAGGCGAAATTTTCCAGCTTCTACGCCATTGGAGTTCGTGCAAAAGCTCAAGTACTGTCGAAGATCCACATATCAAACAAATCATACAAGATGGCGTCGAAGCCTTTCAATGTCGCTGTTGTCGGCTATGGCCTGTCCGCAAAAGGTGCGTGGAACTTTCTTGGAGACGCAAAAGATAATCAAATGTCGGAAGATACGAACAGTCAGATGTCTCAATGACTGACCATTGACCTTGCCTCGTCGAGTAGTCCTGGCGTTGTTTGCTGATTCTGACTAGTCTTTCACATCCCACTCGTTCTCGCGTTGCCAAACAACTTCAAGCTGTATGGAATCGTGCAGCGTTCGCCGAAACCAGGTGATGACGCTGGACAAGACCACGCCGGTATCAAAAGCTGGCGCTCCGTTGACGAGGTCTACACAGACCCTGATGTAGACGTCGTAATCGTCACGAGCGTCCCGGAAACGCACTTCGACATGTGCAAGTCTTCTCTTGAGGCCGGAAAGAACGTCGTCGTTGAGAAGCCCTTCGTACCAACTGCGAAGGAAGCTGGCAAGTTAGCTGAAATCGCTAAGAAGACTGGAAAGAAACTGGCTGTGTATCAGAATCGCAGATGGGATGCTGATTTCTTGACGCTCAAGAAGATTCTGTCTGAGGGTAGTTTTGGTGAGATTGCTGAGTTTGAGACTCATTTCGATCGCCATCGACCTGATCCGCCGCCGACTGAGAGCTGGAAAAGCGTTGATGCACCTGCTCATGGAAGTCTGTATGATCTGGGCACGCATTTGATCGATCAGGTGTACCACTTGTTTGGCATGCCGAAGAAGGTTACGGGGTTTGTTGGGAGACAGAGACGTGGTGTTACAGGTGGTGCGCCGGACTCTTTCACTGCGCTTCTCCATTACGACGGGCCGTTGCTTGTGACTGCCAAGGCTGGTGTGGTAAGCCCTGAAGAGGAACAGCTAAGATACTGGGTCAAGGGAACGAAGGGAAGTTTCAAGAAGGTATATACAGTCGCCCTACTCTATAATCCACCACATCTACTGATGTCTGTAATAGTTCCACCTTGACGTCCAAGAAGACCAGCTGCGCCTCCATGGTATCAGACCAGGCCAAAAGGATTTCGGCGTCGACCCAGAGTCCCACTACGGCACTCTCATCACCGTTGCGTACGAGAAGGCCAAGCCCGTCGTTCAGAAGTACCCTACCGTTCAGCCAGCGACGTACGTGGAGTACTATCGTATCTTTGCCGATGCGTTGAAGGGTAAGGGCGACGTGCCTGTAAAGGCGGAAGATGCACGAGACGTTCTACAGATCATTGAGGCCGTTGAGTTGAGCTCGCAGGCAGAGAAGACGGTCCACCTTTGAGCGTGGAGATCAGGCGATTACCTTATAATTCTACAGTGGAAAGGAAGCCTGCCCAAAGGAGAAAGGTCATGTAAAGCTCGTTCCTTCCTTTTTGTTCACATGTCATGCCAAGCCGCTTCGTTACTGCCTCACACGCTCATTCCATCATTTCCACTTCCGCGTCCCACGAACAATTGCTTGACTGCAAACTCCTCAAGACACCTCCGACAACACGATGGATACTTCAAAGGAGCTGCAACCCGACTCCCAGGCTTCTCCGCCGGACGAGACGACGGTGGTGGACAACAAACACTTGTCGGAGATGGCACACGCGCTGCAACACTCCCACGGGCTACTCGGTACGTACGAGACACTCCCATTCAGTACACACACAGCTGATACTTATCAGGACTCTCGGACACTACTCGCAGATTGATCCTTCCCTACATCAGCGGCGATCCGGGTCTTGCTGTCTTTGACGCTATCAAGCGCCACCTGGAGATGGCACGTGGGACGTGGTCTGACGAGAGTCGATACTCTCCTTATGTCTCATACAACTATGAGAATCTGCGCGACGATACACAGTACCTGAGCTCTTTTCCCGGCTATGTGAAACAAGCGATCGAACTCTTTCAACAAGAGGCAGAATGGCGATTGAATACGTGCTACGGGGGTGGAAACACTCCGGAGGATTTCATTCCGATTGCGGAAGAGTTCGATCTGTTCATGCTAGGAATGCTGCAAGGGCATATCCGATACATCACAGAGGAAAATAAGGAATGGGATCTAAGTGAGGTAGTCAAGTTCATGACCGAGCAGCGCAAATTCGATCTTTCCTTAGCGCTTCACGAAGAGGAAGAGCCAGAGAGTGATGACGAGGATCCATGCTTTACCGAAGAATACAACCCAGTGTTCGGAAGGAGCTTAAGGTTCGTCTTTGCATGGCACTCTCGCAAGATTGGGACGCTTCTTGCCTACAAGACAGCTGGCCACATACTGCCTCCGGAGCTTGTGGAGATGATCGCGGAATACTTCTACGACCAGAAGGTGCTGGAGGGTTTCTAGGCTTACTCTCGGCAGAAAGGGGGAGACAGGACAAGTGAAGGAGTCGAATACAGCGTAATGTTACATTGCAAAAGACAGATGCTCTGGCGGAGCAGTCAGAGACCAACGATGTTTTAGCGATTTGGCGCTTTCAAGTGTGAAGTATATGGCAGAATTTGCTGCTCCACACGTCGGTAGGGCAGAAGCCACCGCGTACTTCGAGCACATGGGAGGGCAGAATGGACTTGGCATATTAATCTTTAAAGGACTCTAAAGTATTGCAGATGCTTGAGACCATATGCACGGTCTCATACTTACCTCTGGCGACAGATACGTCGAGTTCAAAGCAGGGTAAACCGCAACGACTCAGGGACAGTTTCCCAAAGCTATGATATGGCTATGGCCAATACCTGGAGGGGAGCATCACCGACTACAAAACGCACCTCAAGCTCGGCAACTGCAACTTCTATGTAAATTCCTTCGCGCTGCGCCCAAAGCAGTCAATTGGACTCTTCGTGGAAGTCGTGGACTTTTAAGTCTTGGGCAGCCAAGTCCTCGAGTCGCAAGACACTCACTGCAAGTTGCCAGGAGTCCGACGATTAAACTCGACGCGTCGAGGAGAACTTTGAGATCCAATCTGACCGAGACAAGCATTCTACGTGGCTTAGGAGTTAACTGATGAGACGTGTATGTTTGAGCTGTGGGTGAATGGGAAGTCTCAGTTGTCTGCATGTGAAAGGGGGAAGAGCAAGGACTCGTTCCTTCCTCTTCCACTTCGGGTCACGTTCCATCTTTTCCGAATCCCCATCCTGCTCAACTGCCACAACACTAGCCTCATACCTACTCGAAAGACTTTGCAGCTATGACATTAGCTTCACATTATCCGAGAAACACGCACGTTCAGACAGTGCTCCCCCATATCTGCCTCGCAACATCTCTCACCAGCACCAACTTCTCCCACATCCTCTCCATAGTCATATCCTTCCCACCCGCCAGCGAAGAACTCGAAAACCCACACTGCGGACTAACCGCCAACGAATCCAATGCTTCCTCTTTCGAGACACTCTGACCTTTCGCAACCGCCTCCGCAGCCCGATAAATCTTCTCCTTCAAACCCTCCCGATCCTCAAGCTCAGCTTTCTTCGTCGACACAAGCCCCAGAACGACATTCTTCCCCTTGGGCAAGACCCGCAACGGCTCAAACCCACCATTCCTCTCCGCATCATCGAATTCCAGATAATAAGTAGAATATTTCGTCCTCGTGAACAACTTTTCGGCAATCTTATCATAGCTCCCGGAAACCCAATGCGTGGATCCACTCATATTCCCTCGACAGAGATGCATCCCCATATGCAGATCCTTGCCGGGGTGGTTCTTCTTCTTTTCTAGGAAATGATTATGAGACGCCAGGTAGAGATCCAGCAGTTCCTCCGCGTCGACGCCATCCCTTTCACATCCCCCGAGGAATTGCGAAGAGCAGAAATACGTCAGATGTGGATCGTCGATTTGGATGTTGCGGCATCCGGCATCATACAGAGCTTGGATCTCGGCAGTATAGGCTCTGCCCAGAGCTTCGAAATACTCCGCATCCGTTCGATAGCCCGATTCTCGCGTAAAAGCCGTGCCCGGTTTCAGTTGGATATGCTGATAACTCGGCGCCGGCATCGTGATTTTCAAATCTTCTACTCTCCCTCCCCCTCCCAACACGGCTGCTTTCAACATCTCCCATTCCGCCAGATACGCACTCCCCCGCCACGCAATCGGCCCCGTGCACACCACCGCCGCCCTCGTCGTCGCCCCCATGCGCATCAAACCCGTCGTGGTGGGGAAATTGCTCCGGAAAGCCTCCGGGATGGGTAAGTCCGGTTCAGGCGTCATGCCGGATAACGTCTCGAAGAACCCACCGTAGAAGATGTGTCGACAGTACTCGCCCGAGACGATAGGGCGGAGGGAGAGGCGGAGTTGGGTCCCGACGACGGCTTCGATGGCGGCTCTTTCGGCCCGTTGGATTTCCGGGTCGCGGGAGACGTCGTACATTCGCGTGGGCGAGGAGAGAGTGTCCCGTGCTTTGAGGAGTTCTGCGGGGCGCAGGAGGGATCCGATTTGGTCCATTCGGTAGGGAGGCGCCATGGTGATGATTGACCTCGGAGAGCCTTTTGGTACGTTCTTGTTGCTGCTGTTGTTAGCTGTATGGTGTCTCCGAGCCTGCTTGTCTGTAACTATGGGTGTCGAGCTTTTTCAGATGCTAGTGCACACACAGTACGAGGTTGGTTCATCCTCTGGGTTTGAACGCGGTTTGGCTACTTTAGCAATCCAGCATGATGAGGTGGAGTCGTCAGAGCTATCAGATGGAGAAGCTGCTCGCTCGGTTCAAAGCTTTCCCAGCCGAGATGCATCCTGAATTGCGAGTCTCGTCACCTCATCTCATCTCTATCTCACTATACGCTGCAAGCAGCTTCGATCCGGGCAATGAATTTTTCATATGGAGAACATTCACTCATCTGTCCAGCATTGTCACGGTCTGCTCGCTTAGACATACGCTAGCCCGATCAGGTAGCGCTAGCGATTGTAAGGTTGCCTCGATGAGAGTGTACAGGTCCACGGCTCCCAGCAGAGGAATCGGACCATGAAGTCACGACTCTAAAAAGGTTCGTGGTACCTCAGAGGTCGGGGTAAGTGCAACTGCCAAGAGCACGGGACAATGTGAAACGAAACCCATTTCAGGGGTTTTGGTCATTCTCGTGTTTCGGCGTGTGCATTCATTACCTCGGCTAAGGACTCGACCCCCTTCACTTCGTGATCCTGCGTATGCTCTGCCAAAAACTAGCCTGAACGGGCCAAGAACTGCCGAAATTGTCATCAGAAGGACTTCCATCATCATCATTCAGCCCAGTTTGCCCAGAAGAAACCAAACAAATTCATAGTGTAAACTTTTCCGTAAATGTCACCTTCTCCGATCCAAGTCCTGACAGCTCGGAGACGCCGGGAAAGGCATCGATCCAGCAGCTGCCGTGCGCCCACCAACACCATTGTCATGCTTGTATGCTCAAGGGGGTAATCCGAATCGACGAAAGATGCGCCAAAGCAACGCTAGAACGCCAGCAACGGGAGAAGTTCAGCATGCGGTGGCCAGAAACCAGAAGGTTCCTATCGTCTCTGATCCTTTGCCGCACGCGCGCGACGCTCATGGTAGGCAATCCAGCCCTGTTTCTGGTACTCACGTGCTGCCGCTTTCCGGTCTGCAGCTGCAATGATACCACGTCCCACGATTATGACATCTGTACCGGCCTCGCCGATCACCTTCTGCGGAGTGTTATACTGCTGTCCAAGACCATCGCCACCCGACCGCAGCTGCACGCCCGGAGTCATGGTGACAAAGTTGTCGTCTGGCTTCTGGTTGAGCGACTGCTGTGCAATAAAGCCCATGACAAACTCCTTGTTTTCTCGAGCGTGATGAACGCATGCCGCCGTATACTCGGACGAAAAGAAGTTATTGGCAGACGACATCTGGGCTAGGAGGAGTAGCGAACGGAAGAAAGGCGGAGGCCCCAGTTGCTCCAGAGCTTCCGCGTCATCCTTATCCTCCGCAGTGCCGTCGGCTGAGGACGTTCGCGAGATTGGAGGTCGCTGGTGTGGCTGTGGACTCAACGCCTCAGACTTCATGCTGATGGTGGTGCTCACTGACACCACTGAAGGTTTGCGAGCTTTACGCTCCAGGTCATCATATTCGTCGTCTGTGTGGTCGCCATTATAGCCGTGGCCCTCATCGTCGCCATATTCGTAGTCATCCCCCACGGAAGCGGCAGGTGAAGCGCTAATGTCTGTCTGCACGGAGGTATTGTGGGCGGCAATTGCCTTGTGAGCAGCAGCAGCAAGAGCTGGAATGATTGCTGGTCCCGGGAAGATGTGTGCATTGACAATCGGCGCCCAACGAACGATGGTCAATGGCCCACCCGCATACTGCTGCTGAACCGTGTTTCCAATATCGCCGAATTTCCTGTCCTCAAACACCAGAAACTTCTTTCGCCTGCTGATCTCGTTCAGGCCTCGAATGGTCTTCTCTCCAAAGTCGCCAATGATGTCGGCATGTGTCTTGAGAATGCAGATGTGGTCCCCTACATCCTCTGCGATCCGGAGCAGCTCGTTCGTGGTGGTGACGTCGGCTGATACGCAGAGGTTGGTATGCTTGTAGTGCATCAAGCGGAGGAGATATGTCGCGAGAGGGGTGAGGTTGGCCTGCTCCGATCGCTGGAGGTACGTTTGGGCCAGAGTGGGATGATTGGCAGGCATTGTGATCGGATCGCCGTGTGCGAGCGGCCGTAAGGGTTATGGGGGGATACCTTAGGCAGTGCTGGGTTGGTCTCGTGCTGGTCGGCGGGGTGGTTGCTGTTGCTGTTGCTGCTGCTGCTGCTGCTGCTGCTGCTGCTGCTGCTGTTGCTGTCTGTCTGGCGGAGGGAGCCGTGAGGTTGGAGGGAGACAAGACGAGAGGTCGGGACAATGTTTTTCTCTTGCCGCGCGATGCGATGCGATGCGATGGCTCGTCGTGCAGCAGGCGTGCGTGTTGGAGGGTTAAAAAACGAAGGTGTGCGCCGGCACAGCGGTAGGCGGAATTGCAAGCGAAGTTTCGCCTGAAGCTGCACGTCGTCCTCACGCAGGGCAGATCAGTCAGACAAGTCAGAGTGGCAGTCGTGGGTTGAGTTAGCAGGAGGACCCGAGACCACAGCTGCGGTATGCACCTCTGCGGCGCTGTGTGCTGGGCGCTGGGCGCTGTGTGCTGTGTGCTGTGTGCTGTTTTCCGCTGTGGAGATGTGTCGCAATTCAGTTCCTCCACTGTGAGATGGGCTGTCTCCTACCGAGTCGAGTCTGCGCCTTCGACGACCGTCACGTCGGCTGCCAAATCCGTCTTCCCCCTCGCAATTGAATGCCCCAATCCGTCGTGTCGTCCGCTGCGGTGTTTTCCACTCGCCGCCAAGAGGGTCGTCAACAATTCTGAGACTGGCCTCGCGTTGGGCCCCCCGCCTGTCGTTAGACTTTCGGGCGGGATCGGGATCTGCACCCCGGCAACTCTGTGCGCGCCCAACAACTTAAGCATTGCAGTGTGCAGGGTCCACAGGATCGCAGCCACAAGTGTGTGTGCACATGTGTGAGCCCTTCGGAAAGACGGCAGACCGTCCAACGGCTGTCGTGTCACGACATACAACCGAGATTCGTGACCTGACGCCTGCGGCCTCGTACGTGATAGGAAATTGTACGTGTCAAGTGAGTCAAATGACCGGCTCGGGAGCAGGCCGCCACAGAGCTCTGGAGCTGCGCCTGCCCCCGAAGCATCTTGTACGCCTCTCGACATCGTCACAGCAGATCTCGGCCGACGGCATATGCAAGGATACCGAACATTTGCATGTTGCAATGCAGGACCGCGGGGTTGATCCCCCACGCACACCCCGACCAGGTAATATAACGCGAGAGAAATGTGAAGGAGACGTCGTATGTGTCGCTATGACCCCAGTTTCAACGCCTCTCCCAACGCCATACTGGTATCTGGTTGATTGCTTCCGCATTCATGGCTTCGTCAAAGTGACCTGTCTCTCGCCGCAAACGAAAACGTTCCAGTCTGCCGTACTACGCTAACCTGCCTTCGCAACGAATCTTCTCGTCTGGCTCATCTCACTGGAGCTCAGTGGAGCCGCACCGTACCTGTTTCAGATGTGTCAGTACCCGTCAATTGGCTCGATATGAGAGTCGCTATCTTGGTGCGATCACATGCAAAAGGTGCAATTGCTTACCATGCAATGACAGCCATTCCGAGGACGGCGGCGATGCAGCTGAACACAAGAGCCACGATTCCCTTCGTCGTGAAGCCGGCTGGCAACGGTGCTGGGCTCAAATTCTGGCCATCAAGATTCAGGAAGTCGATCGTGTTTGCTGCAGCATTACCCTTGACCGGTGTGCCGATGGCGTTGCAAACGTCCAGGTGATTCTGCGGAATGGTTAGGTTCTTCTGCAGCTGCAAGGGAGCCTCCACCATCGTGGCAACAAGTCCACTGGCCAGATGCCATTCTGCGAAAGATTAGCACACGGTTCATGCTCTCTGCAAGTAATGCTATATATCTCATAACCTGCTGGCGGGCTCGGATTAAACTTTTGTCTGTGCCTCGGAGAAGTGCGGGACTTTCCCTGAAGGGCATGGAGCTTCGTTTCAATATTTGATTGGAATTTAGGGGTGGACCTTCACTGAGGTCAAGTCCGCCAGCGAATTCGCCAGCAGGTTATGAGGTGGAAGAGAGCTTAAGGCTTACCGAGATGACAGTGGAACAACCACACGCCGGGGTTGTCGGCGCGGAATCGGATGACAAAATTGCCAGTCGGCCGCACGCCAAGTGTGTCTCTTCGCATTGGCACAGCCGGATACGCAGTGTGATTGTTCGAGTCAAAATCGCCCCAATTTTCCGGGCTTCGATACAACACCTGGAAATTGTGGCCGTGCAAGTGAAATGGATGCCGACCAGTATCCTCGTTGTTCAGGACAATCTCGATGATTTCGTTATGAGGTAGGACGTGGGCGTTCGTATCGCGGCCGTAGACGGTGTCGTTCGTGGCAAAGTTAGCAGTGGAGAGGGCGCTGTAGAGCGTTGGCACCTTCGGAGTGACATATGTGATCCCATTAAAGAAAGCGTAGTTGGCGCCATTGCCCAAGTCATCCATCGTCAGATTGAGATTAAAGGAGTAATCAGCATGATCAAGAAGCTCCATCCCATCTTGAGGCTTCAGCGTGAAGTCATCAAACTCGTTATCGAAGTTGTCCAGAAGAGCGGGCGACGGTCTGGACTTGCTATCATCGTACATGAGCCAGCCCGTTACGTTGATCGGCAGATCCGGGGAGAAAGAATCGAACAGTGAGGTGTCCATGCTCGCCACCATGGGGAAATTGCCGGAGGTATCGTTTCTGGCTGTCACGAGGAAACCGTAGCGCTGGGCGGCCGTGATGTAAAGTAACTCGGCCTCTGCAGGCTCAGTATACACGCCGTCAACCTCGATGACACTCAGCTTGTGACCCTCGATCCAGAAATACATTCCCGCGAAAGCCGCAACGTTGGTCAGACGGAAGAAGTATGTCTTTCCAGGCTCTACAGGCACCGTAAGGTTCTGAGTGTCGTTCATCAAGGCCGAATTGGGCACTGGCTCAGCGCCAGTTGGATTCGTCACGCTGATGAATTCCTTCAACAGTCCTGGCATCTCATCATGATACCAGTCGGACAGAGTGAATGCAACCTCTTTGTCATATTTGCCGAGATATGGATTTTCGGGATCGGTGATGATGAACTGCTGGCGTAGGCCGTCAGGGTATTGGCCTCGGCTGTGTGAGTGATACCAGTATGTGCCAGGTTGGTCGACCTAAGTACTCGTCAGTATCATCGCATCTCTCATTACCAGTCTTTGAGACCAGATCCAAGGCTCTGTCAGATGACGTGTTCACGCCCTGATTCTAGCATCTCGCATGACCTACCGTAAAGTTGTAGACAATGGTAGACCCAGTTGGAACATCGCACTGTGTCACACCTGGAGGGCCATCCATTTCATTTGTACCGTTCTGGTAGAGTCCATGAAAGTGCAGACTGGCAGTCTCATTCCCAAGCTAGTCAAGGGTCAGGAGCGAAAAATAGCTGTGCAAGCGTAGGACAAGGCGAACCTGATTGTGCATATTGACCACCACATTGTCGCCGCGTGTGAAATTGAGTTGTGGCAGTGGCCATTGGTTGTTGATGCCTATCACGGGCCTCATAGCCATGCCGTCCGGGTTGCGATTCACCCATGTGATATTCCAGTCAAGTGTGACCGTTGCCGCAGCTGTGAAGCCGACCAGTAGGCAGGTCACCAAACCCGACAGCGCCATGGTCATGGCCTTTCTCTGACTTTCGCTCAAGCTCTCGGATAGCCAGAGAGCTATTTGCTGGTTGCTGGAAAACGTATACGACTTTCTGGCGGTCGATGTCGAGGCGCCCAGGAGAGATGCTTTCACCTCGATTGATTAGATGTGATCCGTGATAAGATTGCGTGGGCTGGTGCGAGGGCGTTCCGATCGCGGGCTGCGGGCTGCGGGCTGCAAGCGAAGGAGCCGGAGGGCGCGGGGCTAATGTGCAGGATCTGATAATGAGCCTCGACCTCACGTATAGTGGTAGTAGTAGCTGCCGTCCCACTGCGCTGAACGCGGCTGATAGGAACGCACGGCTTGTCGTTAGACCTGGTGCGGAAATTGCAATTACGGTAGGTGCTCCATTCCACGTGAGCGAGACCCTGGTGCCGGGGGTAATTCTCTTGCGTGAAAGTGTTTTCTGCTTCAGGACGCGGACCTCACTTCAGCAAGTGTGTTCTCGTTCGGACCAGCCCACGTCGCTCTTGGAATTTGCCACTGGTAGAATCCAATACAGCAACAGCAGGGAAGGTAGCTGCTGTCCAGCTCCGTGTAGAATACATTTGATGTATTCAACCCTCGGCGTGTTTGATGACTGCAGTACAACAAATTGGCTCCAGGAGCCCCCGGCGATTGGACGGCGTGCAGGACAAGGTTCCGCTAGCGTCGTTGGGTCGGAGAAACCTCGAGTGAGGCAACCGTCTTATCAGATCCTCGAATCGCCTGGAAAGAGGACCCGGAAAGACGCGACGCTCGACCCCACCTTCGCAGGTTGAAAGCTGCGGAGTTCACCTGGTCGAGACAAGCGCAGGAAACTCCTCGGCCACTACGGTTCTGCTCCGGAAATCTGACCACTGCACGGTCGCGAGAAGCGGAAAAGCCGGTGGTCCTGATGGTGTGAGAGGACGTACGTCGTTGGGCGTCAGGAAGCAAAGAAGCAAAAAAAAAAACTCGTGCTTCCTTCCTGTCCGGGTCCATGAGAACAACAAGCTGTACTCGAAGCTGCGGGTTGGCTAGCTTCAGCTCGAGGACGAGACGCCTCCAAGACGCCAACAACGCCTCCGATCCCACCCTCATCGCTTCGCTCCAGTCCCAGTGACCTCTACTCATTTTCTTGTTTTGCAATCATTGCTCTACTGCAGCCGAAGTCGGAGTTCTCCATCGAGTCGTGGCTGCCCTGCAGTGCTCAGGTTCCCACGGTTCCAGAGGCCGGGAGCGAGCGAGGGCCCGTGCGCCACCCTCCACCTTATCCTTTTAGCGACGCGCCGCCGTCTAGATAATCAGATTGATCGCTGCGCCATCATTCCATTATCTGATCATCTCGAAAGATCATCTCGAAAGATCAATTCGGTGCCCCTGTAACACGACCACCCGGGCGATTCTGCAGCCATGGTAAACGTCTTTGCGGTGCCAGGTACGTCGAGCTCCATGCTTAACTCTATCGCTCGTGACTGACCACCGCGCCAGTTTTCTTCATCTGCTTCCGAGAGTGCCTGGAGTGCACAATTATCGTGTCCATTCTATTGGCGTTCTTGAAGCAGAGTATCGGTGGGCCGGATCGCGATAAAGATGTCTACAAGAAGCTCCTCAAGCAGATCTGGCTCGGAGTGGGCCTTGGTGTGGCCATTTGTCTGGTCATTGGAGGAGCTTTCATCGGTACCTTTTATGGTCTCGGTAAAGACATCTATGGCAACAGCGAAGACATCTGGGAAGGCGCCTTCTCCCTCATCGCCTCCATCATCATCACCCTGATGGGTATTGGCCTGCTCCGGGTGTCAAAGCTCCAGGACAAGTGGCGTGTGAAGATCGCACAGGCTCTGGAGGGTCGTCATACCGGGAAAGGGCTCGCACTGAGCGCTCGTTTCAGGATCTGGGCCGAGAAGTATGCCATGTTTTGGCTTCCCTTTATTACCGTCCTCCGTGAAGGCCTTGAAGCCGTGGTGTTCATTGGCGGTGTTGGACTGGGCCTGCCAGCGACTTCTTTCCCGCTGGCCGTTATCTGCGGTCTATTGGCCGGAGTCGTGATCGGTTATCTCATTTATCGGTAAGTGAGGTCCTCCAGTTGATCACCTGATCTCTACTGACCATGGTCGGCTGGCTAGTGGTGGAAACACGACAAAGCTGCAGATCTTCTTGACCATCTCGACGTGCTTCCTCTACCTGATTTCTGCGGGACTCTTCTCCAAAGCTGTCTGGTACTTTCAGAACTACCACTGGACCCAGCTTACAGGAGGAGATGCCTCCGAGACGGGGTCGGGTGCAGGCTCCTATGATATCCGACAGAGTGTATGGCACGTTAATTGCTGCAACCCAGAGCTGAATGGTGGTGGCGGCTGGGGTATCTTCAATTCCATCTTAGGCTGGGAGAATTCAGCGACGTACGGATCGGTCATCTCATACAACCTGTACTGGCTGGTCGTCATCATCGCCTTTGCAGTCTTGGGCTTCTATGAGAAGCGCGGTCACTGGCCGTTTATGAAGGCGAAGCCCCAAACCCCCAGCGATGATGAGGAAGCAGCGGACAGCGACCAGACGAGCCGTGACGACGAAAAGAAGGGTGCGGTTGAGGTGAATGCTGCCCGGGCTGATTCTGGCGAAATTGTAGCGTAGAGGTTTTTGGAGATAGCGTTGGCCATGGCGACCTTTCAGGCCAGGATGAGAAAGCCACTGGCGATGTGACCGCTTTGGCAGCAGCAGCAATGAATTTCTTATAAGCCGCTTTCGCGCGATGCGATGCGACTAGCCTGAGCATGTTTGAGGAGGAAATACACATGAAAGAGCAGACCGCGTCGATCGTGGTAATAGCCAACGAGGCAGCACCAATTGGCTCATCGGGCCGACAAATCTCCGTGTTTTTCGGGAATGTCTTTCTGGCTCCTCCCACGATGTTCTCAACTTCCACCATCACCGACATCTCGACTTTCGCTGCCTTGATCGTCGCCAACATGTTCTGGCCATACCCTTGAGGCCATCAGAAACAGCCTTCACGTAAGGTGGACTGTCATCGAAATCAAGGGACGCTCCTCTGAGGCTGTGGTGGGATGGCCTCACCTGAAGGGAATCAGCCGCACGGCGAGACGAGCCTGAACGTTGACATTCCAGCCAATGGCTTCAGCACGATCCGAGAGGTCGACACCGGTGGCGATTTGATTCTGGAAATCCAACACGAGAGAGCCGTCTTTGATAACCAACCGCGGCTCCACCGGCAGCGATTCCGTGTCAGCTCTTCCATGCTCAAAGCCAATTCCAAGTACTTCAATAGCCTGCTGGAAGGCCGATTTGGCGAGAGTCAGCGCATACAAAAGCAGTGGGATGAGTTACAAGAGCAGTATAAAAGCGTATCTGGTGCACCGGGTATGGAGCTTCCAGTCATACACATCGAGGACATTGGACGAATATCGAGCGTCAAATCTATTGAACCTTTATGCTTCGATTTCCTCTGCATTCTCCATGGGCAAGATATGAACGCTGCCCCGCCCGTAGCCAACCTCGCCAACCTTGCCATCGTTGCAGATAGATTCGACGCACTCGACCCGGTTCGCAACTACATACGTCGGAAAAGGTACTTCCGAGTTATAGATGGCAAAGCAACTGCAAAAGTGGACGATGCGCTGTCCGAAGAAAGAGTGAGACAAAGATTACTATCCGCATTCTTTCTAGACTATGGTTTGTGGCTTGAGAAGTACAGCCTGCGACTCATCACGAAGGGCTGGGTGGTGAGCAAGGACTCGGTTGCGCTATGGTGGGATCTTCCGGGCATGCTCGAGGAGGAGCTTGCTTTTCGAAGAAACTGTGTTCTGGAAACAATCCAATCCGCGCAGTCGCACTTGCTCAGCCTATACACCTCCCGCGAAAGACAATGCAGGCTCGGCTACGATAACTCCGCTCAGTGCGATTCTTTCCAACTTGGCGAGATGATCCGTTTTCTGACCCGCATTGGAACTCTTCAAATGAACGGAACCATTAGAGACACCACCGAGCTACTTGAACCGTATGCTGGAGACGTCTATACTTTGGTCGACATGCTTCGGCAAGCACCTGAGTATCAGATCGACAGGAATCATACTCATTGTGGAATCAGGACCAGACTGATCCCGATGCTGGAACTCATCCTCGAAGGCGTATCACAGCTAGGAGTATGTTCGCAATGTTGGTCACAGAATCGCGCAGAGCACAGCTGGAGGAAGTCGAAGCGGCCTTTGACATGGAAGAAGTCTACCTCTCGACTGCGAAATCTTGGGCACCAGGAGCTGCATACTAATGTAAAGGCGCTGTTCATGGCCACGCAAAGGGACTGGTCGTCGTGATGCATACTGCCCTTCTAATTGATTCTGGGTTTGCCCTAGTCGTCCTTGTTGCAAGTTGCACGCAAAGTAGCATCCACCACGGCGGCATAATTATATTCCATGCGATCCAGAAAATCTCCGCGCATTTGTTCGTCGAGGCATCAGGCTTTCCCACGGTGAGCGACCAAGATGGCGAAGTAAACGGTGGAGTGCAATCCCGATGGCTGTGCAGATCCGGCTCTGTGCGAGCTCCCACCAAGCGAGCTGCTGCGCCCCAGAACACCGCTCGCGGCCTGAGCTTCCCTTGGTTCAGGTACAACATATTCAACGTATGCGGATGGCGCCCACTGCTCACATGCAGAATAATCTCACATACGCCGCCTGTAGAGCACACATGTCGCGAGACGGGCAGTGCACATGTCATGTTCCGTAGGCGATGAAACAGTTAGGTCGCCAGAGGATCAGAAGATATAAGATAGCTAAGTAGGTCATCTTATTTACATTCACCCTCGGCGTACTACGTTGACCTGATGACTGCGCGCGAGTTCCGCAAGTATCCGCAGTACAAACTCTTCCAAACTCTTCTTAAGAAAGGAAAGCATGGCCGCTCCATTTGTTTGCTCAAATGCACCTGCACCTGCAATCACTCCTCTACAAATGAGATACTCGAACTCTTCTTCATCACTACATCGACCAGGCAACATGTTCACTTCACTCAAACATAAGCTCTCCAAGGCAAAGGTAGGTCGTACCTCTGCCAATGGCCACCTCTTTCATGGACTGAGTCTGACATTCTCTCAGGGGGCAAGTAAGATGCAGCAGGAGTCATCCTCCATCCCCCATCCTCAGGCCAACAACACACCTACAACACGAAAGCCCACTGCCGTCCGAGATAATGGAGACGCGCCGCCAGCCTACTCACCAGCACCCAATGCTGCACCCATGACCCAGCAACGCAACACCACCGTCTCTTCCCCAGCCTCCTCCGGCGCAGACGACCCCTACGCCTTCCTCACAAGCTTCGACACCATCTTCCTCATCGACGACTCGGGCTCCATGGCCGGCGGCCGCTGGCGCGAAACCGGCCTCGCCCTCGAAACCATCACCCCGATCTGCACCGCCCACGACGCGGACGGAATCGACATCTACTTCCTCAACCACACCGACTCCCCCTTCCACCACAACATCACCAACGCCAGCACCGTGCGCGAGATCTTCCAAACCGTCCGTCCCCGCGGCGCAACCCCGACCGGCCAACGCCTCAATGCCCTCCTGAAACCCTACCTCCACGCCTACCAACGCCACCCGGACACCACGAAACCCATCAATCTCATCTGCATCACCGACGGCGAACCCAGCGACGACGTCGAATCCCCGCTCATTGCCGCCGCCAAGAAACTCGACCGGCTGGACGCGCCGGCTTGGCAGGTCGGCGTGCAGTTCTTCCAGGTCGGGCGGGATGACGAGGCGAAGAAGCACTTGAAGCAGCTCGATGACGAACTCGCTGAGATTTCTGGGGATGATGATTTGAGGGATATCGTCGATACGGTCCCCTTCACGGGTGCGGAGGGGACGTATCTGTCTGGGGATGGGATTCTGAAGGTCGTGCTGGGTGCGGTGAATCGGCGGCTCGATCGGAAGAAGAGTAAGGATCTTCATCGATAGAGGCTGGGAGTGCGCATGAGGATGCGCTGGCTTGTTGGTTGGCAATGTTGAAAGGTTCTCGCGATAAGGGGTTCAGGCCTCATTTTTTTTTTCGACTATGATTAGGCTGAGCGAGGCGTTGGCGGTCTCTTGCTCTTCTTCTCTCTGATCCCCTCACAAAAGCTTGAGGCATTTCCCAGGCAGGCATATAGATGATACGTACTGAAGGAACGAGCAAAATCCATTTCGGCCTTCAGAATTGCAACGCGATGACCAGAGAAGAAAAAAAAGGAATCCTGTTTCTCTGCCGTCATATCTACATGGTCGCTACGACTGCCGCTACAATGCTTCCGTTTCGTTTCTCTTCCTCAGGGAAAAATAGGAATATGCCGGATACTCGCAACACTCCCTCTCTCATGACAAACGCTCAGATGTACTTCCCGCCCAAGAATCAAAAGGAAAAAAGGGGATGCGCCTTAAAAGTTGGTCATCACACAGCGACAGCACCACTCGTAGGCTTTTCCGCCGGCGGACTACCCACGGCGTCGAGCGGTGCGGCGTGCAAGGCAGGTTTCGCGTGCTTGCCAAGAAGACCTTTCTTCTTCTTATCGAGAGCATCAGTCACCCACTCGCCAACTTCTCGGTCGACAAAGTCTGCTTGACTGGCTGCTAGGGGCTGCGCCTCGACTGTTTCACCGTTCGCTTCTGCCTCTGCCGCAGCTTCGGCGGCTTCTTCATCCTCTTCGGCAATGGTGTCTGGTTTTGCCAGCGGCGCTAGCCATGCATGCTGTAGAAGCATGGGATATGTTGGTCGGAGCTTCGGGATCTTGTTCAGGCAGCCAGCAACGAAGTCATGAGCTGCTTCCGAGAACGTGTCTGTTGGAAGATCTGGCGGGTCACCATCGACAATTGCCTTTCCATGTGTCAGCATCTGACCGTCCCGCACCTGATTTGTTTGTATTCACTTACCGAAAGCTGCGAGAAGATGTTGTCGTACGTCTCTGGTGGATATGGATATCTCCCCAGGGCGCACTCAATGATTGTCAACCCTAACGACCAAATGTCCGACTGCACGCTGTATGTTCCTGCGGATGCTCCTGCCTGTGCCATGCCGCCACTTGATATTCGCTCAGGCGCCATGTATGACTGACAACCGATGTTTGTCTTGGCTATACTGGCCACCAAATTACCGGACACGCCAAAATCGCAAATCTTGACCTGTCCTCTTGTATTCACGAGGATGTTGGTCGGCTTGACATCTCGATGTATAATGTTGTGCTCCTCCTTGAGTGACTTCAGCCCCAGCGTCGTACAATACGTAATCTTTCTCAGCACGTTTTCGGGGACACCATCCCCATAAATCTTGTCAACACTGCCTCCATCCATGTACTCCATGCAGATATACACGGCGCCTTCTTGGAAGAACGCACCGTAGAAGTCGACAATGTAGGGCGATATGCATCGATGCAAAACGTCAAGTTCCATTATGATAGACTGGAACTTGGCATCGTCCAGTTCGAGCCGCATCTCCTTCATCGCCATCACGATACCAGTCGTGCCGCCACGTCCATACGCCTGCGCAGAGGTGGCATTTGTGGGTGTCGGAACAGCGTCTGCCGGTCGTTGCGGTGACGCTGCATTCACTTCCTCCTCCTTGTCGGCCGCCGGCCCTCTCGCCTTGTTTCCTGCCAAGCCCTGACCTTGTCGCCGGAACTTGGGACGTGAATGTCGGACCTTGTACACAGTGCCGTAGTTTCCCTTGCCCAACTCATCCAACGTGTCGACCTCATCCAGACTGATACTGAAACTCTTGCCTGATGTGAAGTCGATACCCCCGCCGTGGACCGTCGCCTTGCCCTTGAACCGCAGAGCTCCGGTCTTGGTATCTATAAGATCGGCATACTTGTCCATCTGCGACTGATCTTTCCGTGGCTCTTGACCAGCGTTCGGATCCCCATTTGCTGGTCCACCGCCCATTTGCGACAGAGTCATTCTAGGTTTCTGTCTGCCGGGCGGTTTCGCTGCGTCGCCGGCGGGCGGTGGCGCTTGCCCTGGCAGGCCCCCAGGCAGCTTCATTCCGCGTTTCTCGGCCAGTGAAGGTCCCCTAGACGCGGCGGCTCCTGGAACAGCGGGAGCAGAAGCAAGTCGATTCATACCGGCGGGAAGCTGGAAATTGGACGGGAAGCCACCTACAGCGGGACCTGAAGATAACCCTGCAGGAGGGCTCAAGGGGCCTCTGTTGGGCTGTGGCGTGGCTGGCCCGGCTCTTGACAAGGAGAAGGCCTTCATCTTGGCAGCGATATCCGGATTCATCTGCGTGGTAGGCCCTCTCAGCGCCATTGGCGCAGGCGGTGGCCTCCGCGAGGCATCGGTGGTGCTGCGTGTGGTGGCCGGCGGGGATTGAGGCGGAGGGGATTCGGCGGGAGAAGTCGGCTCCTCGTCCGAATCGGCCATTTGTGGGTTTGGACGGGCGAAGGTCGTAGGGAGGCGACGACGGGGTGGGCTGGGAGGGAGTCGTGAAGTTCAGCTTGCGGAGCTGATGGTCGGAAGATCGGTATGCGGTAGGGTACCTTACTGAGCGATGACTTATGGGTGGCTGTGCTCCGCGGGAGGCGCATTCGGCAGGATAGACCGGGCCGCGACTTCCTCAAATCTCGCCAGTCCTCGGCATGTGGAAGGTGAGAGGTGGAAGGCGTTCCCTGCTTACACAATCGAAGCGGAGCCGGTTTCACGTCCGGGATGACTACGTAAGACTTTGTCGTCGTTGTTGTTGTTGTTGTTTGACTGCGAGATGGAGAAGTTTGTTTGGCGGCGGCAGGTGAGCGCAGAAGGAACGAGGCTTCCCCAGATTATCATCCGTCAGCGCCCGGCCGTCAGGAGTACACGAGCTGATGAACCATCTTCAACGCAGGGGCCACTTTGGCAACAGAATACATTATAGTAGGTGGTACATCTGTATGGACTGCTTCACAGACTGCTTCACGACTATACCCGGGGCATGTGACGCCCTTGGAATGTCTCTGCAGCGGACCGGTGTCTTCATCCTTCCAGAACAACCTTGACGAGCACTGCCGGATTGGCGCTGCAGTCGACTTTGTTAGCACCTTAGTCGACTCCTACCACACGTGCGGATCGACGGGCACGGGAGCGAAAACATGAAGCGTGCAGTGATGACATGAATGGTCATGACCATAGCAACCACACAACGCACACGCAAGAGAGCAGGCAGATGCCAAGATAGTCAGGAGAGTACATGTGCCACCCAGGGAAGAGTTTCACGAGCTGCCATAGCTGTGCGGTCCGGTGTGCGGGTCTGCGGAGAGACGCGGAGATCATGGATCACAATGGGATGGGAGATGGTGTGCCAGCGGGCAAGAATGATGCGATGGTGGTGCCGCTGTGAGCTGAGGGGAGTGATTGGATGATAAGGTGCAGAATAATCAAGTATGAAAGAAGAAAGTATGTTTGACACACTGCGAACGAGAAGTGTGGAGGGCGTGTTGACGTAGGGCGGGTTCATTGGCAGAATGGAAAGGTTGGCAGAAGTGTTGGCATTGTCTGGGAAGGCGTCACGTGATCGTGTACTGGGCCCGCGGGTCGGCGTGTTTCGTCTGTGGTCGTGTCGTGCCGCTCGCCACGATAAGAGGCCAGACTTCGCCCATCACAGTCACACCTCAGCCTTCTTGGCACGTGCTTGGTAGCTTGGCTGATGCCTGCCTACATGAGGTGAGTACCTACACAGCCTAGTCTCTTGGAATACATCTCGACTCTTCTATCCCACCCACCACCTCCACATCCACGTCCACCACCACCACTCACCACCTCACCGACCGCGATACCGACGCCGACACCGACTCGCGACTTCTCCAATCTTCAATCGCGGCGCGCGGCTCCTGCCCGCCATGTTCGCGCATCCCAAGTCCTTCCGCCTGCGCGATCTGGGCATGTCGGCGCTTTCACGCAGAGATGTCCTCTCCCAGACATCGCCCAACGCCCAATATCCCGTGTGGGAAGCCATGGCAAACACCACCATGCACACCCTAGCTCACGAGTCACACCCCAACTTCGGCCATCTCGCTGGTCTGGTCTCGGAAGCCGTCCTGGAAGTCGTCTTCGTCGCTCTGCCCGGCTTCGCTGTCGCCGTCGCCGGCATGTTCGACGCCAATGCCCAGAAGATGGTCGCCGAACTGAACACCATGGTCTTCACACCCTGCCTCATCTTTACCAAGCTGGCCGGCCAGCTCAACGCCGACAAACTCGCCGACCTCGTCGTTATTCCTTTCATCTTCGTTGCACAAACAATCATCTCTTACCTGTGCGCACAGGCCATGTCGAGAGTCTTTGGGTTCCGTGGAAAAGAGAAGAAGATGCAGAAGAACTTCATCCTCGCCATGGGTGTCTTTGGCAACTCCAACTCGCTGCCAATATCGCTGGTTTTCAGCTTGAGCAAGACTATCAGTGGGCTCCATTGGGATCAAATACCGGGTGATAACGACGACGAGGTCGCGGCTCGTGGCATTCTGTACCTGCTCATCTTCCAACAGTTAGGACAGATGCTCCGCTGGACGTGGGGATACAACGTGCTGCTCAAGCCTGCATCGGCATACGAAGAGGAACAGCGTCGGGAGGCTGCTGAGGAGAGCCGGAGTATCGAGGAGGCTCAGTTTAGGGATGACCTAGAAGAGCCTGTGCACAGGAAGCTCCTTTATGCGAAGAGCGGAACCGACTCGGGTTTCGCCTCAGGACATCAGACTCCAGTGCATAACTATTCGAGATCTCCAGATATGGTACCGGCAGCTCCCGCGAATGGCAACGACATCAGCACGGAGCCACGCAATCTGATCGGCCGCGACAGTTCAGACGCGAGATCCACCGCTAGCGACGAGATGACCGCCTTCCCAAGTTTCTCCCGCTCCGTATCTGCGAAGTCTGCAGCAGGCTCCACCAAGACTGGCTGGAAAGCACCTCTCTATCGCGTCAGCAACTCGGCGACGGTCCACCTGCGCAAAGCCTACGTGACAATCAGCACTTTCTTCCACAACCTGTTCCGTGCATTGCCGGAGCCGATGCAGAAGGTATTGGCCTTCCTACATTACTACAACAGCAGATTCTGGGCTGGCGTATGGAAGCAAATGAACCCACCACTTTGGGCCATGCTTGCTGCACTCATTGTAGCAAGTATTCCTGGTCTTCAGCGTGCTTTCTTTACAAAGGGCACGCTGATTAACAACTCGGTGACTCGTGCTATTTCACAGAGCGGTGGCGTCGCTGTACCGCTCATTCTGGTCGTCCTTGGTGCTAATCTGGCTCGATCCACCATCCCTAAGGAGCAACTAGCCACCTCTCCGGAACAGAAGAAAGAGGAGCGCAGACTCCTCTACGCGTCCTTGCTTAGCCGCATGGTCCTTCCGGTCATCGTCATGGCACCAATCCTCGCACTGACCGCCAAATTTGTGCCAGTATCGATCCTGGACGACCCAATCTTCATCATTGTTTGCTTCCTGCTCACCGGCGCTCCCTCGGCATTGCAGCTTGCCCAGATCTGCCAGATCAACAACGTCTTCATGGGCGCCATGTCGAGTCTGCTGGTGGCAAGCTATGTCGTCGTCATCTTTCCAAGCACACTGTTGCTGGTATTGATGGCTCTTGAAGTGTTGGAGTGGGCTGTGATTTAAAGAGTCTGACACATTCACATGTGAGTGGAAAGGGACAAATAGAGCTACAGGCGGGGAACTGCAGGCTCGGCCACACTCCTACGAAGTGGCGCGGGATCTGGATCTCTTGCACGGGACGCGACAATTGCTTGATACTTGATGCGTTCTTGGCGTGGCGCTTTGGAGCAGGGCAATGTATGATGTGACTCAGAGCATCGGCAACGAAAACGTGGAAATTGAAGGTAGAGCCTTATGAGTGTGCGCGTTTGAGCGAGATGGTTGAGCGTATGCTCGTTTGGTCACTGTACATCACTCGAATGACAAATTTCCTGGTATGGCCATTGGTTTCCTGTCTTCTCGTTATGTTCTCCCCATTTGGCATGTGTCGGCAGTGCTAATAACACGAGCTTCTCTGACATTGCGTATCGGATGTCGAGTGCCTTGCCTTGCTAGACGGGGATTCGGCCCATTTATATGTGACCGACAAGCGCTAGTTGCGTGCCAGGTGACGATGCCGTGCTTTCTGTACTACTGAGAGAGCGTTTCACTCTTCACCATTTAGTCTACCTCCTCGCAAAACTCGAAAGAAATAGCCTAAGAGTAACAAACACTATGTACGAGCTTAACTGTTCGCTTGCTCATCGTCTGGAGACTTTCAATTGTTGGCGGGTCTTCACCCTACGTTGTAACTAATGAACCCAACATTTGCAGCCCTTGTTCTT
The DNA here is from genome assembly GCA_963674455.1 of Lecanosticta acicola. NCBI lineage: Eukaryota > Fungi > Ascomycota > Dothideomycetes > Mycosphaerellales > Mycosphaerellaceae > Lecanosticta > Lecanosticta acicola. Next base: position 188,605 of record CAVMBE010000007.1, on the reverse strand, counting down.
ATTCCTTACCATTCCATTGAAGTAGGTAGGTAAGGTATCTCGCTCTCTTGTCGGGTTTTGTGGGCCCTCCTCCTTCACTACTCTAGCTTGTCCTGACCGCGGGGCTTGGGAGACGTCGATGTTGGATATCGCGTGAGTGGAATCTTCTCGGTATCATTTCTCCGCAAGCTTCGCGCGGAGCTCGATCTTGTAATAAGTACTCTCGTCATCTCACTGCAAAACGAGGAGCCCGGAGAGCATCTTCCCGAATCCTGGCACTTGCTGGTTCCCTGATTCTGATCTCTTGAGTGCGCTACTTCAGTCTGGCTCGAGACCGATAGTTCCCAAAATCGTGCACTCGTGGCTCCGACCTCGTCATCTCGGTGAAAATTGTTCGCGGTTTCGGCTCCCCATGAGCTGGATTGATTTCTACTATCGAAGGTCCGGTTCCATCATCCATGGCGCGAGTTTGATGTTGTTCGGCTCCCTGAAAGGAAGCCTCCTCGTCTGCGGCCTCGTCTTGCGCGGCTGAATCATCTTCTCGGACAAGCTAGGCTCCCTTCCATCTTGGTGTGCGTCATCTCTGGCAAACAGCTGCACCGCTCTCAGGTGGGTATCCTTTCCATTCTGATGGTTTTCTAGAATTCTGATCTGGACGAGAAAGGCTCGTAGCAGGGGGCGTTTGCTCCAGTCAATCTCTCTGGGCCCGTTCTCATCAAACTCATCAAACTCATCCTCGATAGGGCCGACGTTGCTGAAATCAACATCAATCCAGCCTGTAGGTTGCTCGAAGCACATTTCTGCAAACTCGAGGATGTCGTGCACGCCCATTCCCGCAAGGAATTGGATCTTCGTGGGCGTGTAGGACTCGTCGTTTGCGAAATCCAGAAAAATTCTCATGTGCACGATCGAGACGAGCTTGAAGAAGTGGATACTGAGCAAGTGCGGCTGTGGGCCATCTGACTGCCAGAAAAGGTTGGTGTCGGGCGAACGTAGAGCCGCGACTCCATTTCCAGGCTTCGCCGTGCTGACGGTCCACGAGGCAAGAGACGAGATTTCCTTCAGACCTGGTGGCGGCAGTGACATATCCTCCATGTTCGGGTCATAGTCTGAAGCCAAGTGTCAGCTGATACGTCACATGAAACAACCCCTCGCGCTGACTTGCCCTCAACATCTTCGTCTTCATCTCCCTCGTCCTCTCCGCCTCCTTCGACTTCTCCTACTGACTCTGCTCCATGGTTGGAGTCGTGCAAGGGCGGGTCGTCACTCATGTCGACGACTTGAACGCCGCGTTGTTCGCGCGATCGCACCTGTCGCCGAGTTGAAGTCGGCATGGCGCATGTCGGCGTCACTGATGCAGGTGACGGAGGCCGAGCGCATGAATATCCAAAAGAGTTATCATATGTTGAGACCCACTCCACGCGACTTCCTCGAGTTCCAGTTCTGTTTTGGAGGAAGGCACCTGCGTTTAGGGCAACTGCGGGCCGACGAGCTAGCCGACGCACGGACTGCCTATGGAGACCTCATGTTGACTCGTGAAAGTCCTCCCTTTCCACAACAAACAGCGACCAGCGACCAGCGAGGCCCGCTGCGGCGACGCTGACGAGCACCACACCCTGTCGAATCACGCTATATGCACGAAATCTGCCTTTCACGTCTCCAGGACAGGGTTTACCGATCTTGGAGATGTGTTATAACAACACGATAGGTTCTGGCCCTGCGCGATTTGATACCTTGCGTACATCCGGTCCGAAACCATACGTATCGGCTTCGGGACTTCACGATCTGCTGTCCGAACGCAGCTGCCAGTTGAATTGCTTGTGTAGACGATCCGCTGGAACTGCTCGCGAGGAGGCCGAAGATCCTGCGCCCTTGCGATGGAGGAGACGACGCGTGCAATGGAAGATTGCAAGGGAATGACAGGGCTTCCCCTAAAGATACCACCTGGACCGGCTTTACGAATGCCCGAACTCTATCAGCGTTTCGAAAACCAAAGCTTCCAACCGGCCCATCTTTTGAGTCGAACCAAACATAGAGCTGGCGGCAGCAAAGTCAAACTGCCGGTCAGCCACGAGTCTGGGCGAGTGCACGTATCTGGATTTGCAAATCGCAATAGCTACTTGGTTGCATGTGTCGAGCCTAGGGTCCACTCGTACATTCACAGCTGAGTCGCCATGCGCCTTTCTCCGCTCGCGTAGCCACCGATACGGATAACTGCCGTCGGACGAGTCCAAGGGAACCAGGGACTGTCACAGTGGCGTGCCCAAACCTAGCCCGCATTAAGAGCCTTTTGCGGCTAATAGCAGGAATTAGCCTTTAGGTCGTGCGGGCCACGACCTCGCGTTCCATAGTTGAAGGCTACACCTCTTTCTTCTGCCAGACATGCGTGGCTCCCTGCTACTCCAAACAATTACTTCCAATCATTCTTATGACAGCAGTGCTAATTTCGCCAGGCCTCTCTCAGCTGAGGAACGTCCACTTGGCCGTGATTGGCCGTGTGTGAGGGAGCACAGCAATTGCCGTTACACGGATGAAAACCACCCGGCGCAAGAAAAATGGTTCAAATTGTCCCGGCATCGTCAGGAACTACGGCTCGGAATGCTGTCTTCGTGTCATCGATACTGTGCCTCTTAAGCTGCTGGATCACGGTTGCCCTGCGCACCTGGGTGCGAATTACTACGTTAAAGAGCTTTGGATGGGATGATGCTACATTGATATGTTCAACTGTAAGTCATCATCACTGCTCGAAGACCAGACTCACAATATCTGATGCTTCTGGTAGATTCTCTTCACCGCTTTCTGTACGGTAGTGGTCTTGGTTCAAACGTATGGGGGAGCGTACCACGTCTCGAGTCTGACGTTGGCAGAGCTCGAGAAATTGAACAATGTATGTATTCAGTCTGGTAATGAAGTGATCTCCACTAATGTTATCCAGCTTGTCATAGCAAGTTTCGCACTCTATCTGACGACCATGATAGTATTCAAGATCTCCCTCGGCATTCTCTACCTGCGGTTGGTGATCCGACCGTGGCACCGCTACATTGTCTATGGCGCAATGGTTGTCAGCACTGCGATTGGCATCCTTCTCCTCTTTGTTGCGATCTTCAGCTGCGGCAACCCGACTCTTTATTTGAAGAATGAACTCGCCGGGATCTGCATGCAGTCCAGCGTGGTATTCAGCATACAATATACCGGCGCGGCTATAAACGCAGCAACAGATTGGACTTTCGCCATTCTTCCTGTCTTCCTGCTGATGAAAGTTGAGATCCCCCGGGCGGTGAAGGTCAGCACCGGGCTTGTTCTTCTTCTGGGGTGTTGTGGTAGCTTCGTCTCTCTGTTCAGAATACACTGGATCAAGGGCTTAACACCGGGGGCTGAGTTCTTCCGCACAGCCGTTATCACGGCGATCTGGTCAATTGTCGAGCTGGGCCTTGGGATCACAGCAGCAGCGATAGCGACTTTGCGTCCACTGTTCCGTGGCCTCATGGGACAAGCTCGATCTAGAGCATCACCGATTGAAAATTACGGCAGCCTTTCGAAGAGCCCTGTAGAATCCTCAAACGTCCGAGGGCTTGATGCTACGTTCGGCGACTGGCACTCACCTGTTGTACAGCACGAGCTACAAGATCTAGAGAATCAGGACAAGGGCAAGAGCCATTTCAGCATGACATCGGTGCCCGAGAACTCGCGCATAATAAGCGACATGGGCATAACGCAAGATCTGGTGCGGCAGGACAGCGGAAGGATTACCCCAACGGCAAGGGCACCAGACATTTTGAGGGAGAACAGTCTCCAATCGAAGACGAGAGTGGGTACTATCAGCCGCAAGGCGAACGACGTGCCAGTATCCGATCCAGGAGTAAGGCCGAGTGCCAACGGCCTAGGCAGCTCCCAAAACAAGCTTATTTCGCGTCCAATTCGGCATGTGGCAGATCTACAAGCAGCGCCTCCTACTCCGACCTTTGGGCAGCGCCGACAACAGCTTTTCCGAGTAGATCCAAGAAGGAACGGGTCTTCCGACTGGGTCTCTAACGTCGACACCAACGAGCTTCGGTCGCCCGCCTCGAGCATATCCTGCTGCGCCAGGACGGCGGTCCTCCGAGACGAACAGGAGCGAAACTTTGTGTAGTCCTACTTTCTTGCATTCGCCTGCCCGCTCAGTGAGGTGTTCACCACAAGCTAGGTTCCAGTATGCACGGCCGCGCGAGTCCTTTCTTCATCCTCCGACTCCCTCCGAGGGACAGATGTTTTGGATGATTTGTCTTTTAGCACCAATTGTAGCAATATACCCATCAGCCGGAGACGACAGCACGGACGATGGCTGCCTGAGCGGCGTGGTAGCGATGATAGGAGACAAGAGAGCAGAATTTGATGCCTTCACAGGCATGCGGAGAAGTCCCGACATTGTAATGAGACATGACTCTCGTTCTGTGAATTGTAATATATGATTTCTTGTGGGCACTATCGGCGAAACAAACTTGGACATAGATCGTTCAGAATTCACGACCAGACTTCGAGCCAAAGAAGGAGGACGCGATCTCGGTGCGGTCATTTGATATCCGACTCCGCATTGTGCGACTGGGGAATGGGGACTGTATTCGACACCGTGGATTTGCGGAGACATGTCGATTTGTGATGCTCGCCACACCCAGCACTTAAATTCCAGCAACCTCTGAGTCCTCAGCTGCTCTGACCACCAACCCATCTTCAGAGTGAAACATTTTCAACACAAATAACAATATGTCAACCCCACTAGATATGATGGACCGAGGCGCATCTTGGTATCGTTGTCTGTTACCAAAGCAAGGGAGAACTGGAAGGGACTGATGAACAGCACAGTGCCACGAAGACTCAAGACCTCGCCGACGGCATCTTTGAAGACGCACAGAGCGACGTCTCTAGATTGAGTGGAGAGTGTGACGGATTGTTGCTCAATCATGGTTTCTGACTTCTCTGCAGGGTAGCCGCATTGGCACTTCTGCAGAGTTGGTCGCCTCAAAGCTCGCATCGAAGACCGAAATAGTGCCAGGGCAGAAGTCAGAAGCTGCGGACAGAGAATTTGGAGACGATGGAAAGGCATCGGAAACGATTCCGATGTAAAAGCCTCATCGTTGTTGGGTGGACAGTAGCGTGTCCAATTTTAGCAGCCGCTTGTGAGATACCGGACAATCCAGAGACTGTCGACAGTCATGATCTTCAACCGTTGACTGCATCTTCCAGGCCAGGTCTTTGGATGTGAGACCTAGATAGTGTTGAGTCGGGAACGGGGAGTCTGGGATCGATGCAATCCACAATTGGGCATCAGCGTCATGTGTCAGTGGTAAAACCTGCCTGGAGGCCAGTGAGGCCAGACATTGACCTTGACGAGCTGCGTGATATCAGCGTGACAGGACAACAGCACCTGTGCGGACTTACATCTGACAGCTTTTGCACCGACCGACAAACTATATGCTGCTGAGACGAAACTTGCCTTGCATTGCTTAGGCAACGTGATTGGTTCAATGGATAGCGTTCAAAATTGAGGGAGGCATCTCCGGACAGCAATGCAATATTGGCATGCACTATAGCTCCTGGGACGCAGCGGATGTCTTCGCGTCGATACATGCACAAAATGTTACTACGAGGCCTAGACCTCTGCTAATAGGAGACCAATGTAGTATTGTGCGGCTTCTTGTCCGTTGAGGCCACGATTGTCCTTGCGGCGGATGGTCGTATCGAGTTCCTGGAGCAAGTGGGCATCACGCACCGCGGATAACTTGTTTATCCATGTGAGCCAGACGAAGAGGAGTGTTCATGTCATTGTGGTTGATATGGTGGTTGGTTCGATGTAGCGAGAGTACTCTGTTCTATTCTGATAGGATCCAGTAGAGTTTTAGACTTCCCGACGTTCCCGTCCGCTTAGTAACCTCAGTCGACACTAGCATCCAGACGTTCTGTGCTCCATGTTGTAAACTATGAGCCTGCACGCGTGCCTTCAGATTATGCAACACCATGGAAGACGAATATATGGAAGACGTCGACCAAGAGGAGGAAGAGGAGGAATATGATGAGAACGCTGACGAGGACTTCAGTCCGGACAAGGCGGACAAGGATGGAGAAGGTGCATCTTCTTCAGAAGACGAAGAGGCAGGAGAAACGCCAGCGGCGACCAGTAAGAAGCCCCGAAAGCGAAAATCGGAGGTCGCAGATGAAAACCTCGATTCCGGCGACGAGGCCACGATCAAAGAGCGCAAAAGCAAGAAACGGCGGAAAGATGCTCGAGAAGATGATGAGAGTGGAGGCGAAGGAGGCTTTGTCCGTACACGAGCGCAAAGAGTGGCGGAGAAGGAAGAGCGCAAGCACCGAAAGCGAGCCCGTGATGGCGAGGTCACAATCGATGTAGACCAAGTCTGGGCTGAACTGAGCAGCGTACCGGTCGGAAAGATTGCTCCTGCGCTCTTGCACCCGGTTCAAGTCGTGAGCGATGGCACCATGGACGTGGATGGCGAGAATAAGGAGAACGCCCCGATTTCATCGACCGCAGCGGACGAATTGATCACAATCAAACGGCGCATCGAATATGCAGGAGAGACAACGGAAGTGGAAGAGCAAGTTCCGCGCAGCTCGAAGGAAGCACAAAGCTTCCTGATAGAGCATCCCGAGGCAGACCCGAACTACAAATCGAACAATGCCAACGCACTAGGGCTCTCGCGGCCATTCAAACGCCCTTCTATGTTTGAACCAAACCCGACAGGCTTTGTCAAGGGTGTTGCGCCGGAGAAGCTACGTCTACGGGCACCAACCAGGATGGATGTCCTCATGACTCAAAAGAGGGAGGAAGAGAAGAAGAAAGCGCAAAAGATGACCACGGTCGAGAAGAGTCGCGTGGACTGGAAGGGCTTCGTTGACAAGGAAGAAGGCCTGAAAGACCAACTGAATGAGTATGGCAGAGGTAGAGGCAACTACCTGGACAGAGAAGGCTTTTTGGGTCGGGCGCAGGCAGCGCGAGAACAAGCCGCAAGAGATGCCCGGATGAAGCTGTAGACATTACAGAAGGCAGTGAGATTTCGATGCTTCAGGCGTTTGAGGAGCGGATGGCGTTGAATGGCTATGATACCCCGTTTACAGACCACAGAAGTCGTTTTCTCTTTGGGGACCATTTACTGTCTTGGAGCACACTATTTTTCCACGCTGTTCACAAAAGGCAAGGCCCCTGGCAGCTCCACACAGATATTCCGCCAAGTCGTGACACATCTGACATGTCCTGGGGCAACAAAGGTTGGATTGGGCCTCCAAACAGTCACAGACGCGAAAGCTGCATTGTAACGATGACGATGATCGGTGTCTAGGCTCGTGTAAGGCTCGGGCAAACTTCCTGGACTTCAAATGGATGTTTGCAGGAACCATGCGATGCGAGCACCAAGAGGCAGAAAGGCCATGCAGAGGACGAAGGCCGCAGCTGCCAGCGATCGTATGATCGTTCAAGTGAAATAAATGTGCAGTCTCCACACCAAAATGTTCTTCAAAGCCATGAATGGATCCGCGTCCTCGTCGTCAATACTTCCAGGAGCGCCTTCGTCACCGGTTGGCAAGACCAACGGTGTTTCAAGTGGAGGCAAGTCAACAGCCCACTGCGGTACTTGCTCTGGGGATTTGGGCTTTTTTTGCAGGTCATCGAGCTCTTCATTCGTCAAGATACTAGTAGCTGCTTGCCTCGGTAGGCCTAGATCGATAAGTCTGTTGAAAGCGGCAGCGAGGATGTGCATAATGGCAGCAACCATCGCCAATCGTTCGGGATTAGGATCGTTGGGCTGGCCGATGTTGACGAGTCTCCAGACATCACCTTTCTGAAACCAGAAGTACTCGAGCTCGTTGCGCATGAATATCGTATCATTCATGACGATGGCCCAGTAGATGCGATAGATGGTTCGAAGTGGAGTGTCATCTCTCTTGTTGCTCGGTCTTCCCACAAAGTATGTCTCGCGTGGATTTGATAAAAGGATGGATGGCGGAGGGGCGATTGAAGTCGAGCTGGCCTTGTTGATCTTCGATGCAAGTACTCCCATAGCACTGTCCTCGCAAGTGAAGATTAACGATTGCAAGTACAAGTTCACGAAGTACTACAAAGCAACCTTACAGCCTGGACATCATTGCATGTGCTGCCGAGCCGAGCCGAGCCGAGCCGAGCCGGAAAGCCACTCTACTGTGCAAGACAACACCAACATCTATCGACCCACGAAAACTAAGCAGGACATGTCTTGATGGCCATCACTCGCCGTACGAGTCTTCACAAATACGCGGTTTCAACTGTGTCGTTAATATCTATGTGACATAGCGCTGGACGCGATCATCCACCGGCAACGTGCCTCCTGGCTGCAGCAGTTTCAGCAGGCGCCTTATACAACGGTGGCCAAAACACTCTACACACAGCGACAGAAGATTTTGACCGCATCACAGTCCAGAGGGAGCACGTTTCAGATTACTGTGGTCCGCATCTCGGATACACACAATAGCCAAATATTCTTGCCGCCGGGAGACATCCTCATCCACGCTGGAGACCTCACACAAAGTGGCACGGCCGAGGAACTTCAAGCTCAGCTGGACTGGCTCAATGCCCAGCCTCATCAGCATAAGATCGTTATCGCCGGCAATCATGACATCGTACTAGATGAAGAAAAAGCAATTGAGCTTAACATTTCTCCCTGCGCCCGTCAGTCATTGCGATGGGGATCTTTGATTTACCTGGAGCATTCGGCGACGACTCTGAAAATTGCAAACGGCAAGACACTGGGAGTCTTTGGGCATCCGTCAACTCGTAAGCACGGCAATTGGGCATTTCAATACAGACCAGGAACAGATGTCTTCACCCATCAGACAGGCACGGACGTTGATATCCTAGTTACCCATTCTGCACCTCAATTCCACCTTGATGTTGCGGGATGAGGAGATAAATACTTACTTCAAGAGCTGTGGCGAGTGAGACCCAGACTTCATGTCTTTGGACATATCCACGGCGGCTTTGGTCGAGAAATCTTGGTATATGATCGTTTCGAGGAGCTCTTTGAGCGAGTATGCAGTGGCGATGCCGGCATGCTAGCGCTCATATATATGCTCCTTCTTTTTCTGCAGTCATGGGCGACTGGCTCCGGCTCGCGAGCCCAGAAGACGATTCTGGTCAATGCTTCTGCGGTCGGCGGGATCCGCGACGAGAAGAAGCGCGAGGCACACATCATTGAACTATGAAACGTAGGGGCGCGCGCTTAGTACGCTGAGAACAGAAAGACATCTAGAACGCGTCTACTCGGCCCCCGCTCGCATTTGGTTTGCATGTGGGTGGCACAGCATTATGATGAGAGCCTCCCACGACTACAGCACACTCTCCCAAGATTATATTCTCTAGGACTCTGTACTACATAAATCCCCGCCACTGAAGGACAGCCGACTGCGAGCAAGTGTCATTTCGTTGTCGAGGCTGCCGCGATGTTCACATCCTGCATCTGCCACCCGTTCCACTGCCTGCACACCAACCCCAGGCCGAAACGCCCTGCCACGGCAGTTTGAGATGACATCTCAACAGACCCAGAGCTATCTCGCAAGCATCGCCAAGTGTTTTGCGCGACAAGCGCCAATCTATCACCGTCGTTGGCGTCCAATTGGAATCATTTGGAATCAATTTAGATTCACATTCCACACCTTCAAGTAGCACAGTGATATGCTTCCACGTGTAAAAATGCTCTGCAGGACCGGGGAATGTGCGAGGGAAAAAAGCGCCGTCCCAATATTAGAGGTGGTGATGTTAGTGTTGCATGTGATTCTTGGCGCATCACCGCAGTGACTTGGGACTCTGCGTATGGCGGGCAGCAAGATAAGTTGCCCGCATTCGCTTGCTATCTGATGCAACCTCGTGTGAGGAAACGCTTATGTGAGTCGGTTTGTCTTGCAGCTGTGCTTGAGGTATGAATCTCTGATGGACGTACGGGGTGCTTGTTTTCTTCGCATAGTAGATGAAAGAGCAACTTTGCAGGTATTACTTTTCTTGACTACATCCACATGTGTTGACGCACTCTATATGTTTGTTGCTGATGAGAATGGTCGCCTCTTGAAGGTGTGCTTAGAGCAGTTTCGAAGGTTCGAGGCTTGGCTTATGTGAATGATCTCCCATCGTGCTCGAAATTCTAGCTTTCGGAATGCCGCCTATTTGAACGTGTGCTAAGATTTCAAAGCATGCAGATCCTTCTGAACTTCCTGAAGCCTCGACTCTGCCTTGTTGCCTCTTTCGTTCTCTTCGTCGATTTGGCGGCGGAGGGCCTCGTTCTCTAGCATCGAGTCCTCATGTTGGTCTCGTGGAAGGCGATAGTCCTTCTAAGACTCCGACACTCATCATTGTGCTTAGCCTTGAGCGCACTCATCTCATTCATAGCTTTCTTGCTCTGTATGTCCTTGGCAGAGATTCCTATAGGACTCGGCTTGCAAGGCTTCGTGCACGTACCTTGCCCATTTTGCAAGTGATGGCGTCTGCCCATCGGCTGCGCGCAAATCTATGTCGCTGGATGGCTTCGAAGCTTCTCTGACGCACTGTCGCTTACTTCTGGTGGACCTCCTGGGCTCAGGCTCTCCAGGTCCAGATTGGCGCATTGCGCTCTTTTCCTTCGCCATAGCTTAGTACTGTGGTGCTTGCAGCTATGATGTTCGAACGCTCGTTGTGCTTGTGTTAAATGAGAATGGTGGTGTCTGTTCCACTGGGAATGAAGATGCGATCTGCAATCGGTCAGTGTATGCGGTGATACGCGTGTCACGTAGGCAGGTGGCGGTAGCGAATCCAGGAGTGAAGCAGCTCATAGCTTGTCAAGTCACACGAAAGAACTTCAGATACGGAGGGTGCGTCCCTGCCGTCTACCACGCGTCGTACATTCCGCGTCCTGTCTCTTTCGAAGTCAGTGTAGCCTTTCATATACCCCTTCGTCTTGTATCTTGTCACTCATAGAAAGGAAGGCAGACATGAAACATCGCGACAGTTACCAAAAAGTACTGTTAACGTGCCTACTCCGCTGTCCGTACAAGGGAAGCGAAAAGACAGCAAGATGTAGCCGCGAACCTAAGATATGTCTTGAGTACGATGGCTTGCCACGAACAACTCGCAGCTATGCGTAACCCTACCTGTTCGTAAAGCGGCGCAGCATCGGATTGGGCCGCGCACGCGTGGCCTAGAGGCATTCATAGTCATGTCTTGAATGTGGTGAAAGAACGCGGTGTGATGGCTATGTGACAACCCGTAATTCGTTGCCGCTGCTGTCTGTACGCTGGGCATCAAGACCTCTTCGTGTTGCTGCATCAGCGGCCGCGTACGAAGCGAGCGGTGGCGTGGGTCGACGTGTACAACCACATGACGCCCAAGAGGACTTTGTAATGGTGTTGCGTGATGAGGTGGTATTGCGTACGAAGGTGTGAAGTGGTACGGAAGTGTGGAAGGATACGCGTCCGATGGCTTGGCAGGCTAGCGACAGGCTAGCAGGCTTGGCAGGGTCGCGCCGGCGTGGAGACTGGAGAGAGCTTCGCGTGCACGTGCGTTGATCTTCACAGCCCCCAACAACTTGTCGTTGCTTGTCAGCTGTCAGCCCAGACCACCATACTTTTGTTTGCTGCATAACCTACCGTACACCACCGTTCCGTTCCTCTCGACTTCTGTACGGTATCGTTTGTTGCCCGTTGTAATTGCTGCTGCCGCCGCGTCGGACAAGATGAAGAAACGCTTCACGGGACTACTGAGTCGTACCAAAAGTACGTCGCTACCTGCCCTTGCTGCCCACCGGTTGCGCCGGGAGATGGGTATTGACCAGATCAGCTGACTCCCCCAATAGGTGTGCGAAAAGACAACAGCAGCCAGCCCGACTTCTCCCATGCGCCTGTCGACTCGCCCGAGGCCAATGCTTCGCGAGCTGTACGACTGTTCTGCGAATCGGGTTCCGCCAGCAATGGAGGCGAGGAAGTACTTCACCTACCCGTCATTGTAGAGTCCGCCGAGTCCTCGCCTCAAGCCGCCGCAAGCGCCGCATATCAGATTCGAAAGTTCTTGACGAGAGACTGGGCCACGAAACCGCATGTCCAATACAACGCAATCATGCTTATCCGCATCCTGTGCGACAATCCCGGCCCAACCTTCACTCGCAACTTCGACAAGGTTTTCGTTGGCGCAATCAAAGAGACGCTGAGGAGTTCCAAAGATTCGAGCACACAGCAAATCCTTAGGGAGACTTTGGATGCACTAGAAGTAGACAAGTCGCACGACGCCGGACTGCAGGATCTGCTACAGATGTGGAGGAAAGAGAAGGGCAACAACGCGAGCTTAGCCAGGAGTGCTAGGGTGTCGCAACCACCCCCGTCGGCGGTGTATGGTGCAGCATACACTCCAGATCCTCAGCACGTGTCTGACGCGCAAAGGGGTGGGGGCCGCGCAGAGCAGTTGCCGTCCCAAGGCGAGCTGGCTAGTCGAGTTGAGGAGGCTAAGAACACCGCTAAGATTCTGTTGCAGCTCGTGCAGTCAACACCGGTGGAAGAGGTGCTTCAGCATGAGTTGATCCGCGAGTTCAGTGAGCGATGCCAGAGCGCGCAGCGTAGTATGCAGACGTACATCAACTGCGACAATCCAGCACCGGACGACGAAACGGCCTTGACGCTCATTGAGACAGTTGAACAGCTCAGCTTGGCCTTGAGTCGGCATCAGCGTTCCGTCTTGGCTGCAAGAAGAGCCATGGGAGCAACACCAAGCCCGAATAATGCCGCGGTGACGGAGAACGGCCACAGTGCGTTTGCCGCTCCCGTTCCTCAAGCAGCTCCCATGCAGACCAATGGTTTCGGCAGCCAGCCAAATGGCCAACAGTACGACATTCGGAACAGCTACGGTGGCTTTCAAGCACCGTCCGGGCCACCCCCGAACATGGTCAACAGCCTCCAACAGCGCCATACCCCACAAGAACACCAAGGAAAGTCCAGCAACCCGTTCGCGGATCCCGTACATCATACTTCTAATCCGGCCCCTCATGCGTACGAATCGACGAACTACGGCAGCGCCTTCGCTCAGCGGCCGCAGGAGCCAGCGCAGTCCTTCACCATCGAGCCTGAACCCACTTTCTCCCCTCCTCAGCGTCAGAACACTGCTGATCTCGAGGATGCCTATTCTGATGGAAGGGTCTCGCCTGTAACGAATCGCAGCGAAGCCAACACGAGCCCGCAGTCTCCTTCACGGCCGAAGCCCGGTCCTTGGCATACGAGCGACGTGACACCGAGTTATCTGGGAAGGCAAACCAGCGCGGCCAATGGTTTGACGATGCATGGTGCAGAGCCACAGGAAATCGACGGTTACAGCCAAGTTGGTAGGACCGGTGGTCACGATCGGAGTGGAGTGAGTGCGCCAAATACTGGAACCTCCGGCAGTAGTTTTGCCGTGAGCCCTGTGGATTCGCGAACGGCGCATACGAGAGGTTAGACGAATGTCGTTGGCAGCTTAAAACTTCATTCATGGTCGGGGAGTGGCTGTTCTGGATACGATTTCCCTTGTCTGTGCGATATGTGCTTTCGAGATACCAATGTCGTTTGATTTTGATCATGAGAAATTGGCCTGTAACGTTCTTAGCATATACTCTACAGCATCTCCCTCCACCGCCCGTTGAGGCGATTTTCCGAGATCGGATGATGCATTGAACGGTTACGACCGGGCGATCCACTTTTGTCCACAAGCATCTCGAATTTCTATTCTTCACCCGTTTCCATCTCCATTTCATCCTCGATGACCTCCTCTTCTGCCCCTCCTTCTTGTTGCACCACACCAGCATCCAGATCGAGCACCCTCCAATCTCGTCCTTTGTTTCCGAAGACCACGATCAGCACTTTGCCTTTGCGTCCTCCAGCAAGCATCCTTTCAGGCTTGAACGCTGCATTGGCATGGAAGGTGTGCAGATGTTCATGACATTGCTGCTCCAGGCCAGTAGTGGTGCGGTAGATCTTCGAATGCCCTTCTTCATCTCTGCAGAGGATGAGGAAAGCATTCGAGCTGTGTGGAATCCATTTCGCGTCAAGAATCTCGCGCGCATTTTCTTCTTCGGATGCGATGGTGACGGTTTCTGTGCTCGTTGTGCTGTTTTCTGCGAAAGAGACGGGACTTTCGGCCTTCGCTGGGACTGCTGGGGAAGTCTTCTCTATGCGAATAGTGCCGTTGGGTTCAGGAGCCAGGGAGATTAGACTCAATGTCTTGTCCCGTGATGGACCTCCCAGTTCCGGTGACGAAACCATTGTCATCTCGGAGAAGGGTGTTTCTGAGGCTGGGCGAGAGGTAGGTTTGGGCAGCATCTTGCTCTGCCAATTCGTAATGTGCTTCAAAGCAATCCGCACATGTCCAACCAGGCTGCACGTGATGGCTGGGAGATTGAGTAAAGCAGCTGGATCATACACCTCCTTCAGTAGTAACTCTTCGTCAGCCTTCAGCGAATCAAGGCGCAAGAGTAATTCTTTGGCCTTTTCATAGCTCATCTCTTTGATGACAGGATGCTCGAAGAAGCTGTCCTTGTCGGTCTCGCCTCCCATACTTGGTCGGTCTCTGATGTGCATGGCCAATTTACTCTCCGTGAGAGTTTCCTTGATGAATGCGAGGATCAGCGAATAATCCAGATTAGGAACCTCCCGCTGCTCGGTTTCCAGCGCACTTGCCGAGAAGGGCTCTGCGATGGCGATGTCGACCTGCATGCGGAGCCATTTGATGAATGCGCGAAATTGTCTGTGTTCAGACTGGCACACCAGCAGCATTTTGTGCGCTACCAGGCGCAGACAGTCGACCTTGTCAAGGATATTTGTCAACAACCGATGTGGGCAGTCGAACTTGTTGGTATGCTCGTGGAATTTGGCGAGTCCGCGGAGACGAGTAACAGCGATTGTGAGGCGCTCTAACGCAGGCAATAGATTCTCAAAAACATGAGTTTGTATGCAGCTGTACATCGTGTTGATCACCTGGTCCCACCGCTTCGTCTGATTTTCTTTGAGCACTTCGCCCGTCCATTCTCGCGTTATTGGACTGAAGCATCCGGTCATGGCAAGGTGAAACAGATTCGTCCTAGCATTGCCTTCTCCCTTGTCTTCCAAATCGCCTTCAAGAATGTTCAAGAACCTTTCTGAAACGACAATATTGGACTCGTAGTCGTGCTCGATGCAGCGCACGGTCTGCAAAATATATTCAAGGAGCCCCTGGATCCGCTTCATGTTGGTAGCAATGACATGCAGTAAAGTGCCGCTCAGCTTCTCAAGAGGGAGATCGAGAACATTCGAAATTCGCCGGCCCTCATCGTCCTCCGAAAGTATGAGATGACTAGGACTTCGCGCATGAGCTGTATGCGCGAGTGCCCTGCCTTTGATTCTGCAAGTACCTAGCTTGACAGTCTCGTCCAGAAGGACTTGTATAGTCCCGTCTTCCCGACAGATTAACAGACTTTGAAGGCGATTGGAAGCGTCTAAATCCCGAGGCGGTGGGAAAAGCTCATCGACGCCGATTTGTGTTGTGAAGATCTTATTGTCCAGCTCTCCTTTCAACCCATGAGGCGGTATCGCGCACAACCTGGGCAAGACTCTTGTGACATCGAGCATAGTAATGGCTCGAGGGAGGTCATTCGGCAAGCTCGGCTTGGACTTGGGATCCCCGTCTGAAAGGTCCAACTCGGCCAGCCCATCATACCAATCGTCAGCCGTCAGAACTCGGTCTCTCTTTTTTCCATCATCTCGATCGACCTCATGATCCATCCACCCAATGACGGAAATCTTTTGGACGAGGGCATTCTTCCTTTCCTCCTCAACCTGCTTCTTCTCCTTGTCTTTCTCTTGCTCTTTTACTTTCAGATCCAGTCTCCAATCCTCCTCGCCATCGACTTGCAACTCGGGCTCAGTGATCCTCTTTCCATATCCGCCATCGTGAATAACGTAGCTCCCATCGCTCCATCCCACACCCAGACAAGTTCCATCTGGCTTCCAGCTCAAGACCGTGACCTCACAGTCAGAAGACTTACGCTTCACCGTGAATGCGATCTGTCCGGATGCAATGCGAAAGACCGGTATGTTCCATTCTGATGTTACAATGGCCAACAAGTCGTGGGTATGCGAGTACGCTGTGAAGGGAAATTTGATGGGCTGAGCCAAGCGCTTTGCAGCGAGTATTGACAGCGCCGGACTCGCATGCGACTGATTGGAAGCCATTACAGTGTTCGATCGGTTCTCATTTCAATTCATTTTGTGTGTTTTGTTCTTGAGATGAGAAGTTGGAGGTCGAGGAAGTGGCGTCTGGTTAGTGCCGTACTAGCGCGTTGCGACGCGTTCCCACGTGATGCTATACGACAGAGAGCGCCACCCACCTCGACACTGAAATTGCACTAGAAAGAATGCTACGACGACTTTCACAAGGAACAGATACTTTTCTACCAAATGACCCGCATCGTGAACCCCGACACGAGTTCAGGCTATAAAGATCCGGTTTACCGAATGCGGCATCCCTCAGAGGCCGACAAATGCCGAAGCGGAAGAATCAAGTGGTATAGATGGGAGGTAAGCCATCTCCACATAACATTAGTGGCTGCGAGTTCGTCAATGCCTCCAACTTACCCGGGGGCCCGCGTGGAGTCCATATGTCGTGTGATGCCTGCCGCCGCCTGCGCAAATAAGAGACGTAGCCGCTTCCCAGAAGGATCGTTGCTTCTCGTTTTATCTCAGGTCTTCCCCTTTTATGTTAGGTCTCGCAGGCTAATATCAGCTTCGTCATGATACTCTCCAAGCCAGCGTTCGTCAAGCGGCATGCCGTGGCCAACAAGCTTCAGACAAGAGCGTTACTTATTGCGGTCAACCTCGTTGCTGGCCTTTCCATCTTCTTTTTCGGCTACGATCAAGGTGAGACCGCTTCCCAGGTCCAAATTCGCTGAACAGAAGACTCATGCAGATATTAGGGGTGATGGCCGGTGTCAACACTGCCCGAGAGTACGCAGATCGTATGAACTTCGGATACTGGAACGAGCAGACCCGCGCTGTACAAGTGACGAAACCGCTAGTACAAGGAGGCATTGTAGGCGGAACTCCTCCATTTTCCTGGGCGAGTGTTTCTGATTGAGCTCAACAGGTGGCAGTCTATTACCTGCCAGGAACGCTCGTTGGTGCGTTATGGGGCGGCTGGATCGGCGATAGGTATGGCCGGATCAATGCTATTGGATTCGCATGTGTCTGGACAATCATCGGCGCGGCTCTGCAGACGGCGGCAATGAATGCTGAATGGATGTTCTGTGCAAGAGTGTTCAATGGCATAGGTACCGGAATACTCAACGCCATAACACCCGTCTGGGCCACAGAAACGGCATCGCATACTTCTCGTGGGGCTTTTGTGTCCATGGAGTTCACTCTGAACATCTTTGGTGTAGTTGTGGCGTACTGGATCGAATAGTAAGTACTTCGGACTCTCCAAAGCAGCAATGACAGCTCATCAAATTGGCAGTGGTACGTCCTTCTACGGCGATGGAACCTCTTCGTTCATTTGGCGCTTTCCAATCGCATTTCAAATTGTGCCATTGATCGGTCTATTCATGGTGATCTGGTTCATGCCCGAATCTCCCCGCTGGTTGGTGAAAGAAGGTCGCGAGGATGAAGCCCGATATATTCTAGGACGATTGCGAGGAGAGCACGATGATGGCGAGCTTGCAGAAGCGGAGTTTCAGGACATCCGCAATGTCTGCTCCCTGGAGAAAGAGAACTCGAGCCAGCAATCGTACTTGAGCATGCTTTTCGGAATCAAGACGGGGAAGCTTCACACTGCTCGGCGGGTCCAGCTTGTCGTATGGCTGCAGATCTTACAGGAGTGGATTGGAATTGCTGGAATCACAATATATGGACCAGAAATCTTCACCATCGCGGGCATAAGCTCGCAGGATCGTCAATGGGTTGCCGGGGTTAATAACATCACGTATATGCTCGCCACGCTGGTTTGTGTCTTCACGATTGACCGGATCGGGCGTCGATGGACGTTGTACTGGGGAGCTGCGGGCCAGGCCATTTGCTGCTTCTGCGCAGGTGGACTTGCATATGCCACTGAGAGGGCCACAGGCGCCAGCAAAGAACACATCGGTGGTGCCGCGGTGTTCTTCGTTTTCCTCTACACCGTGAGTGAAATCATTCCAGAGACTTCTTTTCATGTCTGGAGCGCGTACTTACTTCTTACAAGGCGATTTTCGGGGCCACTTGGTTAACGGTGCCCTGGATCTTCCCAGCCGAAATATTTCCGCTGCAGATTCGAGCACGCGGTAACGCATGGGGAGTGGTTGGTTGGTCAATTGGCAATGGTTGGTGCACTCTTCTACTTCCCACCATCTTCAAAAACCTGGGCGAGAAAACTCTGTACATCTTCGGAGGCGTCAATGTCTTCGCGATAATTGTCGTTTGGGCCTTGTATCCAGAAACAAACCAAAGGACGCTGGAAGAAATGAATCTAGTGTTTGCCTCCAACAGCATATGGGTGTGGGATGCAGAGAAGAATTTTGCTGCTCTGAGAGAAGAGAATCCTGCTCTGGTACAAGCGGCACGGCAAGGAAACAGCGTCGTTGCCGAGAAAGAGGCTGCAAGGAAAACGAGCTTGGTGACGCATACAGAGCAAGCCGGAAAGGATCTGGAATGATAACAGAGACTACTGAGCAACTGTGATGACAAGTCGACAGCCTAGACAAGACGCAGAAAATCGATAGAAAATGGTAAGGGTAATGGTAAGGGCAATGGTAAGGGCAAGGGTAAGGGCAAGTCCAAGGGTGAGGGTAATGGTGAGGGTAATAAGGGTGAGGTTGAGGTATTGGAAGTTAGCTTTCACTTCAAATTTGAGCTGACGCGGATCAACACGTTGTCACATGAGTCTTGGCCTGTGCTTCGGCACGGCCTCTCAATTTGGCGCGACTTCTTTCTCGCCTCATGCTCACCTCATTCACTCTCGACCTACCTTCTTACCATACACTTCTTTGCGTTGCGTGAGATGGTGCCCAAATGCACATTGCGTGTGTATCTCCGAGGCGACCAGTTCAAGATGGACGCTCAAGATCGAATCTATCGCATCAACTTCGGCCGTGATTGGATCAAATAATGGCTGCTTCTCCTGGCCAAATGTCGCTAGCACGAGGCTGATACTGGATTATGCCTGTTCCATACTCAACGCGTCTCCGCTCTGCACTGGGAATGCGATGCCATCCATCGGAAGCTGTGTCCATTGAAAGCCTTGTTCTCCTGGTACTTATCGAAAACACGGACACGCTCTCTGGCAACAACCGATGTTTGTTTACTCACAATCGCCGCTGGTCTGACCCTGTACAAGATGACAAGCTTGTGATTGAGTGCGACTCTCCTCGAATTTCGGCATCCATCCGGTAGCCTCACGAATTTGTGCACCGATTTCGTCCTGCAATTCAATGGCATTCTGGAACGTCGAAACATAGAATTCCTGCCTTCGCAATTGTAAATGAAGCGCCTCTGATCTCTTCGTCCCATTGCTTCGAGATGGAGCTGTGCTCCGATGTTGTGATGCATTCGTCATCCGTGGCCCAGGCAGCCGCAGAGTGGACAGCGAGACTCAGGGGATCCCTATCTAAAATCAGCGCATTGCGCCTTCAGCTACAGAGCTCCATGCCTCATCGAGGAAAGCTGCGGCGCGTTGCCTCCAACGACAGAAGCCAAATGACTGTTTCCTGTAATTCAGGGAACTGGCGATGGCGTTGCTATGAAGCATCCTAACGCACTGATGCTAGGCAGCTTTTTGAAGTGCCAAATATAAGGCGACAAGAACGATCCTCGTGTGTTAATGAACTATAAAGCTCGTTGCATCTTTTGTCCCATTGCATGTTGTCTTTGTGTCTTACTTTTCCAAATCTCAATTTGGATTCTACAGATGACGACTCCCACGGCCCCCCCAACGATGCCCGAGACGGCAAAGACAGTGCGGCTCAGCGAAGAAGTGTCTCGAGCCTCACAAGATAGCGATCGAAGGAGACTGATTCGTAGCTCTTATCAGTCGGGAAAGTCTGCTCACGCAGCAGGTACGGAACCGGCCATTATGGAGAAAAACACAGTACCCGAACCTTTGAGACCAGCGTCTCTTAACCCATCAGCTCGGCAGCTAGTCCAGTGGCAGCGGCAGCCACCGCACGAGCAACTCGGAGTTACAGCTGAGCCAATCTCGATTGTAGACTATTCGCCCAATGCCTCCGCCACTTCTGTAGAGCAACAGCAGCTTCGACCGATCTACGACCGCCACACTTCTGGAGAGTACCCAGCTTCTGCTGCAAACGATGCTCCAGCATCCACTCCGCACCGTAACGAGAACGATGATACGGCGTCCTACTTCGCAGGCAAGCCCAGATATAGAGCATCCGCGCTCTCGCAAGACAATGTATCTTCCAAAGGCACCCTGCCAAAATACGCACCCCTGCCGAACGGACAGCCTCGCGGCAATCCACAGTCCATCCTGTCCACACGACAGAATCCTTGGGAAGTGTTCGATCCAGACGACCGACCTGTCAGCCACGAGGGCAGCATGGGAACACCCTCGAAGAACAAAGCCAACCGGCGTGGCACATCCTTCTACATTGTGCGTGAAGGAGGAAGTGACGGAAGGGGGCCGCCAGATGAGCTCATGCGCTTGCCGTTCACGCACTGGATGAAGGCATCCCTCCGTAACGAATTTGTGGCCTTCCTCGGCGAATTTGTAGGGACATGCATGTTCCTGTACTTTGCCTTTGCAGGGACCATTGTTGCAAACGTAGGAGCTCAGAAAAGTGCGGGGGACACCACGACAAATGCAAACGTTGGCTTCAGCCCCATCGTCAATCTGTATGTGGCTGTATCCTTCGGGTTCAGCTTGCTGGTTAATGTATGGGTCTTCTTTCGCGTATCTGGGGGGTTATTCAATCCTGCCGTGACCCTTGGCATGGTCATGACCAAGACAATTAGCTACACAAGAGGTGTGTTATTCCATGACATATGGTGCCATCGATAGCTGACAGCAGAGCAGGCCTCCTACTCTTCATCGCACAGCTATTAGGCGCTATCTTCGCCGCTTTTCTGGTCAATGTCATGTTCCCAACCAACTTCAATGTTCGCACAACGCTGGCAGACGATACTTCCATGGCTCAGGGCGTCTTTATCGAAATGGTCCTCACAGCTGAGCTGGTCTTCACCGTCTTCATGCTTGCAAAGGAGAAACACAAGGCGACGTACATGGCTCCCATCGGCATTGGAATGGCGCTGTTCATCGCAGAGATTGTCGGCGTATTCTTCACAGGTGGCTCCTTGAATCCTGCGAGATCATTCGGCCCTTGCGTGGTGGCCGGTAATTTTGACTTGGAGCACTGGATCTACTGTGAGTACAATCTTCCACAAAGTCGCATGTCTTCGGCTGATGAGTGCGCGCAGGGGTCGGTCCGTGTTGTGGAACGCTCGTAGCCTACGCATTCTATCGATTCATCAAAATCCTCGAGTACGAGATGGCCAACCCGGGCCAGGACGACTCTGCAGAGGAAGCTGAGCACGCCGCGACCATGAAGCGTGCCGATACATACGTGTGATGAGCCTGTTGACGACTGAGCCGGTACATGATGTTAATCGCAAGGCTCCACATAAATAGGTTATGCGTAATGAATACACGGGTATGTCCAGCGTTCCCGGCGTTGATTGCTTCGGGTCTGTACCATAGTTTCCTCCTCCAGTAGCTGCGTCTAGGGCCTCTTTCAAGCGCATCAATTTTTCGCAAAGCCGGATTTGCCCTTTCGTTTTCCAAACGTGACGCTTCTTGGTACGAATTGAAGTGACGACATGGATTTGGTGAGTGCATCGACAGACTTGTTGGTTGCTCCAGTTTCCTCGCGATCCGTGTTGGTCTGCGCTGTAGCGGGGGATGCTTCTCCGACATCCTGCTCGGAGACCGTTGTCTGCCTCCCGGAGAGGGCGGCTTCAGTGGTCTGAGTCGTATCAGTTGCCGCTGGCGAACCTCTGCGCTCCCGGCCACTCTTTCGATGGCCTTGCGCATCAATTCCGGGCCTCAGCATGCTCCGTCTCCCATCAACCCCATTATTGACGATGAGGAAGTCGTAGTTCTTAGGAAAGCCATGCTTATCGACCAAGTGGCTGCGGCGCTTCTTCCATTCCAGACACACTTTGTCGCAGCCTTCGACGAAGCATGAGTAGGTCTTATCGCCGCTATCCCGCTTCGTGGCGACGATCGGGTCATGATTCTCTGCGATGTGAAGTTCCAGGAAGTGAGCGCTGGGCAGATTGACACGACACTCGAGACAACGATTGGTGTGGGATTGGCGGTAGTGAGTCTCGTAGTCTTGATAGCTTGAGAAAGTCAGAGGCTTGTGCGGAGGTAGCGAGCATTGCATCCTATTCTTTGTATCTGCGTGGTCCGCTTCGTCGAACTCGGCATACTTGGGTGTATGAGCTGCGGTCTCCAGAGGCGAAGGCTGCTGTTGAGAGAAAGAGTCTTCCCGCAGGCGCTTAGCCATAATTTGATGCGGTGAGAATCGAGGCACAGCACGTCGGAAGCAAGTCTCGTTCCTGCATGAGCCCCGAGATCGTGCCTCGTGACCGCTCACTAGTAAAGATTTACTAGCTGTTCACCCGTGAAGATTCACTCGCTTGTGCTCCGTGCTTGTTCGTCCAAGCGCTAGTTTTCACGTGGCCGACGAGTCATATGCTTAGATCCAGGTTGGAAATCTCTTAGACGAAGTGATTTGCCTCGTGATCCTAATAGGCAGCAAGTTCGCACGCACGCAACACGGAGTCTGCAGCTAGTGTTGGTTGCAGTCGCAGAAATATTGCCTGAGGTGCAGGTAGGTAGCTGTTGCGGTACCGGAAAGGCCGTACCGAACCCTAAAACCTAATTGTGCTCGGACCACGGCAGCACCCGGCGGCAAGGAACGACCATTACCTTATTATCCACGGCCGCGACTGTGACTGGACTTAAGTTGACCTCGAACCTGCATTGTCGCTGACAACAACACGAGTCCGCACCACCGCCTACCTACACTCCGCCTGGCGCACAGCGCACAAACTAAACACACCCGCCAACACCGCTGCCTTGACTCGTTCCATTTGGCGACGCTCCGGTCTGTCGTCGCCGACTTACCCTCCTTCCTCGACCACCGCCGCCGCCGCCGATTCGACTCGATGGAGCGTACCGGCACTTGCACCTACTCGCTCGACAATATCTGCCTTTAACCATCCGCCCGCCGGTCAACTCCTGGTCACCTGCGGCGATTCGCGCCTATGCGCAGAACATCACTTCGGACAGCATGGAAGACCTGCTCGCGCAAGAGTGGGCTGCCGCAGAGCATGTTCGAGGCCTTCTGAAGAGCGGCCAGTTGGGAATCGTTGAGCTCCCGACAATATTCAGGGAATATCGCGTGCTCGCACAAAAAGCCATTTTTGCCGACTTCCAGAATGTCGAATACCGCGAGTCGAGATTGTGGGACTTGCACCAGGAAGGCCGCAAGATCTTGCACAAGACGCTGCAGAGACTCCGCCACGAACCTGGTCGGGTAGTTGAAGAGCGAGAATTCGTCAAGCTCTACATTCAATTCTTGAGGGAGAGTGACAAACACTACCGCCAGTACATCTACCAACTCAACCTGGCCTGCGGCGGTATTCCTGAGCTCGAGCATGCAGCTCTTCAGGTCAAGCCAAATCGTGTAGGCGAAAGCCCACAGCCCGTGCTTGGACCTCACTTTCACCAGCTAGCACTTGAGTCTTGTCATCGGAGCCTGATCTACCTTGGTGACCTCAGCCGCTACCGTGCCACTGAAAAGCTGGATAAGGAGCCCAAACTGAACGGAGCCAAGGGTTACTACGAGCTCGCTGTGAACCTCAAACCTACATCTGGGCTGGGTCATCATCAGCTGTCCGTCATTGCGCTCGAGCAACGAAATCACGTCACCGTGATCTATCACCTCTATCGTGCTCTCTGTCTGCCTGAACCGCACCCGCGCGCGGCCGCTAACCTCGAACTCGAGATCGCCAAGATCAACAGCGACTGGGCGAAAGGTGGGTTGATCCAGAAAACCGGCCCCACTGATCAAGATGGTCCCCAGCGCGCATTAGAGGGATGGTTTGCACGTTTGCATGGCATGTGCTACAAGGGCGATTCCTTCCGCGGGTACGAGGAGTTGGAGCGTGAGATCATCAACCAGCTGTCCAACGGCATCAAGCAAAAGCAGTGGCCTATCGATCACTTGCTTATGCGCATGGTCCTCACCAACATTGGCGCCCAGTCTATAGCTGGCGATCGCTACCAATGTAAGTCCCATGCCAAGATCTAATGGATAGATGCTAATTCACCATCACAGCAATACAAGATGTGCAATCCGAGCACTCGTTTATGCACTACGTTCGTATCAACGTCAAGACATTCGGCACCCTTCTTCGCACGTTCTCTGAGGATCTTCGTGCGACCATTCTTCGCGTGGAGGATCCAGATGCCGAGCTATCCGACTTTGTGACCGACACGTGTCGCCGCTTACTTCCATGTCTTCGGGTTTACACCAATTGGCTCCTCGCGAATCTTCGCATGGTCGGTGGTCTTCGTCACTACGATCAGATTGATCCGGGCGTTGCTGAGGCGTTGGTGCAATTCTGGTCATCCTACGCCCAGGCTCTGGACTTGGTCAACCAAGCGTTTCCCGTGTGGGATCTCGACGAGAGCGCAAAAGTCGAATACATGCTTGAAGAGGACATCGATACTCTGCAATTCTTGCCTGTTACGGAGGAACAAACGATTGCTACCTGGTACATTGGCTCTTCCGGTGTCCAGAAGCCCCTTTTCACGGACCGCAATGTGGTGCGTCGCTCGCCGGACGAGGAGATGCTTTACCGTATCAGAGATTTCTTGAACAAGGGTATCACCCTTGCCTTTCACGAAACGGCTGCGCCTATCCATCTGCAGGGCTCTCGTGTCTTTTTTGAACATGAAGGCAATGTTGAGCCTCTCGTGCTGCAGCCCGTCGAGGTCCAGGAGCCGGAAACACCCTTGCCTAGCCGTCCGGCGGAGCAGAAGCCGAAGACCGTTAGTTACGCTGCGGCGGCTGCGAACGGACATGCGAAGCAAGCACGGCCGCCACCTGCCTCGAGAATGATCTCATCTAAGGCCCAGTCGCGCGATGCTCTACTCAGCCGTATGGTGGATGATCTAGTGGACGATGACGACGGCTCCAACTCCAGCACGCCCACTAAGCATGCTCCGAGCAATCCGGCTGTCGTCACTAACGGTGCTGGCCGACCGCTTCCTTCGCAGAGCCCCAACGGCCTTCAAAATGGCCAGAAGCACGTCCGCCGGGGCAATGGCCCATCCTCGAAGGCCGTGGGTCACCGGCCAAATCCGATAGCAAGACCGACCCAGCAGAGACCGGCGTACGCACATCAGGACCGCATGCATTCCGTTTCCAAGATTTGGGGTAATGGCTCTATGTCTTCCGCTCCATTTCCCAGCGGGCTGCCTACCGGTACTCTCGCTTCGCCTGTCCAACCGCCAGGTCATGGCCATTCTCGCGTGACCTCTGCGAGTAGTGCTCGCAGTAGAAGCTCGCTGAACGTCATGGATTCTTGGACTTCGGCTGACGCTGCACCACGTGTCCTTCCCGACAGCGTCATTCCAGGTACTGAGTATAGTGTTTATCCCAGCCTCGATCAAACCGGAATGACTAGCCCGCTTCTCTTTGGTGCTGGCGGAAGCGTTTGGAGCCCTGCTGCCTCGAACGGATATGGCAACACAACCTCATCTCATGGCCGCGGCGGTTGATCGGAGAAAGAGAGAGCTTTTGAAAAGCTGATGATCTTCCAACACCTTATTTCTCATTGCCGCCAAAGGACTTTTGTCCCCTGGGTTCGCACAGCAAATAGCAAGCAAATCCCGAACAACTTGCAACGTCTGTCGGCCATGCTATACCGGCGTAAGAGCTTGACTACAGGAATGCCAAATTCAAGGAATGGCATAGCGGTTGATGATCTCAGGACTCGTCTGAAACACCCATTGGACAGCGCCTACGAAGCGATGAGTGACTCGAAGTCGAAATGGTCTGGATGACCGAAATTGATGGGGAGGATATAGAATGGAATCGTCGTGTGCTTTTTTGTGAATGCGTTCAGTCACTCTTTTGGGTCATGCTATAGTACTACAAGACTTGGACATGGCCTGTCATCTCTTGAATTCACGACACCCTTTATGCAGAATGCCAGGTACGGACGAAAGCGAGAATACCTTTTGGAGCAGAGAATGTTTTCCATCTAAGAGTGCTTCTCATGCTCGTTGATCATTCTACGCAAGATGAGGTCCGCATCGCTTCGACCGAACACGATTTCCATTGATATGCGAACAAGCGTGCGTCGAGGATTGAGACCCCTCGAGGTACAGACGGACGGTCGTTCATCTCTCAAAGGACCGCAATGACAACGATTGACAGGAGAGTCGACAGCCTCAGTGCGACATTCATAGTGAGGGTATCTAACACGAGGAAAAGACGATCGCCAGAAGCGGGGAGCTTAAATATTCATGCCAATCGTGGGTATTATACAGCCCTTCTCCAAAGAGCCACAACGGCACCATCTAGGAACAAGCACACCAAGGGCGTAGCTGCTCAAATCACGTCCAAAACAAACTCGATCGACCCAACGCCGGACCTTCTTTGTACTCCGTACCGCTTCATCCAACAAAACGCCTTCGCACAGCGCGCATCAAGAGGAAAAGGTGTCATCCAGAGCGTGGCGGCCGTCCCAAGTTATCGTCTAAACATCGAATCGAAGTCTCCACCATCCAACAACCATCAGTACGTCTCTCCAATCTCGCCGTCATCCGTCCAACCCGCCTCGCTGCCTTCCATGTGATTTCCTTCCTCCACGATAGGCTGCTCGCGCACACGCTTCACGGCTCCGAGTTGTGCGCCCATGCCATGCGCTGCAGGGCGCTTGTTGGCTTGACGCATGTGCTGGGCTTTGACCTTGGCGTAGTATGCGTCTGTCGCGTCGTTCTCCTCCGCCTCGGAGTTGTCGGTGTATGTCTCCCAGTTCTCGCTGCCACTAGCAGCACTACCGCTCATGACCGAGGATGTGTTACTCGCCTGTCGAGAGAAAGGAGGGGCGACTGGGTATTCGGTCCTGCTGATCGGCCGAGAAACATTGGAAGCCAAGGAGTCGACCGAGCGCGCATGCATATGACCGCTGCGAGATGAGTGCATGCTGACGGAGGAAGCCGTGCTAGAGTATTGGTTGTTCCTGTATCGACTATTGTCATCATACGGATCCTCCGACCGCACATGGCGGAGCACGCTAGCGCTACGCTCGAAGCCGGGACCGTTCTCCTTGTTGCCACAAGGAGTAGGCGTCGGTGGGATGAAAAGGTCTTTCATCTTGGGAGGTGGAGGTCCCATGTTCCCGCGAACGGATCTGCTAAAGTCTTCTGCTCGCTCCTCAGGTGGGCCTGTCTTAGCCCTCGCATGACGCTCCGGCGAATTGTTTCCATCACGCAAAGCGCTCATAGGCAGGCGTGAGGCTCCAGGTATCTTCGAAGGACTTACTTTGCCCGACACACTCGCCGACATCGAAGCTCCCATCGTGGAAGAGCCCATCATCGAGGTACTAAGCAAACTTCTGCCCAGCCCAGACGTTGGCGTCTTACTTCTTTGTGGTGGTGCACCGCGCATAGTCGCTGCTCTGCTGGCAGACTTGGGTACCGTATCGCGACCAGCACTCTTCGGCGCGTCTCGCGTTCCGGACAAAGCATTTGGCGTCTTGCTGCGAGCTGGTGGTGCCTTTGCCTGGGCGGCATCAAGCTCATCCAAAAATCGCCGACCATGCACGCAGAATGGGCGGCCATACTCTTCCTCCCAGGCCTCGAGAATCTTTCGTAGCTCAGCTTCCACCTTTGGCAATTCTTTCATGATGCGCTTTCGCATCTTCTCTTCGCGCAGCAGCTTGCCTGGATCCCGCTTCTCTCCCTTGGCGCCCTTGGACATCAGTCGGGATGCGTCGTTGCTACTCTTCTCAAGATCCTCCCGATCCTTGATCAGGCTGCGGTGCTTGTCCACGATGGCCAGTATGGGGCCTCGTTGCTCCTTCAGTGCTTCCAGGCGTGCGATTTCCTGCTCATGGGCGGACAGTAGAGCGTCCGAACAGACATCAGAGAAAGCCGGCGCAAAGTCCAGCATTTCCTCCTCTGAAAAGTAGAGACTATCCCAGAGCTCCTGCAATTTGAATCGGGCATCCTCAACGAATATGTGCAGGTTCTGACGCTTCAGCTCATTAAGTCTCGCGAGCTCCTCCTCGAATTCGTTGATCTGCCGAAGCCCACATCCTCGGTTCGCGGCGAGAAACTGTTTGCGCTCACTGTCGTCAACACCAAGTCGGTCCCAAAGCTCCTCGACAGTGACTTTGAGCTCTTTCAGCTTTCGCTCACGCTGTTGCTTCTCCGCCACAAGCTTGTCGCGCCTAGCAGCTAGCCGCTTCAAATCGTCCTGGTGTAGGCCGAGTTGCTCTGGCGCATCGCGTGCAAATTGCACAAGTGTGGAATCCACCTGCGACTGTGGAGTACCAAGCTCAGACCAGAGGTTGATGATGCTCTCCGCACACTGCGCGACTGTTGCGACTCGCTTGTTGTACTCATCGTAGACTCTCGTGAACTCGACGTCAAGCTTGGAAACATATGTGGGCGACAGGTCGAATGATGGAGAGACCTCGCCGGTGTTTGGTGGTAGCTTGATCTTGATGAACGACGGTTCCAGATGTGATGCGTATGACTCCAGAGCCTCGACAAGCTTTTTGACCTGTTCATAGCGTTCCCGATGCAGCTTCGCGATTGTGTGGTGTTTCTCCTTCAGACGCTGTATACAGTTCAGCAGCGGGAACGTGATCTTCATGCCGTCTCGCTCGGAATCGAATTCGTCTTTGGGTCTCGTGTCGTCCAGCGACCGCTCCATCTGGCGGATGGTCTTGATGAGGCGCTTGGCCTCTTCGGTGAGGTCATGCTTCTCTTTGGCGACCGCGTTGAGCTGGTTGTGTAGTGTCTCTGAGAGTGCCGAGAATAGCTAGGCGATTTGTCAGTTCCATGTGGTCTCTCGATCGCCTTCCTCGATGTGGTATTGCGATGCCCACCTCGGATTCTCTCGAGTCGCGCTCGTGGCTGGGCACGCCGATCTCGTCGAAGAAGCCATGCAGACGCTCGATGATGGTAGTAACCTGCTGTGACAGGTAGGAGGTATCCATAATGCTCGTCTGACCGCCAGCAGCGAGTGGGGTCTATTGGCGGCGCATGAGATAATGTGGGGAGCCCAGGCGAGGAATGTACGGTACGTTTGGCGGTTGGTATTTGGCGCGTGGAAAGGCGCGGGTCTGTGTGAATATGTTGTGCGTGATGCGAAGAGAAGCTTGCTGCGGTGTATCTGCGGGCTAACGAGTGTGTTCGGTCAATGTGTGGAAGAAGGCGAGCGATGATGATGATGTCTGTTGGTGCGATTTCCAAGTGGCCGGCGCAAGAAAGCTCCCCAGATGTTGTTCTGCAGGCCGAGTTGCCACAGCAACCGCACCATGAAACGCCGGCTTCTGCCGCTCTCGGATCTCGACGATGGCGCTAAACTCTATCTCGTGTATTGGTCAGTGCACGGCGGCACGCGGTAAGCGAGTCCATGAGATCAATCTTGCAAAGAAAGTGTGAAAGGTCACCTCACTTGCGCCCCACGACCGTCTGTCACCAGATCCACCGCTTCACTGTCCTGCAGGATCCTACGATGATATCTGCAGTGGGCTGGATGCTGTCACGAGGCAGCTCCATTCTTCTAGTCAACTGTTTCCGCTGAGCCATGGCGGCTCGCATACCCACTCCTTCGCTGTCTCCTCCACCTCCACCGCCCACCATGATCCCGCAGAACGCAACCTTGCCAGGGCGCATCAACACCGCGACTAGGAAGCAGCACACCGAACTGAACCGCTTGTTGATCAATCGACTGCCACTCTCCCTTCCTCCGCATCAGGAAACGCCGCTTCTGTACAGCAAGGGAATTGTTCCATTCGCTAGAATCTTCATACTCTTTGAGATTGAGTGGGAACTTCTCACGCGTCAAGTCGAGAACAAGCCTGCGTCGAGCTCCAGTCATGATCAAGAGTTGCGTGAATGGCTGGCAAACCTCCGTCCAAAAGGGCTGGCGAGGTCACATCGATTGAGGAACGATCTAAAGCATCTTAGACTCGTGGCAGGACCTACCATGTTCGACACACCTGACCTTGGCACGGAATGGACGAGGAAGATGCGGAGTCTGGTGCGCAGCAAACCTCATGTATTTGTGGCCTTTGCATGGGTATTCTACATGGCAGTGTTTAGCGGCGGGAGGTGGATAAGGCAGCAACTAGCCAACGCTGGGCCTGAATTTTGGACACAACAAGCCAGCACACTGCAGGTCGACAAGGGCGAGCAGTCTCCACTACTCGAATTGCCTGGCTTTTCATTCCTCTCCTTCGACGGCGACCAGGACGGAGAAGATCTGAAAGCGCTCTTCAAAACTCGGCTTGCAGACGCTGAACGCATTTTTACTGAGGAAGAGAAGCAAGGCGTCGTCGACATTGCGGGGGAGTTATTTGATCGCAGCATTTGTCTTGTCACGGAGCTGGACCGGCGAGTGTCGAGGCAGCGGATCTTGAGCTGGATCCCGACGATTCTGCTGGCGGTCGTGGGTGTTTTTGGGTTGGTGCTGGGCTTCTGCTGGAATGGCGGCTTGGTTCGCGGTTTATGATATCGACAGGGTCCTTGGCTGCAGTATTGGCTGCACGATTACTGATACTGCTCGTCAGCGTTGGAGTCAGGGTTGAACAGAACCTGAGATGGCTTCGGAACGGATGATACCCCATTCTGCGCTCGAGACGATTTTGCAGGCCTTTGGGGATTGGAAGCGCATCCATCAAGGCTAGAGCAGCACACTTTGCAGATGGCATTGCAGATGACAGGATGACAGAATGACAATAGATGACTCGTGACCTTTGGTGTCAGTGAGAGACGATACAGCCGTAGCGATAAATGCAGACGTGGGACGATGTTTCGCGGTCCTTAATAGAAATCTGTCTTCCTCTGTCCCGGCCGCGACCGGTTTTGTAAGATTACCTCACCCAGCTGCTAGTCACCCTGGAACCCGGGTCCGCGACGGCCTCTCTAAACATCCCACGTCGTGTCGTGAGTTTGCGATTGCATTTTGCGCATAAAGCTTCCTTGGCATCAGCTCTTTTGCAAGCTTCAAGGTCCTCCATATCCTGTCAGACCACTCTCTCGGCATCCCGAAGGCTCGATCCTGCACGAATCCGGTGATACCCGTTCACATGCGAGCCTTGGCAGTTAGCTTGGGTTCCCGAAGTATGTTGCTCGTGCTTGCTTGATGATAATTTCTTCGGGACCGCCGAATCCATGAGTCCTGATAACACGTCGACAAGATCCACTGCTTGATGATGATGACCGGCGTCCCGAGCGCCCGAGACGCCGGACCACGCAGACACTGACTACGAATGATCTCGCCGGCGCCTTCCGCTTGGCACTAGCTCCCTGGCCATTGCGGCAGTCTGCGCGAGGCAGCCGAGAAATACAACAGCACTGGAGGGCAGATCTACTCATCAGACGATACAATGGGTTCCTGGCTCACAGCGGACTGCCATGTGGCACCGAATAAGCCGATGATTTTTTTTGAACTTCGTGAGAATCTCAAGCAGTTTTTGATCCAGCTTGAAGAGCATAGAAAAGCATCTACGGCTCTTCAGGCTCGGAACTTCTCTTTGGTAAATGTGGGCGTCATCCCGGGATCGTCTTTGTTATCTCTTTCTGCGACTTCCCACACTCCAATTGGAGTTGAGCTTCGATGTCGCGCACAATAATCGCGAAGTACATCTCGAACTTCGGACCTATAGCGATGATTTTTAGAGAGAAGGCTGTTACGGCAGCTGAGCAGGAGATCCTTAAATGATCGCAAGATAGCTTGGCTCGATCGCGACTTTGAAGGCTTGAAGCGATCAAAAGAGATCCTCCAAAAGCTCTTCGAACATGCCCTCTGCTCCGCACGCGCAGCTTGTGGCTTCGGCGATGTGCGTATTGATTGAATCAAATCGTAGAGAAGGACATGTCAGAGGTTAAAGTGCAAGGTGAAAGACGTATGTCAGCAGGTCCTATATCCCATTACTCTTCCGACTTTGCCTTCATCTTTCCGCGCCGCCATGGAGCTTCTCCGCGAGCAGTCACGGGATGAGAGCCACCACGACGTCCGATACTCAACCTCCAACCGTCGGGCCTTGCAACACGGGAATGTGACTTTTCTTGAGCCGATCCAAGGATGAACGAACCTGCCGATTGATACAGGTGTTGATCATCCAGTTTACCTTGTTTCGACGACTATTCAACTTTGCTGTTGCGCCTCTCTTCGTGCGAGCGTCCTTCGGTGGGCCAGATCTTCTGTACGGCTTCGCCACGCTTTTCCGCGGCCGCCGTATGCCTTGGCATGCCACAGACGAAAGGCAGGACATTCGAGTATGTTGAGACTGGCTTTGAGAAGCGGTCGTCGTGGAGGTCGTTGATTCGCCGCAAGACGACGCAGGAGGATAATGAGAGTGCGGCCGTACATGGAGCCTCTTCGTTGTCGCTGTCTGCGGCGCGAAGTAGTGGGTACAGGTCCCATCCAGTATCCCGGCAATCTTTCGATTGGTAAATTCGTGCTCTACAGAACCAATGTAAGTAGAGGTGACAATTGTATATCCTATCTAACTTTCGGACAACTTCGACGCCGTAGAAGCTTATGCGCGTAGAAGGTACGACAAGCCTCGTCAGCAGATATACGAACCCCACGGTGTAACACTTATACTCACTTGAACTCAGTGCGAGCAGCTCCACGAGTTAGTTGGGACGAGGGGTATGATTCCTGGTGCGCCTCTCTCTTCCACTAAAAGATTGGAGCGATGTGGTTTCAAGTTACTGCAGGATCACACGATCAAGATCTACTTGAATCCAGACGTTGAAGCTTCGCACACGGCCAATGGAGCTCCTGTTGCGACTGAGTTGATGAGAGGAATGCGTCGACTGGTAAACGACATGACCGGAAAGGTGTTCATCAAAAGCGATGTCAAGCGACAACTCGCTGCTGAAGCGCTGGCCGACACAGCCCAGAATAGTAAGGCACTGTGTGCAGTAAGCAGTCTCAAATCGCAAGCCATTCCTGTGATTCCGCTTACTGATCACTCTTCCAGCGCAGCGTGAGGAGGCGCTAGAAGTGTTGATGCATCTGGAGAGAGTCCACCCTGCCAGCTCACCCGTTGTTCTCTCGAACAGTGCGTGCTGCGTCCTCGTTGACACAGGAACATGATCAAAAGGCCGTACATGGCTGAGAAGTGAGGCTGCTAGGTCAAATCTTCATTGATTGCTTGCCATACTCCATGTTATAGACATACCCAATCCCGACGAGGTCCGGCCTCAAGAATCAAACATTCTCCTCTGGTTGATCGCCGCTGCCGATCTTGATAGAAGTATTGCACTCTTCGAATCACGCCAAGACAGGTTCGAGCTGCCCTTGTCCGCTCACGGCATGCGAGCATCATGGTGCGATGCCTGCCAGGTTCGGATCCGGCAGCTCACCCGTCTGACCAACAAGGCGACACACCTCCTCCCCACACTCTACTCCTTCGCCCTCTTTGTCTGTGAGATAGGCCTTGAACCACTGGTTGCCCTTGAGCTCGCTCCCGCCCGGGCGAACCTCTCCGCTCTCGAATCGGATGCCGCATTTCCCACCTCCCCATCTCCAGAGCCTGTAGACCAAGCTGCGGTAGAACAGTCTCCAGACCACCTCATTGAAGCAGTTGTGGTTCCGGACGTGCATGCATCGAACGTTGCGAAGGCTTTTGAGAGTTTCGCAGAAGATGTAGGCGAGCGTGTGCGATTGCGACAGGTCCGCGATCTCAGCAAAGGCAGCTGAATGGACTTCTGGTCGGTGTGGGATGATGGTGATGGTATCGAGATGGAGACATGGATGTCCAAACGGGAGACCCGCCCAGGCCTCGTTCAATGCGCGCAGATGGCTGATACGGGCGGACAGAGTGAGGTGTCTGATCGCGCCCACTTTCGCAGGGGACAAAGCGCGCGAGCGGATATCAAAGACGTCCGGGTAGGTGCACTCGCCGTTGATGTGGAACGGGGTCAAGGAGAGGGCGAGGAGACTCGCCTCTTGGTGGATCTGCTTGCAAGTGCGTAGGATGCGCAGCTTGCGTGCTGCTCGGTTGGCATTGTAGTAGGCGGCTCGGTAGTCGGAAGTTCCCCGAAGTCTCAGGGCGATTGCCAGCTCGTCGGGCGAGGTGGGTAGGGTCGGATATGTCAGGTCAGCGAGCTCAAGGTCGAAGATGTACATGTAGATGGCATTGCGGAGCTCGCAGGGAATGGTGAGCAGGGAGGCTCTTTCGTTGGTCGACATTGTTGAAACGTCGACGAAAGAGAGAAAGGGAGTTGAGGATAGGATAGGGTAAGGAGGTCAAAGGAGAGGAAGGAAGGAGGAGGCCATCACGGTGATGCTGGTGTTTTAGCCACAAGCGAAAGCGATGGTGGTGGTGGTCGCGTGGCCAGCGCACAGCGTCGGAGTCGTGACGACTATTGGCAGGGCGTTAGCTGTGTCATGCAGGAGTATCTACTACGTGAGTGTTGCTCGATGAGATAACAATGAAACGAGCTCTCGGCTCGGCTCGGCTCGGCAAAATGTCGCGGTATACAAGCGTCATCGCCGATGCCGTCACCCGCAAGTACAAGCTGATGTGATGTGCTTCACGTGATGATGCAGTCCACGTGCTGATGATTTGGTGTTGGTTCTTGATGTTGATGGAATAATAATGCACGCACAGTGCACGCGTGGATGAGGTGGGAGCTTTCCGGCCCGTTGCGGTCAGAGTCGGTCAGTCGGAGCATTTATTGACTTCCTCGTCGCGCGGCGCGCAAAGCTCAAGCCGCATCTCCGACGTCATATCCGCGTCACGTGTGTACTGTTTTAGTAGCGGGATTTATGGCTGGAGACAAGAGGCGTCTGCTCAAGGTACGGACAAGGCGCTTTCCAAGTCTCCGTCAAACGTACGACTGACTGTATTCGCCAATAGAGAAGACTCTCCCAGGCGCTGGGCTACGTGGCCGACATGGCGCCCGCGCGCAAGAAGAGCAAATTGGCCAACGAGAACGGAACGGAGCTGCTTAACGAAGACCGCCAATCAGGCAAAGACAGCGATGCCACAGCCAAACAACCACCGCAGCGACCCGCCCCCATAGACACGAATCAGGCGGATGATACCCATTCCCAGCCCAGTCTTCCGCTGGGACCATCCCCACAACAACAGGCGCAGAATCGCGGCAGCTGGTATTCGGCCTCGGCGTGGAAGGGCAAGGCCTCCCCCGTCGCACAAGTTGCGCGGGAGAGCATCTCAGTCGATAAGGGTGTCAGTTCAGAATCTTCACATCAGGAAGCTGCGAAGCGCAGACCCAGTCAAAGTGTGAGCAAGAGCTTCCGGGGAAGTAGCAGGAAGAGCATACCGTTGGCCGCTGAGCCCACGAGAGTCCATGCGAACCCGAGCGAAGTGAGTCTTCCGCCAAAGCAGCAGAAACGAAACGTCTCTGGAGAGAAAGAAGCCAAAGGCGCCGACACAACTACGACGATTCCGGAAGTGGTGAAGGAGCAAGAGGCTCAGGCAGAGGAAGCGCCCCTGCCGCCAGAGCCCGAACCTATGGGAGATGTCGATGCCAAGGCGGAGACGGCGAGTCTAAGGCCTGCACCTGGACCGTGGTTTGGGTGGTGGTCGCGACCAGACGGATATGGCAGTGATGGCGAGAAGGTGAAGAACGCAGCGAAAGCGCAGTTAGATGGTGCGGCAGAAGAGGCGAGCAACACGCCATTACCGGAGAACATAGAAAATCCGATGGAGGCTGCGCCAACTCAGAACAACGCAGATGGCGAGGCTGATGACCAGTTGCGACCCGAAATGGGCAGGAACAATACGGGCAGTCGGTCGTGGTTCAGACTGTGGAGCAGAACGCAGAACGAGCAAGCACAGGAAGAAGAGCGTCAACGGCGTGAGAGCGAACAGCACGATCAGCAACAACCGCTACTCCAGATTGCAGCTGAGCCTGCACGTGCCGCAGAGGATCTCAAGCCCGCGGAAGCATTGAAGAAACCAAAAAAGGACGATGAGGAAGACCGGCCAAAGTCATCAGGATGGGCCTTTTGGTCCAAGGACAGATCAAAAGATGCAGCACCGACGCCAGAAGGCGCCGATACAGAGGTCGGCGAGCTCGCAGTTGCAGACACACCTTCTCAAAGTCATCCCGAAGCTGCACAGTTCAATCAGGAGCGAGAGCAGCGTAAGCAAGATAAGGCTGAGCTTAAGCGTAGCAGCTCCCTCTTACGGCCCAAACGAGGTAGGCCAGAGAAGGCCGACAATCTATCCGGAGACACAACAGCAGCAGTGACCCCAATCGAGTCTCAGAACCAGACACCTGCAGTTTCGCAATTCCAGACGCCAAAGGAGACTCCTGAAGCATCCCCAGCGCCCGTCGCTCGTGGCAAGAAATCAGTTCAATTGCGGCCGAATATTGTGCTACCGCTGTTCCGCGATACCTACCCTGCAGCGCCGAACCCAGGTGTGATGTCTCGGCTCGCAGAGTATGTAGCACAAACATTGCATATACCGGGATATGAGTCTCGACCACCTCCGCATCCATTCATCTCACCCTCGCCTCCGAAGGTCAAAAAAGCCATCGCCATTGGGGTCCACGGCTTCTTTCCCGCGGCGCTCCTTCAGAGAGTGTTGGGGCAGCCGACCGGTACCTCCATACGATTCGCGAACCACGCAGCCGCAGCTATCAAGCAGTGGTGCCATGACCGTCAGCCGGAGGTGAAGGATGTAGAAGTTGAGAAGGTTGCACTCGAAGGCGAGGGTCTCATCGCAGACCGCGTGAGCACGCTTTGGAAGTTATTGCTCAACTGGCTCTCGCACCTGCGCCAAGCGGACTTCATATTGGTCGCATGTCACAGTCAGGGTGTTCCGGTGTCTTTGATGCTCGTTGCTAAGCTCATCCAGCTTGGTTGTCTATCTTCTTACGTTCGCATAGGTATCTGTGCCATGGCTGGTATCAATCTTGGACCCTTCTCGGAATACAAGAGCAGACTGTTTGGCGGTACTGCATTGGAGCTCTTCGACTTCTGTGACAGCAACTCGAAGGTGTCGATGGCCTATGCAGACTCGCTGGAAATATGCCTGAGGCATGGCGTACGTGTGACATACGTAGGAAGCATCGACGATCAACTCGTGAGCTTGGAGTCCAGTTTGCACACGCCTCTCAGGCATCCGTATGTCAGCCGGAGTGTATTCGTTGATGGCCGATTGCATACCTCGAACTTTCTAACGCACCTTGTGGCATTTGCCGTCAAGCTGCGAAACCTAGGCGTCAGCGATCATGGCCTGCTTCGCGAGATCTCTGCTCCGCTGGCAGGTAGCTTGGTTGGCGGAGACGGACACAGTCGGGTCTACGACGATCCAATCGTCTACCGAAACGCCATTGACTTTGCACTGGAAACTACGGACGTCCATGCCTCCGCTTTTGAAATACCAGCGGATTCAATCTCACCTGAGGAAAAGCGCAAATCTATGGAAGCAGCTTCGTCGCGGCGTGCTTCCCTTGCAGGCTACCCATCTAACATGACGGCCGCTAACAGCATGCGTCGCGGATCACTATCTTCTCTTAGCCTCAAGCCGCCAGGAATTGCGCCCATTATCGCTGCGTACGAAGCTCCCGGGGCAAGCGCGGAGAAGAATCCGTTTGTACTTCCCTGGGCTGTGAGAGGCATGCTAGGGGAGGAACTTGTCAAGCGAGATCCGAAATTGCAAGAAGAGGTGAGAGAGCTGGTCAAAGAGTTTGAAACCTGGCGACCGACGAGGCAAGTCTTGAAAGATGTGAGATGGAGGTTAGAGGGCGTGAGGAGTATGCTGTAGAGGTACCCAGTTCTTGTTATTCCTGCTGCATTGGATTTCGGGAATATGTTGACACGATGGATATAGAATAGCGCAGGCGTTCTGGATGCATGGCGGACACAGCGCCGAGGAATGGGTATAGGCATGAGTATGAATTGCGTAAGGATGGAGAGAGAACCGAACTTTTTGATTGATTGTTCGCTCAGGCCGTGGGCATTCACAAATTCTATTTCACTTCTTCTCAGACATTTCGAGATCAGAACCAAAGACTGGGGCAACGGAGGAGCTGACCGGGAAGCCAGCGCGACATTCGATGTCGAGAACGAGGTCATCGCGTGACAGAAACAAACCACTTTCAGCCTACACGACAAGACCTACGCCAAGGCCTACGCCAAAGTGAAATGACATTCGGTCTACGATCTCTCTCTGCTCCACCATCCTCTCACCCTAAACACATTTACTCACACGCTCGATTTGACCTCTCCGGGGCCACAATGACATCTCCAACTTGTAGGGAATGCAATAGCATCTCCTCTCTCTGGAGAGATGAAGTCTCCGTTTGTTGTACGAACAAACATGTGGTAAGTCGCAACACAACAGGTGGTTGTTGGACCTCAATTTCTCCACGTCTTTCAAAAAAAATTCCCCTGCCATGGAATGGAACCTATCGCGATCAAAGCTATTACAGAGATGACTGTCTTCACATGATGGCCTTGTCTTTTGTCGATCTTATACACATTAGGCAAGCAACACGGAAGTCCTGCCGGTTCGCCTCATCTTTACCCCTTTCAGGAACCGCTATAAAACTTTCATCATCATCAAACTCTACCATTTCCACTTCGCTCTAACTAGCACATGGGCATCATGTTCGGCTACCTACGCAAGACGATCAAATGGACTTTCCTTCTCACTCTCCCGCTGACCAACTTTCCCATCTTAACGGGGACGTTCTCTGGCATTGTGTTTGGGATCTGGAATCGACGCCAAGTGGATGCGAATGTGCAGAAATTCGTATACGAGATCAAGGATGTGTTGAGTGATTGGTATAAGTCTTCCTCCTTCCTCATGCTCATGCTCTATGCCTTTGGACAAGGCTAATGCGTCTTTTTTCAAGGGGAGTCGGCGGCGACGCACCGACTTTCCGCCAATTCCAGGACAAAAAGAACGATTTCCATCTCCTGCGAGTCAACAGCAACGACTGGACGCAGAAACTGGGTCTCCTACTCCCGGAACAAGTCACCGATTTCGACGACGACGACGACACCAACGACCTCCCCATCGACAGCCTGGCAGACCTCCAGAGTCTGATGCGGGATTCGAGTTGCGGGATGACGGTGCCACGGGAACAATGGCTCTACTGGTCCGAATACCGCGGCTGGCCGCTGCTCAGTCGCTGGGACTCCGCTTTTGATGAGGTCGTGCAGCACGCGTACGCGCATCCGACTCTGAACCGGACGCGGTTGCATTTTGCCGAATGTGCGGGTACGGCGGGATTCCTCTGCGGCGTCTGGTTCACCCGGGCGCCTGCTCTGGTGCAATTCCTCGTCGACGACGAACCATTCGACCTCGCCAATATGGTCTCGGGACCGACGTACGGCGTCAAAGATCCCACAAGTCTTCGAGGCGTCTTGGTCCGGATCATCGAATTCCCCCTGAGGGATAACGACATCTACACTGGCACAGGTACAGACACATTCCCATCCGAAAGAGAACAGTTCCTCACCGCGATGACGACCTCGGAACAATTCGCTCCCTTCGAGCCCATGGACCAGCTGCTCCTCCGCTTCACGGAATACATGGACCACACCTTCTGGGACAAACCGGGCACCATCTTCCATTTCCAGAATCAAATCGACAACTGGGTCATCGAGCACATCACCACACCATTCGGATTGGAAGGCATCTTGTTGGCTCTACACAGCTATTGTTTCACCATTGCCATGATGTTCTCCGCTACGGGCGTGAGCATCTGGTATAGTATTTGGAATCTGGGGGAGGAATTCTTGGGGAGGCCGAAGATCGGGGATCGTGTTCTGGGGGAGCTGGGGGGAGAGCCAGCGTCGCCCGAGGAGAATTTTTGGGGTCCGATGATGGAGGGGTTTGGGGAGTATGTGGAGAGGAGGATGAGGGAGCAGCGGAGTGAGGGGGTGAGGGATGGGAATGCTTTGACGACGGAGGCGCCCTAGTGGGGGGTGCTCCATATCGTGAGGTTATTCCAATGGAGAATACATGTACTGACCCTCTGGTGCTCCGTGGGCTCCAGGATTGCGAAGTGACAGAAGCCAGAATGTCCTGACAGGATCTTCAGACATTAACCTCGTCTTTCACAATGCCGCTCAGTGACTACTCTGTTCAATCGCGCTGGATGACCCGCGAGTCCAACGTGGATTGCTTAAGTGCTCCGAGTCGATTGGACGAGCCGGCTGACAGTTACGTTGTTATGTCAGTGGGTTGACAAGCCGAGAAGACGATAAAAAGATGAGAGCACACTAGCTTCATCCAATCTATGCGGCAGCTTCGGGTTCAGCTGCTGCAGCACGCCGCCGCTGCTCTATGGCCTCTTTCATGATCCCTGACGCACCCCCATCAATAAGCAAATCCGTTCCGGTCATGAAACTAGCGTTTGGACCAGTCATGAAAGCGGCCGCCTCTGCCACATCATCAACCGTCCCGATTCGTCTCGCTGGGCATGTCTCAATGGTCCTGCGAATGAAAGCTCCCGTCTCTCCGGCAAGCTCCTCCCGACCCAACGCCGTAGATATGATGCCTGGACTTATGGAATTGATGCGAGCACCCTTTTCGCCATAACTTCTCGCAGATGCTCTGACGCGGAGAATGTTTGCGAGTTTGGAGATGGAATAGGCCTTACTGCTGTCGTCGGAATTCGCATCGATGCTGGGGCATTCTACCAGTCGAGAGGTGGGTGCCGTGGATAGATGCGATTGTTCTGCAGGTGGCAGATCGACCAAGTGGCCCGCCATACTGGCCACGCAGAGAAGCGAGGATCCGGGTGTCATGACCGGCTGGAAGGCGTCGATGACATTCGCTGTGCCAACGAGGTCGATAGTGTATATCTGGGCGGCGCTGGATGCGACTGGACTCACGCCCGCGGCATGGATCACAGTGTGGATATGACCTAGCGAAGAGGCGAAGTTGGCGAGCTTTTCCAGCGACGAGGCATTGCTGATATCCACGGCCTGTGTCTTGGTACGATGGCCGCGAAGCTCCAAGTGGGTGGAAGCTTCATCTAGATTAGCCTGTGAAGAGTCTGCCAGGAGAAGAAGTCTGCCGCTTCCGATGCGTTGGGCTATGGCCGAGCCTATGCCCCCGACTCCAATGATGACTATGATTAGCGGGGTTGCGGCCGACATGTCTCATGTGAAGTCTGAGTTGTGAAAAGCAGGACCGGTCAGATGGATTTGTATCACTCATACATACGAAGGACTTTGATTGTCGGAGAGGCGCGGATTCCGTTCAGCCGTTGCTCTTGATGTGTACTCGATACGAACGTTCGCGTAACCGCGCCAGATGAAGCAGTGTCACGGGCCATGTGCGGTTAGGATTCCCGGGTGCAGACAGGTACGATCTGCCAAATCAGCTCATCTCTCCCGATGCTTGTCACATCCATCCAATGCCAAGCATCCAATGCCAAGGACGAGGTTGCTGCCTCAAGGCATGCCATGGGGACTAGAATCAGCAAACCCGTAGTTCAGGAGCATCTGGATCACTTCGACGTCTCCCATGGCTGCTGCATCGTGTAGATGAGTGCCACGAATCCCGGATGACTCTCGCTGCAAGAAAGCGAAGCGACAGAAGGCCGCCGGCCCACGTATATGCTGATGATGAGCTCAGCAGTCATCTGCTAAACATAGCAAGCATCCCATGATATCATTGCGTTACAGGTCGGATTGTCCACATCGCGTGTTTCACTGCTGGCTAATACCAACTCTCAGTTCGATTGGGAAGAAATGTCATGATATCTAGACGGTTTTTGGCCTAAGCTGCTTGGCTGCTTCAACGACGGAGACGCCCGCCCGACGAGGCCTGATAGTATCGTAAGGTTCCAAGGTGAACCGAAAGGGGACAGACTAGGAAGGTCGTGCTGCAGTCGCACCATGTAGTTCGCCAGTGATCTGGTTCCTCCTGAGTTGTTGAAGAGCAGAGGGGAGTTTTCAACACGAGAAGATGAGTGGCTCACTTCTTCGCAATAGCGATCTGGACGGGATGTCGTCGAGATCTCTAAAGTTGCAGGCCCCGAGTGTTGACATACATGCTACCGGCACCAAGTCATCTGTCCAATCCATCCAATTCCACAAGCCGCCCCACAACTTCCACCACCCGCTGATTCGCCATGTCCATCTCCGGATCTTCTAGCTTTTTGGCTAAGAGCTCGTCGAGCATCATTCGCATCCTGCTGACCAGTACTCCGATCCTAGCCCAGCCTCTCAGCCTAACCCAGCCATCGATCAGCAATCCCCTGCCCTGCGGATCGATCCCGATATCTCCGCCGAACATGAGCAGGCTGTACACATTGAATGGTGTCAAATCCCTGATGAAAACCTTGGAGGTCGCCATCTTGGTGAAGTAGCTCATATACATGCTGTTGCCAGGAAATGACTGAGCGTCGAACAGGGTCGATGACGGATGTACGAACACCCTTCCATTCTCTTCATTGAAGAATTTGATAGTCCTGGCTTCGGGGTCGAGCTCTACGGCACCAGAGGACGAAGAAGCATATTTCTTGTCAGGGAATTCGATTCGTGCAACTTGGGGCTGGAAAGAGCCTGCAATCAGCGCACGGAGTAGAGTTGTGGAGCCATTATTCCGATTGTACGTCGCGGCCGCAGCAGATGAGGGTCGATAAGAGCGTGAGAGGAATCCTGTCTCTTGCAGAGATGAGACATACTGCGTGCGATTGGTGGTGATATCGAGAAGTGTTTGGTGGTGGAGGAAGTTTTCATCGCACCATCTTCGAACAGAAGAGGTCGGCTCGCCAGAAGACCTTCGACTCGACCATTCCTCATACGCACGGAGGTCGCAAATGAGATCTCCATTACCGCTGCCAAACGGAGCTCGAGCTGCTTTCGCTTCCTCTCGCTTGGCTTGTGGGCTGACAAATGGACTCTTCACCGTCAAAATGGCAGCAATGGTTAAGCAAGCTTCCAAGCACCCGAAGACTGCCCCGTAAACCAATAATTTGCCACATCTGAGATCAGCTGGGATCATTGAGAGGTGTCTTCCAAGCGCAGTGAGGTCTGTAGAGTCTAGAGCGCCCATTCTGCTCAGCAGCTTGAGTGCTCCTTCGACAGCAAGAGTCTCGGGCGGAGTCAATGCAGAGCCCAGGAATGCGGGAACATCAACCACACCCATTGCTCTGACTGAAAGGCAGAGTTGCTCTAGCGGCACCCTTCTTATTTCTGGATCTGGCCTTTCCGCCATCTTGGCTTCCGCAGAACGAGTGTATAACTTGTAACATTCGCCTGCTCTGACACGCCCTGCACGACCACGTCTCTGCTTGCAAGCGGCTCGTGAGGCCCAGACCTCAGCAAGCTTGACCATATTGTTGGCGGGATCGAAGCTAGTCTCCTTGACTCGTCCAGTGTCGATGACGGCAACAATGTCCTCAATCGTAATCGAGGTTTCGGCAACATTTGTGGCAGCGATGACTTTGCGAAGACCGGCCGGTGCGTTGGGGAAAACGCGGCGCTGCTCGGAACTCTGCAAAGATGCGTGCAAAGGAAGTGCGTGAAGATTTGGCACATTGCGAAGTGCTCGAAGAGTCTGATCAATCTCGGCCAAGCCAGGCAGGAAGATGAGAATGCCACCTTCCCCACTCCCCAGGGTCCGATCAATGTGCTCAACTGTTCGGGCGATGAGGTCGTAATTGATTCTGGTGCCAACAGCTCTCAAGGCATTTCCAATGTTTGGACGGAGCGTGGAAGTGCTAGACCTAGCATCAATTACACGGGGGT
The DNA here is from genome assembly GCA_963674455.1 of Lecanosticta acicola. NCBI lineage: Eukaryota > Fungi > Ascomycota > Dothideomycetes > Mycosphaerellales > Mycosphaerellaceae > Lecanosticta > Lecanosticta acicola. The sequence continues at coordinate 144,638 of CAVMBE010000007.1, read as the reverse complement.
CTTGTGAAGATTCGGGGTCGTCTTCATCGTCCTCGACCGAACCGAAGCCGGTCATGCTCACTATTTCATCCAGATATATGTCCTGGACAGGATGAGTACGGCCTTCGATCTCGACCTGACCAACACTTGATGCTGCTTTGAAGTAGTCCTCAAACGTCTTCGCGTCGAGCGTAGCACTCATAAGTACCAGCTTCAGATCCTTTCGCTTCTTCAAAACATCTCTTAGTAATACGAGCAGGAAGTCTGTATCAAGACTACGCTCGTGGACCTCGTCAATCACAACGTGGCTGACATCGGCCAAGCTTCGAACGACATCGTCGGTGCTGCCACCAGAGGTCTGCAATCGACGGAGCAAAACACCTGTCGTGACAAAGGTGATCCTCGTTGTACCCGGCCTCTGCTTCGATTCGCCACGAATGGCATACCCAACCTCTTCTCCAACTTTCACACATCGCTCATCCGCGACACGATCGGCCAACCCAAGAGCGGAGATTCTGCGCGGCTGTGTACAGATGATGTTGGCCTGCTCGCCGAAACCGCGCTTGATCAGGTCATCAAGGATAAATTGCACGGATTGAGTAGATTTTCCAGACCCTGTCTCTCCCGATATAATCGTGACTTGGTTTGCTGACACGGAAGACACGATAGCGTCTTGTAACTTCCAAGCAGGGAGATTCTGGCGGGATTGTAACATGCGTCGTTGCTCAGGCGAACTCTGTTTGGCGCGCCAGGCCTCGAGAGCTTGTTGGCTGGCAGCACTATGAGGAGTCCAAGATAGAGGTTTGGGTTGCCTTCGTGGCTTGCTTGATCGCGATACGATAGTCGTAACCTCTGCGGACGTAGATGCGGCGCTTGCAACTTCACTGAGCCGACCAGGATGTTCAAGTACGCGAGGAATGTTCTGCTCCAGCCAGTCGACAATGCTGAACAGCATCTGATCCCCAAGATACTCGTTCTCCGCAATAACGAGGACCTGCTTGAGCACGCTGAGGCGTACGTATGCAGGTAAGTCAGTTCCCACCGAGAGTATTGGCACGGTGTATGGGTATCCAGCAGTAGGGGGTCTTGCACGCAGCACAATGGGCTTCTTGTCCGGCGTCTGTAGTTCCAACGTGATCGTGCACGTTCTGTCGTGGTTCGTATATCTGTCACCAAAGATGGCCTGAAGTGTCGCTTGCTCTTCATCCCAAAGCTCAAAGTCTGGTGAGTGGGATGCTTCTGCGTCTTTGCCTAGCAGTCGCGCTTGGAGAAAATCGGCCGCACGAGCCTCGTCTCCATTACACGAATCGAGCATGTCCGCGCATAACTCAGCGGAGTATCCGGCAGCAGCCAATCGCTTCAACTTTCCCTCCCGCTTCAGGTCGCCACTGGCGAGACTGACACCCGCGAGGTAGTTGTCTGGTAAGCACCACTTCGGCAAGTCATCTTCAGGCACATGGATGAGCAGCCACTCTAGACACTCTTCGCGGTCCTTGCAGAGTTCTGTGGCTTCTTCGACGTGGCTTGAGCGAAATCCAATCTTGGAAAGATCGTCCACAATCGCTTGCCTCTGTGCGGTGTTCAGCACCACTCCGTTTGGATTCCATGCTCCACCGTGCCGAATCAATCGCTCTACTTCTCGCCTCGTCTTAATACCCATCTCCACTTTCGGTACCCTCATCCAACCCTTCAAGACATGCTTGCTCTGCACTTGTCCGTCTAGGCTGACCACTTCCAGCTTCTTGTCCTCGACCTGCTGCTTTGCCTTGTCCGCTTTGGCTTTCTCCTTGGCGGCCATGGCTTCGTCTCTTTTCTTTTGGGCCAGAAATGGGTCAGCTTCGTAGAGATAAGCGTTGCCTTGTGCAATGGCCTCGCTCTTCAAGTCCTGGAAGTCTCCCTTCCACAAGTCGCGGTAGGTGGGCGGGAGCATCATGTGAATGTTCTTCATATTGCTCACTCGAAACAGTGCGTATGCCGCAGCGAAGTGCCGCGCTTCAACGGCACTATCTTGCGTCGCACGTTCTTTGAGATAGTCTCTCGGCGGCACGATTGGCGGTAGAGTAGTGACCTCTTGAGTCTTCGCATTCTTCTGCTTGATGATGACACCTCCTGTGAAACCTTTGCCATTGCGATGAATTGTATACTCTGGCTTGTCCCATTTTTGCTTCTGACAATGTTCGTTGAACAGCGTCTGGGGCAGTTTGCCTGTCCATGATGCGCCGCCTATCAAAGTCCGAGGGTCCGGCTTCTTCTCTGCCTCAGCAGGTACACTGCTGCCACTCGCAGATGCTGCCTCTTTGCCTTTGCCGCCATTTTTCTGCGCGTCATCGAGAGCAGGCTGTTTCGCTTTCTTGCTCTTCTTGTCGTCGCCAAACTGGATGAAGCTGGTGTCCTCGTCGTTCAAGGTGGATGCAGATGCACTGGGCTTCTTGCCAGTGGCCTTGCTGCCTTGCCGCGGCCCATGCGGCTTGTTGACCATCTCGGGGAAATATCAGAGGAAAGGCGTCGGATGATGTCCATATTGAAAAGTGGGAGGGCGAAGAGAAATTATTAAAGTAGGCACTGGAACATGCGGCGGAACAGAGTGAGGTCAAAAGTGTGGAGAAGGCCCGTGCTTCTCCTCGACTTCAAGGTTCTATCGTTCCAGTTCTCTTCGTCTAGAAGCAAGAGTCAATCCGATCTCACGCACATCTGAGTAAGGCATTCCAATACTTCAATACAGCAGTGGCATCGACGTCCTGAAATCACGTTCTTGCAGCGGACGTTAACGCCATGGCGCGTTGGAGCAGGCTTTGGCGGATCTCTGGACCCTTTTATGGACTTGGTATAGCCGTAGCCTCTGTCCCCATATAGGATAGCCCAATGCAAGCCCGTTTCAAGTCAGAGAGCCGCACGGCAATCTTGCTATTGTCCCCGAACGGAGTTACACTGGCCTTCTCCTTCGCAGGATTTCGCGCGTCACATAGTCGAAGTCGACCATGCAAAATACCCCACCAGGCACACTATCTGCCAACGTAGCTCTCGAACAACATATTAAGCAAGCAATCTCCTCGAACATCAAACAACGACAAGTGAGACACTGGTCCGCTACAACCTCTCCAGCACCTGCCTTACTTCCACAGCAATACATCTTGCCCTCGTCGATGTCCACCTCCTCAGTGACAGACGATGGGACCACCCAGACATCCGTGCACACCTGGCACCAGACATAACAGTTCGGACCGCCACATACATGTGCGTCGCTAACATCATAGGTCTCGAAGAATACATCAAATTCCACAACGAGAAGGTGGGAGGTGGGACGGTATCCGAACTACGCCTTCGAATGTCTGAGGATAGAAGCAAATGTGGATGGGGAGCGTGGTACCGCGACGGCGTTTCACCTAATGAGGCTCAGCGGACAGCCAAATGGTGTATACTAGGAAGCGACACACCTCAATCGTTGGGAGGAGAAGGGACTGGACGTGGGGGATGATTAGACAGGAAGGATTTCGAGGGTCGTCTGGATTGAGGCTTGTTTGAGGGCATTCAAATAGATAGAAGTTGATGTGCGCGAGGGGATAACGGCGTACAAGACCGCACATTGTGCTCGGCCACGCTAGCGTTCAATGCTGTGCAGCTTTTCGTTGAGATCATTTGTCTTCGCAGTCCCGGCTGAAATGGCACACCTCTTTCCGCCTCAAACATCGAGCAACCTCAAAGTACTCTCATTGAAGTCTCTTGGAATGTCGGTGAACGACTCAAAAGAGATTCCTCGCAGGCGATTAATCCCATCGCCTTGCCCGAGAGGGCGATAGATCTCTGGTGTAAAAGCGACGGTGCTATACCCTTGGATCAATTTCCTCAGATAGCATGAAGTCGCGGCTCGTGTGAGGTACTTGTCCCGGAATGTGGCCAAATGGTTGTCAATAATCCGTTGAGATTCGTCAGGGTGCGCGAGGTAATATTTCACCTTGTCTTCCAGATCGCTCCAGTCTCGCTTGACCGGAATGTAATTCTGCTGCGGACCTTCTTTCTTGAGGGCAGCGTACCAATACACCATCCATTCCAGCTCATGTATGATTGGCAAGGAATCGCAATTGAAGAGATACTTCAATCTACCAGAATAGCTCACACCTTCCGTGTGGACCGTCATGGCATACTTGCAGAGCTCTTCAATCGCTAGGCCATCCTCCATCTCAGGACCACCAAAGTCCAGAATCTTGATGTCGGCCCAGTCCTTGCCTTTCGCAAGGTCGGCAAGCGCACCCCTAAGCTTGAAATTCACCCAACCAGTACCTCGCCAGACCGCTTTCTGTATCTTCTCGGAGAAGGACGCCGAGTACTGCACCGCTCTTCGACGCGCATCCAGGTATGATCCCATGGGCGAGGAGTACCAGAAGTCGAAGTTGGGAATGAGCCAATGCCGGTTATGAGCCTCATTCTCGACGTTCCGCGTCCATGTCCAGATGGCATGGCTGCTGTCAGGAGGTAGATTGGTGGCAATGTCCTGTGTGATGATTGCGGCCTCAATAGTAGGCAGCTTCTCTCCGCCAGCCGTTGCGCTGTCAATAGCACGTTGAAGGATGTTCAGAAATCCAACCTCCCTCCCGCGATGTCCTATGTGGCCAATAGTAGGATCTTTGCTCTCCACAATTCGTAGCTCGTTGTTGTGAATGAGTATGCGAATGGCGCCTCCTCGATTCTCGTCATCGCCATGACGCCAAGACACGTCTACATCTTGGGGAGAGATGGTATGACCTCGTCCTTTCCAGTAAGCTACCGCCCGATCCACTTCTTGATAGAGTTCTGGAAAAAGCTTGTCGCATTGCGTCTGCGTGAGGCCATCGGCTGGCTCTCCTTCAGGGTTAAGAGGAATCTGTTGTTGTGATGTAAATGGATTAGGAGAAGTCGAGCTTCCATCGAGTCCTCGATATTGAGCGATGAATTGGATCAGGATCAGAAGTATCAGCAGGTAGCAAAGTCGTTTCCAAGACAGTAAGGACTCCATCTCATTATCAGCATCCCGGCATTAGCATTACTTTGTTGCATCTCGAGAGTCAGGAGGAAGCTCCCTGTGATCGAAAGTAGACTGGTCGGAGCCTCGGCCCGACTCGAGGGCGCCACAAGATCGGGATCGGGATCGGGATCTAGGGAAGTCAATCGCGCAGTCACGTCGGAAGTCTCTTCCTGACTGTCCCTCCTTACGGTATCTCCACTGGAGAGTGACAGTTGAAGTCGTACTGGAGCATGGAGAGTTGGCTGTACCCGTGACGCTTGCTTGACGACCGTCTGCTCTTCACACGCACACGCAGCGCTCTTCCCGGCGAATCACCACAGCGCCGCGGCGAATCTCGGCTAGTCACGTGACGGATATCGCGTTGCGTTATCAAATTGGCAACGAAGTACGTGTATTCTTCACGACATCGACTCATGGATTCATCGGATTCATGGATACAACCGTCCTGCAGGTAAGAGTCCTCATTTCTGTGTCCAGGTTTCATGCATTGGTCGGCAGCGCCTGCGTGACCATCGCTTCTCCCTCTGTTGCTTTTCCTTGCTCGTCCTTCTCGCTCTGCAACACTGTCGACTCGATACTCTTTTCTTTTCCACCCTGAGTTCCCAACGTCAAAAACGGTACAAGCAGGACGCTGAGTGCCATTGCCGCGAACGATATCCAGAAAGTCGCAGCGTATGCTTGAGTGCGTGGGTCCCAGTAGTGCGACAGTGATGGATTCTGTTGCACAGAACTGAAGACAGCAGTAGCAAGACCCAGTCCGATTGTCATGCAAAGTTTCGTCACGGTCTGGAAGATGCCTCCGGCTGTGCTCTGCTGTGCGGGTGCCATCGAGCTCATGACATACATGTTAGCGACGTTGAATTCCAGATCCGCGCCGACTACAAGGAAAATGCAGCCGGGAAACGAGAATGCCCAGTAGCTATCGTGGGCTCTTTGGAGGGCGAAAAGGAGAGCCGCCAGTGCGTATGACACCGTTCCCATGTACAGGAGTACCCTGTTCGAGATTCGATGAAGTGCCCATCCAGCGAAGATGTTGACCATAATGCCATTGATGGCCATGGGCAAAAGATACACCGCGACCATTAATGCCGACTTGTGCCACACGTTCTGGAAGTAAAGCGAGGCGAAAAACGAGACCGGGGTGAAGGACATGAATCCGAGTGCGAGGATCGCCATGACCAGCGAGAAGTTGCGGTCTTTCCATATATCCATAGGCATGAGCGGATTGCTGAACCTCATTTCCCAGAAGATGAACGCAACGATGAGCAGCAGACCGACGATCAGAAAGATCAGTACATACGGCGTTCTCCAGCCTTGCGGAGCAGTGTCACCGAGACTGAGCGCGGCAGAAAACATTCCGATTCCAGCAATCGTCAGAATGGCACCGACAAAGTCGAAAGTCTTTACAGTCTGCCAACACAAGGGCTCCCTGTCAACAAAGTCCTTTGGTACGCTGAAAACGGCGATGAATGTGAAGACCATGAAGATGATAGCAATGAGCCAGAAGGAAGCTCTCCATCCGAACAGACTTGCGGCAATGCCGCCAGATATTGTGCCAAAGACAAATCCCAATGGATTACCAGCCGAGAAACAAGCGAAGGCAGCGTTTTTGCGTTTGCCCGGCTTTTCGTAGACGTTTCCCAGGATTCCGACAGCCGGGGGCACCGCAGAGGCGCTGAAGAGACCAAGCACTCCGTTCAAGATATCCATCGTGATCGCGTCGTGAACAAATCCTGTGGCAAGACAGAAGACCGAAAAGAGGAATAGGGAGCCAACAAACATTGCTTTCCTTCCGAACATGTCTGCTAACCTACCGAAGAACAGTAGGAATGCACCACTGCTCAAAGAACAGGCTGAAGCAATCCACGTAACTTCGGCAGTCGACATTCCCAATCTGAGGTATGGTTAGAGTGCAATCATCATAGCCGAAGTGGGCATGTAAAGCAGACTCACGATCTTCCGATGAACGAGGATGTGACGGTGACTGATCCAGCCAGGAAGCTTGTCATCGCGATCGCCATAGTCGCACTCAGGACGAAGAGGATTTCCTGAAAGGTGGAAGTAAAGCAAGCCGGTCTTTGATTGCTCGTGCGAGTTGGTTCGATAGGAACCATGTGGTGTGTTGCGTCTTCGCTGGCTGCCACCGAGTGACTTGTTGGAAGGTCCTTCTCTTCATCGTTCTGGTCTCCCATGTTTGATAAAGCCTTTGTGCATGCAGCATGGCAAGAATGTTGTCAAAAAGTAGATCTCACCGAGTCAGCTGTTGGGTATCTAAAGATGCGTGAGCTAAGCAAGGTGTGCTCTTGGTCTTCCGGGAAAAGTGGAGGAGAGGCAAAGTGGCCCACGTCAACGATCTGCGACTGCAGTCGCGACTACATTTGGAAGTCCGGTCCGGTGGACAGAAATATTCTCTCAGAAGATAGAGGTATTTCTTGGTGTATGTACACCGACTCCGGTCCTCTGAGACTGTGTCATCAGGGATTGACAGATACTCGAAATTTCGCTCGTATTTGGATGAGACCAGCTAAAGTCTTACGCCAGAAAGCCGGAGATTGAAACATCCCAGCAGACCGCGGTTCTCCAGAGGTCAAGGAATCTGTGAATCTAACACAGCCGCCGACTCGTGGAGTACCAACATTCGGCACTATTGGCGACAATCCTGTGTCATCACGTTGTGTCGTTCGAGAGCCACAATATGAGCTCAGAGTTTGACCACCTCCCATCCTCCCAGATCGAGGGTCGATAAGACACCTCGCACAAGTCCTTGGGTTTCTTTGCCGTTCGCCCATTGTTTAGGTCCAGCCCAGTGACTGATGAAGCCCTCTGGACCAGAAACAATCAAGATGCGCTTGCCGAGCGAGCTGGCGCTGCCTGTCTTTGATGAAGTGCTCAACACCCTTTTGACGTCCTCGGGCTTGATCATGGCACCTTCTTCATCGACGTAGTAATCCACCAAAAGGGCTGGACGCTGACCATCTGCGACTCCTGGTTCTTGCTTGAGTTTCTCTAGCATAGACACCAGAGGACCTTTCTCGGTCCCTACGATGGGCTGATCAGACTTGACAGCCGCAGGAGATCGGGACCACCAGCTCCAGCCTTGCTTTGCCCGCGTGGTGTCATTGTATCCGCCGATGCAGTCCTCCCTCTTTCGGCTTGCCCAGAGAATGTGGATGGCTGCTTGGCCATCAAGCTTGTCCGTAGCCTGCACTGCTGGTGCAATGCCTGTACCGCCCACCAGGAAAACCACGCTGTTCACATCGTTTGGTAACACAAACTCAGCATGTAGACCACGGAGCTCAATCTCTGAGCCGATGGGCAATCTGTGGAGGAAATTCGATACCTCACCTTTCTGCTCTTTGCGTATCAAGAACCGAAGTTCGTCCATATGTTGTCCATCTTGCTGGGGTAGGCAAGTATATGACCTCGCAATTTGCAGTTGTGGCTGCTTGAATTCGACGCTTGTGATAGCTCTTTCCAACGTAGGCTCATCTTGGTCGACGACAACGTTGGACGCGGGTCTGAGACGAAATATCGCAGAGGTGGAGGAGACACTGTCTTTTCCGACCAGGGCATATTTGACAAATTCGCTCGGATCTGAGAGTCTTGTTCCTCGCTCTTGACTATATCGATTCTTCAAATACCATCCAAGAGGAAGGCCAATCGCAAATATCGCCAGCGCAGGTATGCCAATCCCATTCTTTCGCTTTCCGGCTTGATTTCTCGGCTGTTGCTCTTTTCCATCTTGGGTCGTCTCCTGCTCGGTCTTCAACGTTCTGTTCGAGTCGGCGTTGCTGGATGCGGCGTTGTCAATGTTTCGCAACAGGCGGCATTGCGAGAAGCGTGCTATCGAGATGCTCTGCAGTCGGCAGTCGTACAACGAGCGTCTCGTACCCAGGCATCTCCCAGTGCGATAGGACAAAGTCATTGTCAATAAACAAGACGACACGAAACCAAAATGCCGAGCAGATGATGGAGCTGCAGGGAACAACACCCAGAAGCCCCACGCGAGAAAGCTTGCCCGCGCCAAGTCTGAGACGGGCTCCTAGGAGCCTCACAAGCCTCAACCCTCCAACATCCTCTCTCTTTTCCAATATCAAGCACGTACCTGTAGTGACCAACAACAATCGCCAAATGTCTCGCGACCCGCGCGCGACGGTTATCTGCGCATCATCCGCACAACATCCAACAATGAGCCTATCCAAGGCCACTAACATGCACGCTTCTGCAAAACCGCTCCACTCATCATGTAGGTAGTAGCGATGTGCTGGCGAGGGGCCCAACGACGCCGACAGGAGTAGCAACTAAATTTAGCATCTGATATCCTGGTACATGCCCACGTTGTTACCAGGTTCGCTCTCTCTGATGATAAAGCGCCCCGCCGCCTTGAATCGCCTTTGTCAGTCGCAGTATCTGCCTGATTCCAAGTCAGTCAATCGCATACCGCAGAGATGGATTTTGTGCAGAAGAATCAATACAACAGTGTTGCGAATGAGTACCCATCCATCGAGGACGTGCCGCATTCCAAAGTGGAAGACGAACTGGTTAAGATTGCCCTAGCAGACTGCACCGGCTTAAAAGTGTTGGATCTCGGCGGGCGCTTTGGCCTCCACGCACGGCAGGCTCTGGACGCTGGAGCTTCTTGGGTAGACGTCGTCGACGTGAGTCAATCAATGCTGGATGTTGGCAAAGGCATCGAAGATGAAGCTGGCCGAGGCATCATCGGATGGCACCTGGCAGACATCTCAAAACCCCTGTCTGCACAGGTCCCCGATCTGCCACAGGACGGCTACGATGTAGTCATGGCAATCTGGCCTTTTGACCATGCCCGGACGGTCAAGGAGCTGGAAGGCATGTGGCGGAATGTAGCTGCGTACATGAAGCCTGGCGGCCGATTCGTTGGTGTTCGAGTTGCCAATCCATACGCTCAAAGTGCGAGGACTGGAAAGTATGGCAGTCAATTTCGCGATCTTGAAGAGATCGCGGATGGGGTCAATTATGAGTGCGCCATCCTTGCCACTCCTCGGTTTGCCTTCGAAGCAACATCAATGGAGACAAGCTACAGCGGCTCCACGGAAATACCTGAAAAGTACGGCCTTTGCGACGTCACGGTCTTACATCCCAAAGACACACAGACAGTCAAGAGAGACCCTGACTATTGGGCTATGCTGGTTGAGGATACTCACTTTGTGGCTTTCACTGCGAGAAAGAAGTGAGCGATACCACTTGAACTCTGTCACAATATCTTCATCGAAGCTATCCATCCACGCGGACCACGCGCTTATGCTTATCGTCAACGCCAAGCCACATAAGATCCGGACGACTGTCTATAGCAGCTGTCAGCACGCAAGTCGAACGCCTCGATAGCAAACTCAACTTACAGTGTCCAGTCGCATCCGCAAAAGTCTTATTCTTCGTGACTAAACTCAAGTCCAAGTCCGCGATGATAAGCTGCTCATTCGAATTCTTCGGCGCACTCAGAATCCTGCCATCGGGTCCAATAACCGCAGAACTACCCTCGATGGCATGACCCATGATAGGCCCACCGGCAGTCTTCATCTGCTCGATGCCAGCATCGGTGAGGACGGTCGTGGCATGCAAAACGAAGCTTTGCGATTCAATTGCGTAGGATTGAGACTGGTTCCGGCAGCCCTCGACGGACATGGAATAGAAGCCTGGAGAACCTTCAATGAAGGGATCGAGAGGCGGCCAGGCTGCGCAATGGATTTGTTCGCCTTGAGCAAAGGTATAGTACTTGAGCAAAGGTTGGATATGCTCCCAACAGGAAAGACTGCCCACTCTGCCCACGTCTACGACATCGACGACTTTGGCCAGGCATTGTCCACTCGCGTCGCCGAAGATGGTACGTTCCATATGCGTAGGCTTCATCTTCCGTCTGGTCATATTGATCTCCCCAGTCTCGCTAATCATTGCCTGAGCAATGTAGACGGATTCGCCATCCCGCTCCGAGAAGCCCAGCGCGACAGAGATTTGATTCTCGGCGGCGGCGGATTGAATCCGCTGCATCTGCGGACTGTCAATCTTGAGACAATTCTGGACATATTTCACGCCCAATTCGAAGTCAACGGGACGGCTCCAGATCCATGCTGGATACCCGGGGATCCAACACTCCGGGAAAGCAACGAGTTTGGCTCCTGCTTGGGCTGCTTCTTTCACGATCTTGACGGTCTTTTCGACTGTGGCATCGAGATCTAACCAGATGGGCTCGTGTTGAGTGACCTGGATGTGCCTTGGGTCAGCAAATTGCCGTCTCCTTGTGGTGAGACGTGAGTCTGTACCGCTACACGGACAGTTGCCGGACTTGTGGAGCCCATGGCGATTTGTCTTTGTTAATGAAACGGGGTGAACAAGTTGGAAGTCCTTGCAAGTGCGGAATCTACAGGTCCATATACTGATGCTGCACCTCAAGCTATTGAGCAGACGTACATCCAGCCCCAGCAACAATGGACTGAAGAACCTCCACCTTTAGCACTAATGTCGTGTGTAGGTAGCCAGCCTCCGTGAGCAATGTGGGGTAGGGGGTAAAAGTGGTAATGTTCACGGCCCGGGACACATATCAAACACTGGAGAGAAGATGTGTCCCGCGGTGTTTACTGGTGGCTTGCCCTTTAGAGTTATTGCTTCACGCAGGTCCTAGATAAGAGCTCTCGATAAGAGCTATCGATAAGAGCTCTGGCATTGGGAGAGTGTTCTCCGCACCAGATGGCAGACCGGACGTCCGCTTCATCTGCGGTGGCAAGCTACGGAGTTCGTTGCCAACAAGTTGAGATCATCTGGATGCCATCCACAGAGACGAGGAACGCACAGGCGCCACCAATAAGACGTTTTGCCTTGCGTAACTTGATGACTTGAGCTCGCTCGAAGATTGGAGCGGGAGGCACAAGACGTAAGCTTGAGATCCAGCAAGTGTGAGCCCGTGCTGACTGTTCCAGACACTTGCAATTCTTTGGGCGTCCACGAGGTCATGGTGCTAGAGCCGCAGCAGCAGTTCTTTGAGTATGTCGGATGCCATGACACTGCTGGCATGCTTGCCGCTGTTTGGACGGAACACCGCGATCTGGAGCGGGCCCATCGACGGTCGCTTCAAGTGCGCCACCGCAGTAGGATGCTGTCTGTATAGGCGAATGAATCGCGATTTCCATCGCTGTATTGAGCTGATTGCGCGTCGGGACAGTCTGTGCGCGCATGCACGTACGACCACAGCAACCTGCAGCAAGACAAGCATCATGGGCGTCATTAGCGTTGAGCTAATCTGGAAGGTGGTACCTGGGCTGGGGTTCTGGCCCTGTTGATGTCAGTCAGGGCAGGTGGAAGGCATGCTCGCGTGCCTTGCTTTGAACCACACCTCATTCTTCCCCGAGGTCAGGCCAGCATTTCGACGACATCGACTCACCCTACGTGCCAATCAATCAACCAATCAATCTATCAAAAATCAATTTAATCTGTCAAGAACCCTAGCAGGAAACCTACGACCATGACATCCACGACGCCCACAGGAAAGAAGCTCCCGTCAGAGCATCTCGATGCTGCACAGCGGGCACTCAGCACCGTGACCGAGAATGCAGCGCCCAGGGCTGGAGACGACCCGACAGCCCATCTGCATGCTCCGGCGGCGAAAGAAGAAGCGCACACTTGGATGAGGAGCATCTTCCCGTACAACACACTCCAGGAGTTTGAAACTGCCTGGCATCTGGGCAACTACGTCCTCGACCGGCAAACGGGCGAGAGGTCCTTCGAAGAGATGAGCATCTACGTTCGGGCATGTACCCGTCTCCGTGTTGATGCAGTGGTGTTACTGCCATACTGACACAATTCAGCTCGGGATGCACCTTTTGTACTACGGCTCTGAGCAAGAGAAGGCTCTGCATTGGAAGCGAACCCTAGATGTTCTCCGCGATCAGAGCTTGAAGATGGGCAAGCAGTACGATGCTCCAGAGAGCAAACAACACATTCAGCCATTCATCGAGAGTTTCCACTTGGAGAACACACTTCCGGAGCTCAAAGTAAGCACTTGGCTTGCCGCCAAGGGCATGTACTAACGAGGCACACAGGAGCCTGATCCAGCCAAGTACAAGACCTTCAATGAGTTCTTCGCCCGCGAATTGAAGCCAGATGCTCGTCCCATTGCAGAACCAGATAATGATCGTGTGGTATCCAGTCCAGCAGACTGCCGACTCACAGTCTTCCCGACCATCGAACTGGCTACCAAGTATTGGATCAAAGGCTTTGGCTTTTCTCTCAGCAAGTTGCTGGGCTCCGATGACCTTGCTAAGAAGTTCGAAGGCGGCAGTATCAATATCGCCAGACTAGCACCTCAGGACTACCATCGATGGCACTCCCCAGCGTCAGGCACGATACACAGTATTACTGACATTCCGGGAACATACTACACCGTCAACCCGCAAGCCATCAACGAAGAGGGCACTGTGGACGTCTTCTGTGAGAACAAGCGTTCAGTCATGACGATGACACGATCATCCACTGGCTCGCTTGTCGCCGTCGTTGCCGTGGGTGCCATGCTTGTGGGAAGCATTCGATACAATCCAGGCATTGGCGTTGGAGCCGGTGTGCACAGAGGGCAATGTTTGGGGGCTTTCTTATACGGTGGCAGTACTGTCATCGTATTGTAGGTGGACAGTCCGTATTCGAAGGGAACATCTGGCTGACATTCCCACAGATACCCCAAGGGCGAAATCGATCTGGACCAGGATCTTGTGAAGAATTCGACCGAAAAGGGCTGCGAAACTCTGGTGAGAGTCGGCTGGAGGGTGGGAGCAGGTCCATCATAGAGAGTCTTACTTTAATCATTCGTCCAGAGGGTTAGAATGTGGTGTACCGCAAGCTATACTGAAACCAGCTCTGCAAAAGTTTGGCCTGGTGAATACCTCCTCTCATATTGCTTTCTCAAATATTGGCGGAAATCAGCATCATCGGCTGTCACGGCGTCTCTTGTCGTGGTAAGGGGACCTCGATCGACTTCGGTGCCGTTGGCGATGATGCTCGCGGCTTCTCGAGCGCTCCTCGTAATGTCTGCGTCTTCTGTGCCGAAGTTCACGCTCCCTGCTTCGAGATCTCTCCTTTCTATCTCGTGATCTTGATGTTGAACGATGCCGATGTCTGTGTCTCCGGTCGCTGTCCGGTTGCCTTGACCTGTCACGAGAACGTCGCCGCCTTTTCTCGTCTCTATCGTCGCGGTGACTGCGTCTCCTTTCGCGACTTTGACTGCGATCTCTTCTCCGCTCATCGCGTCCACTCCTCCTTCGCTCGCGGTCTCGATCTCCTCCCCGCGACGATCCAATTCCAGCGGGCTTATCTGCATGTCCCTCCCCGTCATCAAGCGCTTCCTTCAAAGCCTTGTTCACGTCCCTCTGGTTCAACTTGCTTTCTCCCAGCGGCACGTTATTCGCATTTGCTCTATCTGGCACCGGCAGACCCAAGGCTCGCGCCATAGCATCTTCCTCCGCCTCTTTCACTTTCCTCAACTCTTCTCGCTTCCTCTCCTGTTCTTTCTCTGCTCGCTCTTCGGGTGTGAGCTCTGCATCGTCAGCCTTGGCGTACCAGCCGAGGTCTCTGTGCTTTTGCCAACGTCCGACCGGTGCCATGACCGAGTGTCCCAGGTAATTCTCGCGGTGATTTGAGGATTTGACATCGTCCCAGCTGAAGTTCACGCCGCCGCGTGAGCCCTCTTTGCGGACTGTCTGGAGTAGGTCCATCTTCGTGGTGCTCTCGGATGTGTTTGTAGGTCGTGGCGGAGTTGTTAGTAGTAGTTCCGACTTGACTGAAGCAAGAAGCTCCGGTCGGCAGTGCGGCCCGAAGATAGTGAAAGCGCGCTGACGCAGGGACGGACCCGACTAGAGGTGCTGCCCTGTGGAGCTTAAACGTGGCCTTCGCAATTGCTGACGATCAGATGCTTGCAACAAATCTCTGAAGCTTCCACAGCTTCGTCGCTTCTCATTTAAGGAAGATGGGCAAGCATTGGGGCGTCAGCACGTTGCTGGCCTCCGCATTCGCTGCGCTGGCTGCAGCACAAGACACCAATGTCTTCAGCAAAGCGTCCAACGACAGTCTGCTCTGGGGACCTTACCGATCGAATCTTTACTTTGGCGTACGACCCCGAACACCGAAATCGCTATTGACAGGACTGCTTTGGTCTCGCGTGGAAGATTTTGTTTCCGTTCAAGAGAATATCCGATACACTTGCGAACAACATGAGGGGATGGCAGGATATGGCTGGGATGCGTACGACCCGAGAACAGGGGGTATTCAAGTGATCCACGACAAGGGAAATGGAATTGATATCGAGACGAGCTTCGTCAAGTTTGACGAAGGCCGAGGAGGCTGGGCAGCGAGGATCAAGGGCACACCCAGAGAAGATGCAGAGCCAATGGAGGCAGTCCAGTACAGCAGCGGTGGGCAAGAGATGAAGACAGCAGTCTGGTTCACTGTGAGCGCTGAGGGGCTTGGTAGTGTGCAGCCACAAGAAGTGGAGAACGCCGATGAGCTGGGCTACGAAGGCGACGTTGTGCTAGAAGGACAGACCAACGATCTGGGAGACTTCAAGCTTACTATCACTGAGCCAAAGGGAACAAACCATCCTGCGCATACGCACCCTTCTTACCAAACCAAGCCCCTGTCTAATGCCTTTGTACATTCGCTTCAGGTTCCCGAAGAAGCTCTTTGGCAGGCCAAAGGTAAGTAGTTTTGCATTCCACGGCCGCTTCCTGGGGATGCTGATTCTGACCAAGATTTCTTGCAGCGCTGCTTTTCAGTTCGATGAAGACCACCATTGATCAATACATAGAAGAGTACACCAAGGAGAATATGCCGCCTCCATGGCAGACCTACACTATCCAGAATCAGCCCGGTCAAGGCAACATGCACCTGATACAGAAAGTACTCGAAGGTCCCTTCGAATTCGATGTCTTCTTCACGCCTGACTCTGCCACGCCAAAGTCATCCGAAGATCTCAGCAAGGCCATCGCAAAGGTGACGGCTCAGTTCGATAAGAAATACCAGGTCGTCCACAAGCCCCAAGCTCCCTTCAAAGATGAAAAGTATCTCGGCTTCAGCAAGTCGCTGTTCAGCAACCTGATCGGAGGCATCAGCTACTTCTATGGCGACCAAGTCATCGACCGCTCTTATGCTCCGGAATACGAGGAAGAAAATGAAGGTTTCTGGCAGGAGGCCGAGGAAGCGCGTGGCCGCAATCAGCAAAAGCTTGAAGGGCCATATGAGCTATTCACTTCCGTACCGTCTCGGCCTTTCTTCCCGCGGGGATTCCTGTGGGATGAGGGTTTCCACCTACTGCCTATCCTGGACTGGGATGCGGAGGTGGTCATGCAGATTCTAAGCTCCTGGTTCAACACCATGGACGAGGATGGCTGGATTCCCAGGGAACAAATCTTGGGCTCGGAGGCTCGAAGTAAAGTTCCCGCGGAGTTCCAAGTGCAATACCCTCACTATGCCAATCCGCCAACTCTGTTCATTGCTCTTGAGGCTCTTGTCGACAAGATTGAGGGCAAGGCTGGTTCTGGAGTTGCCTTGGACGAACAGAGTCAGCAGACCCTGGGAACAATTGGCGGAGAAGTCCTTGCAAGTCCTGAATCTATCAAAGCTTGGCTGAGGCAGCTCTACCCATTCCTTCAAAAGAACTTCGAGTGGTACCGTAAGACTCAGTGGGGGGATTTGAAGTCGTATGACCGGGAGGCTTTCAGCTCAAAGGAGGCGTACAGGTGGCGAGGAAGGACTCCACGGCATATCTTGACGTCTGGTCTTGACGATTACCCGCGCGCGCAACCACCGCATCCAGGTGAGTTGCATGTCGATCTGATCAGCTGGATGGGTCTCATGAGCAGAAACATCTACCGTGTTGCTAGCTTTCTTGGAGAGAAAGATGACGAGATCAAATACGGGAAGATCGTTGAGGCCATTCGCAGGAATGTGGACGACTTGCACTGGTCGAAGAAAGACAAGACGTATTGCGATGCGACTATTGATGACTATGAAGAGAACGTGCTGGTGTGTCACAAAGGATACATCAGTATCTTCCCATTCATGAGCGGCTTGCTGGGCCCTGATCACGAGCATCTGAAAGATGTTCTCGATTTGATTGGCGACGAAGAGGAACTATGGAGCCCCCACGGAATTCGAAGTTTGAGCAGGAGCGACGAGAACTACGGAACAGACGAGAACTACTGGCGAAGCCCGGTCTGGATGAATATGAACTACCTGATCGTGAAGGAGCTCTACGTAAGTCCTTGCATGACCCTCGGATGCCTTGAAATAGAAGCTGACAGTTTCGCAGAACATTGCCTCGCAGCCTGGTCCGCAACAGAAGCGGGCGGGCACCATGTACAACGCACTCCGCAAGAACTTGATCGACACTGTCTACAAGTCTTGGCTAGAGACCGGATTCGCGTGGGAGCAATACAATCCCGAGACCGGCGTTGGTCAGAGAACACAGCACTTCACCGGCTGGACAAGTCTCGTCGTGAAGATTATGGCCATGCCAGAGATCGGCAAGAAGGGCGGCCACGATGAGCTATGATTTGAGTTCCTTGAAGATACATCGCTGTAAACTACATAGATCAAAAGCACCTCGAACATTACACGGCAACATCATCCGTCTGACCAATGATGCCTCCGTACCACGTTACTCCCGTCAATAGTATCATCGTATCACTATACCGCAGCGAAAGAAGGCAGCACTCTTGAAGGAGCATGTGAACGGTTGCCTCAGGCCGAAACCTGGATTTCGGGACACCCTCGGCCTCGGCTTATCGAGGTACGATGCCGGGCCACATCGCGTCGCGTACCCTCTTCCTCGATCCCATCTGGCACGAAGCCATCAACCAGCAGGAACGGCATGTAGCAATGGCCACCAAGCGGCTCCTCAAAGAGCTCGACGCCTTCCAACGCGAGCCTTCGCCGGCCCTCTCCGTGCTCGAGCCGCGAAGCGACGAGGACCTCTTCCACCTGACAGCAGTCCTGAGAGGGCCCGAGGGAACGGCTTACGAAGGTAAGGAACCATGTCAAGTTTCAAACCCAATACAATACAAAGAAGCTGAAACTACAGCTTTCTTTTCTCTTGGGCAGGTGGAAGGTGGAATCTCTCCATCACCATCCCATCTGCCTACCCCAACAGTCCGCCCGAAATCCGCTTCCAGACGCCCATCTGCCATCCGAACGTCAACTTCAAAACCGGCGAGATCTGTCTGGACTTGCTCAAGACGAGTTGGACGCCGGCGTATGGGATTGTGAGCACGTTGGAAGCTGTGCAGCAGCTCTTGTCAGCCGGAGGGGAACCGGATAGTCCGTTGAATATTGATATCGCGAGGCTGTTGAGGGATGGGGATCTGGTCGGTGCGGAGGCCCTGGTGAGGTTTTACACGCAGCTGTTGGCTGTCAGAACATGAGGAGGTTGATTTGTGGAAAAAGGCCGAACACGAAAACAGAGCTTATGTTCCATCTCGACTCTCACTCTCTGCGTCGCTGGAACAGTTACATGTCTAGTTATGGCTCTTCATGTTAGCGAACGTCGGGTCCGCAGGATTTCAAGGAGTATGCTGTATGGGTAGCATCAATTACGATGTTACCCCATGCTTGAGAACGCTTGCCCCACTGCAAGACTACCCTATCATTTCAGGTGCTGCGATGGAAGCGCCTCGCTATTGTACATATGGACCACTCAGCGCCGAACCCAAGCATCGTCATTACCTGGAGCAAGAGCTCTCAGATGGTCGTTGATTGTACATCCACACCGCTCCCGTATGCATTTGCTTGAACGCAGAGTGAAGGCAGTCCGGAATTGTATCTCTTGTTCCCGGCGGCTTTGATGAGTCGAATATGCGTTGTTCTTGTTGTAGTGTTGAGAACACTTGACGAGAGTCGGAGAGCGCTCTAGAGCCGTGATGGCTTGTCCTACGAGCGCCCAGCACCAGCTTCACCGCCTCCGCGAGGTCCACGACCACGTCCGCCGCCGCCGCGACCGCCTCGGAATTCTCCGTCACCACGACCGCGACCGCCTCGGAATCCTCCACGGAATTCGCCTCGACGACCTCCACGTCCGCGAAACTCGCCATCACCACGCGGGCGACCACCTCGTCCACGGTGACGATCTTCCACTTGATGGAAACCATCATCTGCTGCGCGCGTAGATCCAGTGCCGGCAGACACATCAGCCCAGCCGTTAGCAGAAGCAGGCTCAGCGCCCCAGCCCTTGTCCTTCTCCTCGCCGGCCACCTTAATATCCCAGCCCTCACCTGCCAAGTTACCAGTACCTGCAGCTGTTTCGTAGGAAGGCGGCTCATCCGCCCAGCTTGTGCTCTGCGGCTGCTGCTGTGGCGGGGCTGCAGCGACGGGCACGTCAACCTCCTCCGAAGGACGAGGGATCACCTCGTAGCTTTCCTCGAGACCACCATTCTCGGCACCAGCAGATGCTCCACTGGCATCCGCAGTCCAGCGCTCTCCAGCAAGGTTGCCAACGTCCCCAGCCGATACTGGAGCAATGGCTGCCGGATCAGCAGTGCCTTGGGTCGATGTGCCATTCTGTGCCGGCGTTCCCATCTCGGTCAATCCGGCATGCACTAGCGTTGGATCTGAACCGACATCGCCGCTCGTAGCTTCGGCAACCTGATCAACCCAGGCCTCCTCAGTCTGGAAGGGAGCGTATTCGACGGAAGCCTTCTTCACGTGTGCATCTGTGTCACGCAATGTCAGCATCCATGTCGATTAAGCACGTGACCTCGTGAACGACATGCGTTGCGTGAGGGTAAGATTGATATGACTCACAATTGACCGGCAGAGGAATGCCGTCGATACTAGGCACCTGCTCCTGGGTGCCCTCGATGAGGTTGACTGCAGCATCGACGGCTTTCTGATCGCCACCATATACCAGCAGCAGGGTACCCTCGAATGCCCTACTCTCGTCCGTATCCGCTTCTTCTTCAATGTTGCGCTTGTGAGCAGCAGCCCGCAGAAACTGCGAGAATACTAGCAGCTTCTCCCGAAGTTCGCTCTCTGATGTATTGACGCTCTCTGACCGAATCTCCTGTCTCACCTTCTCCAACTCTTGTTGATGCTGAGACGCAAGCTCCTCTCGCAGCTTGCCGATCTTGGTCTGGTAGTCTGCATCGAACTTGCGGTAATGTTCCTGACGCTCTTCTAGCTCGGCCAGCTGAGCTTGCAGTTGAGGCTTCTTCTGAGCAGCGGCACGCTGGTCGATGTTGATCTTGCGTTGGGCGACTAGGTCGTCGAGAGATACTCCAGGATTCTCGGCAAGTATAGCATCGAGCTTCTGCATGGCCGAGAGCTTCTTGTTGACGTTGCGGATCTGCTTCTGCAGCTCCTTGAGGTATGCATGCTCGGACGAAGCATCGTTGTCAGCCATGTTCGAACTGTCTTTGGACGGCTCCTCTGGCACAGCTGTAGCACTGTGGTTGGCGCCGTTTGTGGCCTCGGCCTTTGCTTTCTTCTTGCGAGCAGACTTGGAATCTGCGTTGACGGGCACTGGGTTCTCGACAGCTGCCGCAGCCATAATGTCGTGTGGTCGTGAGAGGGTTGGGTTTGTGTCTGAATTCGAAGAATGCACGAGGCCAGACGTATTTGAGTAGTCAGTGGTGCTGAAAAGGGGCTGTTACAGGCAAGGGTGTTGGTGTGTTAGTTGGTGAGATTCTTCTTAAGGTCGTGTGCTCGTCAAACATGCAAGCATGCAAGGTAGGATGTCACTTAAGGTTTAGCGCCGCTCAGATCCGTTATGGAGCTTCATCTGATTAGATACCTCCTGCTACAGAGCGTAGCACGCGCTGCTTCTTCGATATGCCACTCTGTTCGACTTCAATCATCTCTCATACTTCTGCACATTTTTTCTGCTACAACCCACTCGAAATGCTGAGTCTTCTTTGACGAAGTGAAGAATCTCAGATTTCCGCTGCCAACGCGCTTCCTGGCCTACGCCTCTTCCATATCGCTTTCCTCTCGAGACTGTTGACGGCGCCGACGCTGCTTGCTTTACTACTTGCCACCTGGATAGAGTAGAGACCGGCCACTCTTTTCCAATGGTCTCTCATAATTCACAAGCGCTCGCGAAGCGCAACACCGACATGGCGCTCATGCCGCCGCCTCCGGCGCCCAAACGGCAGAAGCGGCCTGCGAAAGTACTGGATGAAGATGTGTATTCGGATGCGCTAGCGCATATCATCGCTCGGGACTTCTTTCCCGGTTTGCTGGAGACGGAGGCTCAGAAAGAGTACATGGAAGCGCTGGACAGCAGCAACAAAGACTGGATCCGAGAAGCAGGCAGGAAGTTGACCCAAGTCATGACGCCAGTGCCTGAAGGTCAGAGGAGAGCGGGTAGACGGACAAGTTTCACACCCCGACGACAGGCCACCGTTGGTGAGACGCCGCGCGGATATTTGGGTGAGACGCCGCGCGGATATCTGGGAGCGACGCCTGGGTCTACGCCCATCAACGACGATTTCGCGCCGGAGCAGAAGCCCGAGGTCGATGTGAACATGTCGCTCGGGGCCTTCCAGGCGAAATACACTTCCGAGGATAATGAGAGTTTCAATGCGCTTCTGGACAAGCAAAATGAGAAGCGGGCCGCGAAGTACGGCTTCTTCCACAACGGCAACAAGATACCGTCTACAAGACAAATAGCGTATCGGGAAAACCAACAAAGACTTCTAGAGACCGGTAGTGGCTCTTCTACCGCGCTTATCACGACGAATGCTAGTGGAGAAGAGCGGCGCGCGGTTGCGGCGGCAAGGCCCTCCCAAGACTTGGACGACCGGCCAGCGTCTCTTGATAGCTTCCCCAATCAACAAGGGGCGCGGAACCATTTCATGTTCGGTCCAGATAGCGTGGAAGATCGCTTGCACACAAGAGCCCGGCAATCAGAGCAGTCGTCTTTGGCAGCTCCCAAAGCTGTGGCGTATTCAGCTACTCGCTTTACCACCACAGCCGATCCACCTGAGAACCTCACAGCTCCGAGCCCATCCCTGAGCGCGATAGACGCGGCGATCGCTGGACGTCCGAAATCATCCGTCTCCGAGGCTGGCTTCAGTGGTGCGGAAACACCCCGCGTCAATGGGTATGCATTCGTAGATGCTGAGCCAACACCGAGCGAGCTGGGAGATGCAGTGACTGATGAGGACGCCGATGCTGTGGAGCGTGAAGCGGCCAATCAGTTGCTGCCGAAAGTGGACGAGAGCGGTCCAAATCCCTTCAAGATCTCTGAACGCAGCAAGCGGGAAGACCTTCACCTGAGGCTCGTGGAGAAAGCAGATGCGGGGAGAAGAAAAGGCGGTAGGCTGGAACAGCTGCGCAATCTTGGAATCACTCCAGGACGCACGCCAACACCACGATTCGCCAGTGGTGCAGGTGTCAAGAGAGGCGCAATGACGCCGGCAGCGCAGAAATTAGCCGACAGAGTCAGTACGCCGAGACGAGGAAGTAGCATGTTTGGTTCCGAGAGCTCGAAGAAATCTAGCTGGACGCCTACACCACGCACGAAGCGAGCGGGGCAATGATAATAGGACCGGGAGCAGCATTGTTTGAATGGAAACACATTGACTTGAGTTAGTAGACACCTGCCGACCTGCCCCGCGGACTCAATACTGGTGCAACAGCCGTGGTAGCAGGGGACAGGCAGCCGAGCTGATCGGACAGCAGCTTCGATGGAACAGTAATCAGGCAAGTTGCATCTCCATTTTCCGCCGTCAAGACGCGCATAAGCACACTCTCCTTTTCCATACTCTCACCCAGTCGTTACTTGCATGCAACGGCGAGGCGGATCCAGCTATGGTACCCTGCCGTGCCTCTCCAGCTTCGGTGCTCGGGCCTGAGACTTCGGAAGAGACTGTCTGAAGGCATCCAGCATGGTCGGATGTTGTTCGAAGCGGGATAGCTGCGAGCGTGTACCTGGATGGCGTTTCTCGGGGGCACGAGCTCGACTGCCACGCGGGCCAGAGCCGGTGGATCGATCAATCCGGGGTTCATGGCTGATGACGGGCGTTCGATGACTTGCATTAGCTTTCCGAGGCAGGTACCCGTTTTGCACCACACAATGCTCTGATGGCGAAACCTGAGACTCTGTTCGCAAGATGAGGAAGCTGCAGTGCTTGGGAGGATGTTTGCGCGTGGTGTAGGAGAGGGCTCCTGCTGCTGCAGAGTCGCACTGAGGGAGGGGCACGGCGAATATGCGGTGGTCGGTGAGGAAAGGTCCAGGAGCTGGCGAGCCAGTGAAGCTCATGCACCCCGGTGCGGCGGAGATCTTAGATCGATCTCGCATCGTGCACCGAGATCTATACCACTACACAGCCTTTGTCGCCGTCCATCGGTATGTCGATAGGGAGAAATACGGTGTGAATTGGCCAAGCTATTTCTACCGATTCCTCGACCAACGAACGGTAAATGAAAACCCCAAGTGCAGCAGGCACGCTGTATACTCGAATTTAGATGACTTCGAAGCGGAATGTGTAGACTGCATGCATCAAAGTAGCCTCCTCCATACGACCCCTTCGATATCTGTGTCCTCGAGATGCCGCTTTGGAACTATCGTGGCGGCGGGTGCGAGATCTGGAGACTTCTCAGGCGACCTGTCCCACCGCTTTTACACGCTGGTCCGTGCACACTCACCCTCGCACCTCCTTCCGACGTCGCTCGATCTCCCAAATGCCAGACAGACCTGCACCTTCCAGTCCTCGACACCACCTGCACACCCTCCCGCCTGATCCCGAGACTGCCCTGCCGCCCTCGCCCTGCTGCCTTCCATTGCTGCCCTGCTGCCGCGCCCCGTCTCTGCCCACCGATGGAAGTCACGCTCTTTTTCTAGGAGGCTGCGACCATCGCGAGACGAGCACCTGCATCCAACGCGTCGGGCGCGACAGGGTTACGCCTCCACTCCTCGACTTCTGGCCGCGGCCTCTCTGCGAGCCGAGCGGGCGAGGAAGCGGAACCTCCATCCACCTCCAGGTTGCGCGCACCTCGACTCCTGCTCCGCACCCATACCCCCCCCATTCGCGCCGCCATGGAAGCGACTGGCGACATCGCGGTTGTGCCTGCGGGCGCGACGGCGACAAAGCCTCCATCGCCTGAGCCGGACGTCAAAGACACCATCGAGCAAGCGCCCGTCGCCAAACCTGCGACCGCCCTGACGCCACCCACCAGCGAAGAGATGAACCACGACCTCAAGGACGAGTCCGACTCCGATCTCACCGATCTTGAAGATGAGGAGGAAATCAAACCAGACCACTACTGGGATGAGGAGAATGGCGGCAGAATTCCAGTCTTCAAGCCGACCATGGACCAGTTCCGCAGCTTCAAGAAATTCATGGAGAAGGTGGATCACTACGGAATGAAGTCGGGCATAATAAAAGTCGTGCCTCCGCAGGAATGGTGAGCATAAGTCTTGTGCTAAGATAAATGTGGATCTTGCTGACCGCACTCCAGGCGGGATTCTCTACCGGCATTGGACGAACACGTCAAGCGAATCAAGATCAAGAACCCAATCACACAGGAATTCAACGGCACCTTCGGTACATACACCCAGCAGAACGTTGAAAAACAGCGGTCATACAACCTTCCGGAGTGGAAATCCTTGACCGAACAGACCGAGCACCAGCACCCTGCAAAGCGAGGAGAGCGGCGGCGTAATCAAGCTCAAGTTGTTCGAGGTGGTGGTAATCTTCGCGGTCGTGCTGCAGCGATCAAGGCAGAGAGCGAGGAGGGCACCCCGAAGCCCAAGAGAAAGCCTGGTCGACCGAAGCGTGGTCAGGCAGTCACCGAGGAGCCCGCCTCAGATGATGAGTCTGCCAAGACCCAGGAGCCTGCCACACCCAAATCACCGCCGGCGAAGAAGGCCAAGGGCAAGAGAGGAGCCGCCACCTCCAGGGGAGCAGGCCAAGCCAAATCAGTCTCCTCTCGCAGACTAAACAATACCTCTGAGTCCGTTGACCGTATCGACGAGAAGGCATTCAAGAACTTCGACTACCGCCTTGAAGGTCTCGATGAATACACGCCAGAGCGCTGCGCTGAGCTCGAGACGATTTACTGGAAGAGTCTGGCTTTCAACCAGCCAATGTACGCCGCCGACATGCCTGGATCCTTGTTCGAAGACAAGACGACAAGCTGGAACGTGGCACACCTGGAGAACCTCCTGGACGTCCTGGGAACCAAAGTACCCGGTGTCAATACCGCCTACCTGTACATGGGTATGTGGAAGGCGACCTTCGCGTGGCACCTCGAAGACGTCGACCTCTACAGTATCAACTACATTCACTTTGGCGCTCCGAAGCAGTGGTACAGTATCTCTCAGGAAGATGCTCGGAAATTTGAGCGCGCCATGAAGCAGATTTGGCCCGTGGATGCGAAGAATTGCGACCAATTCTTGCGGCACAAGACCTACCTCATTTCACCAGACGTCCTTCAGAAGCAATACGGCGTCAAGGTGAACAAGCTGGTCCACTACGAGGGCGAATTCGTCATCACCTTCCCGTATGGCTATCACTCTGGCTACAACATCGGATACAACTGCGCAGAGTCTGTCAATTTTGCCACGGAATCCTGGCTCGAATTTGGCCGCATCGCTCGCAAGTGCAATTGCGAAGCAGACAACGTCTGGGTTGATGTTGGCGAGATTGAACGTAAGCTGAGAGGCGAGCCAACACCGGAGTACATCGAGGAAACAGACGACGAAGATGAACCCGAAGAAGAGGAGGAGGGCAACCTTCCTACTCCGCCTGCCAGCGTCAAGGGCCAGAAAGCTACGAAGAAGCGCAAGCGAGAGGTCAAGAAAGAGGAACCCAAGAAGAAGAAGAAGATTCGAATCAAGATCAGGGTACCCACCCGGGAGCCGTGTGTGATGTGTCCGAATGACAACCCTTGGGAAGACCTCCTACCTACCGACACCGGCAAGAAGGCCCATCGTTCCTGCGCTTCGTTCACCCCGGAGACTTACATTATCAACGTGGATGGTCAAGAGAAGGTTTGCGGCGTGGCGAACATCGACAAAGCTCGACTCGAGCTCAAGTGCAACTTCTGCCGCTCGAAGCGTGGCGCTTGCTTCCAGTGCTCCAGTAAGAAGTGCACTCGCGCATTCCACGCTACGTGCGCGGTTGCTGCAGGTGTACTTATTGATGGGGGCCTGGTGCCAACGTTTGGCGAAGACGGCACTGAGTACTACGAGGAGGGCTTCGATTTCCGCTGCAGATACCACAGACCCAAGATGCCAAAGGTGGTCAACGTTGACGCTTTGGAGAAGAATAGTCTCATCCTGGACTACGCCAAGGGCCTAAAGCGTAACGACACCGTTCAAGCGCAGCATGTTGGAGGAGAGGTTTACGGTGGACTTGTGGTGGAGAATCGACCAAGCGAACAGACCGTTTTGGTCGATGTTCTTCCAGACGGGTATGTTGACGCTCAACCTTTGTTGTCACGAGCTAGAGCTAACTGCACTGATAGCGATCGCGTGGAAGTCGAGTACAAGTGGCTGTGTGTTTTAGACCCGGATGATTCAGTCAGACCTAAGCCTACCGCTGCTGCTTTGCCCATGCCCCAGAACAAAGACAAGAGGAACTTCTCACTCGCCAATCGCCAAGACGGCGTTCCGAAGCAAGACGAGCCTTTCCATACCGACCCGGAGTTCAAGTGGTTCGACTTCTACAATTATCACACGCCACCACCTGGTTATCAGACCGTTCTCTTCAATGCGCCGGCGAAACTGCAGGTCAACGTGGACGAGGGGAACACGATCTTCTACTATCTGCCCGAGGTTTCCACAGAAGCCAAAGTCTACTTCACAGACAAGCCTGGCTCAAGGGACATCTGCGCAAAAGCTAACTTCATGGACCGTGTGCAGCCGCCGAAGACATCTCAACAGTACTCTGCGGCGAAGCAAGCTATTGCACCTGCGCATGTCAATACGTTTGCACGCATTCAGCCTCAGCCGCAGACTTCCGTCGGTGCTCGTAACGAGAAGCCTTATGTCTACAAGCCGAAGGAGCCAGCTAAGCCAAACGTGTATTGCGCAGTTGACCATCATGCTTTGAACAACCAACGCAGTCTTATTGCTGACGGCTATCGACGCCCCTCGGCCTCATTCGGCCAGCCACAGCAGCCACAGCAGCCGATCCTGCCGCATCACTCGCCGCAGCATGGCCATGGTGCACACTACGGGTACCAGAGCAGCGAGCACAGCCGCGCCTCGACCCCACTACGACCCTTTTCGCAAGACCACTACTATTCATCGCGGACGTTGCCGGCGGCGTTTTCAGGCGAGTATTCGAGATTCAGGCGGGAGTCGCAAGGCGCCCAGACGATGCAGCGGCCTAACATTGATTCAGCCGTTATCGTTCCGAACTACCAGTCTGTCTCCTCCCAGAAGACAGCACTCAAGCAAAGTGTCGCGCCGCCTACCCCTCACAGCAGCAGCTCGTGGCCTGGGCTACCTGGCTGTTCAGCTGGCTCCGGACTTCCACCAAACCCATATGCGCTCGGCGCAGGAAGTCCGCCGTCTTCTGTGCCACACAACCATCACTCTCCCCCCATTGGTGCCCCGATGACCCCTACTACGTCAATGTCCTCCGGCCCCAAGTCAGATGGCGCGCAGACCGATCAGGGATATCTTCACAATCTGAGGCAGTACCCATACTTGCTGAACAGTTACTGTCGGAGCGCGAAGGAGTACGAGTCTCCGTACGCAGTAGGAGGAGGCTTCACGCCCAAGTATCAACCACTTGAGCTTCAGAAGTCGGAAAAGGGCGGCGAACGCAAGCCGCTACATACACCAAACAACTCCATGTCTGCGTACGAGGCCGCCAAGCAGAATAGCCAACAGTGGACACCTCCATCACAGATGTGGGATCGGGCCGGTTTGGCACACAAGCAGCAGACACCGCCGCCCCAACAGCAGCAACCACAGCTCTATCAGCAGTTCGGGCCACGCAACTATCCGCCTGCGATTCACCAGACCCCGCAGGATTTTCAGCGGCAAATCCAAGGCCTTCCAAGCACAGCCAGTCGTGACGGCGCGCACGCTCGCATGCTTCGTGATCAAGGCTACATGCCGTACGCGCATTATCCCCCGCATCACATACCTCATCGTAATAGCTTTGGCCAGGCGTACGATGGCACAAAGATGTGGAACAGTCCACAAGCTCCAACGCCGAGCCCCTTATCAGACCCCAATACGCCTGGTTATGGTCGTGGTCATACTCCTACTAATTCAGGTCACTGGGCCATGCTTCCGCGAACAGAATCAGGACCTCATCGGGCATCAGGTGCAGGGTACGGCCCAATGCTTCCACAAATGGGGGGTAACGAGACATGGCGGTACAATTAGAAATGATGCTATTGACATGAGGCTTTGATGGGAGGAAGGTTGCTTGGCAATATGTGCGATACCACAGAGCGTGCTGCGCAGACAGAACAGCGGCGACGCACGTGTTGATGACCTGGCGTTCTTTTTGATTGGTGTAATTACTACGCGCGGTCGCCAGATCTCAGGGGGCTCGAGAAAGGGCAAGAGAAAGACACGACTAAATCGCAGAAATGAGAGAGTCCACTCCTGAAGTGATTGAATGAATGAGCATGGTTCACGCTGCCTTGGTGGCCTTCTTCTTTCCATTCTCTCCAAGACGTTCTTATGAGTCGCGTGCGATGGTGCTACACACTGGTTCCAATTGATATCCACGCACGAGCCGAGCCCTCCGAGTCGGCCCCTGCAGTTGGGAGCAGCGGCCCGCTGTTTCAAGAGGCTGAGGTTCCTTTGACCTCTCAGCTGTCGACCTCGACCTCTTCACTCCAACAAGAGCCCTTGTTGATCATTGCGGCGCTTGCAGAGACCAGCCAGCGTTAGTAATCAAGGGATACCAACGGCGTGTGGGAACGGCTTCTCTGTTCACGTTCGTCCTCCTTACAGTCTTCGGTCGGTCGGTAAAGGGCGCACGAAGGTGGATGCTCCAACGAAATGCTCTGTTGTGTGTTTCACGACGCCTATGGCTGAACAAAGAAAACTGTGGCAGGACGAACGCTCCATGGGTGCTTGAACCGCGCGCCTACGGCCGGCCTCACTGCAGGACACATCCATAAGTCTGTATAATCACGGCATGTGCTTCCTTCCTAATGATTTCCTTTCTCTTCCTTTCCATCTGCGTTGATGGTGCGCTGGTCATTTTCGTTGCCATTCTTTCTCTTCCAGTTCAGTTCTCATGGGTTAACGAGAGTGCGACTACTGTGTCCTGGTGACCGATCTTCTTGCTCTCTAAGGTAGCAAACACACACAACACACGCACATACAGTCGTTTCTAGGAATCGATTTCAATGACTTTCGTTTTGGGATAACGCGCAGGACGCTTTTCTCACGCTATTCTTGCTCTCGTTACCGAAGACTTGAGCCAGACAGATCAAGGAAACGATCGTTGGAGAATACTCGCCGTTGAAGATAAGATCGATGATCGCCTACTACAAGAAGAAGACGCTGGGCCTCGTGGCTCTCGCCTCGCTGCTGCTAGCCGGAAGCGTAGCGAAACCACTCCCGCGACAGGAGGAGGGGCAAGGAACGGGCATTTCGGATCTGGATGCGAATCGCCAGGATCATCGACGACTCAGCATTGCTGATAACACTACTACGAACTCGAGCAACACGACGCTCCCGGACGTCCTCCGAGGAGTCAATATCGGCGGCTGGTTGGTGCTGGAGAAATGGATGTATGACGATGACGACAACCCGTTCAGAGGCACGAACGCCACTGATCAGTATACTTTCGACCAGACGCCCAACGCTGCAGCCACTTTGAAGAAACACTGGGAGACATATTTCACGGAGGTGGATGTCGAGAAGATTGCTTCTTGGGGTATCAATGCGCTTCGGATTCCTATTGGCTACTGGGCTTACGACGACGACAACGACGATACGCCGTATCTGAGAGGCGCGGACGAATACATGGAGAAGGCTATTGTCTGGGCGCGCAAGTATGGTCTCAAAGTGTTGGTCGATTGCCATGGCTCGCCCGGATCGCAAAATGGTTTCGATAATAGCGGGCGTGCTGGGAACGTGGCCTGGCAGAGCGACGACAATCTGCAGCAGAGCATTACCGTGCTGGAGACCATGGCGCAGAAGTACGGCTCGAAGCAATACGCCGACGTCGTCTTTGGTCTCGAACTCGTCAACGAGCCGATATCTTGGGGCTCCAACAATTTCGATCTCACCCAGACCTGGTCGCAACAAGCCTACAACGCCGTACGCAACGCTTCGGACAACAAGGAGCTCGTGATTGTGATGCACGACAGCTTCACGACACCCTGGGCTTGGCAGAGTGTAGGATCCAAGATCCTCGCCAACACGCCCAAGCGCGACGCCGGATTCGCCATCGACACACACCTGTACCAGAACCAAGTGGCATCGGACAGCGATCCCTCCCAAGAGCAACACATCGCCAAGGCGTGCAACTGGACCAACTCCAACCTGCTGCCCGCGTCGTCGAATCTGCCCGTCTTGGTCGGCGAGTTCAGCGCGCAGACGAACGTCTGTGCGTATCCGGATGGCACGACGACGGGCGGGAGGGCGTGCGACGTCGAGGGCTGTCAGTGTTCGTCGAATGTGGAAATTCCGAACTGGCTGCAGCCGCTCCGGACGGCGAGCAGGAAATTTTTGGAGGCGGAGTTGGATGCGTTCGAGCATAGTGCCAGGGGATGGTTCTTGTGGTCGTACAAAGGGCCTGGGGCTTGGGGACTGGAGAATGTGATGCGGTATGGACTCTTGGGGGAGAGGGTGACGGATCGACAGCTTCCGAATCAGTGTGGGTTTGAGCGGTAGGGCAGGTCGGGTTGAGGGCGGGATATGGTGCTGGACGGTGGTCTAAGGAAAGATATGACGATAGACTGATAGGAGATAGACTCTGCAGGCTAATAGAAAATATATATTACTCTATATTGAACTGTCGTTGCGAGGTGGGAGGAGAGAAGTTCGGTGCTGGCAGACGTGGGGTGCGGTCGGGCATCCATCACCGAGCATAAACAGGCTGGGACTGCGACTGTGACCGCGACTGCGACTGCGGCTGCGGCCTTGATTGGACAGAGAGGTGATGGAGGCAGAGAGGGAGAGGGAAAGGGAAAGGGAAAGGGAAAGGGAAAGGGAAAGGGAAAGGGAAAGGGAAAGGGCTGGCCCGTCGTCTGGACTGGAGAGGAGAGGAGAGGTGGTGCACGTGCATACGTATCACACGTGCAGAGGTAGGGTGGGTGTTCAGGTGCTCCTCATTGGCCGAGCGCATGACCGCAGAAAGTGGTGGGACCCGTCCTTCCGTATCGAGGCAAGGCGGCTGACGCACGGACGCTGGGAAGAGAAGCTGGTCACCTGCCACTGCCCTCCACTGCCCTCCACTGCCCTCCAGGCTGAGGTGCCATTTCACATGACTGCCGCTCCCATCTAGATATCCTGATCTCTCGATTCTTCTGTAATTGTTCGCTCTCTGCTCCCAATTCGCTGCCAATCCTCGCACCGACCTGCCACTGCTTCCTGGTCTCCTCCCCTTACCCGACACCCGACCCGAGCTTCCGCTGCACCGCCGCCCGCATCTCCTTCCTCTCTTGCGATCGCGCTCTCACATGTTGACCGTCGTCACCTGACTGCATCAGTCACATGAGGACGAGACCCCGAACAGACGGAAGACGAGGTGAGTAACCCATTCTCCAGTCTCTACCATGTTGGCACCGCGACGCCCAGCACCGCACGCCCCACACGCCCAGTACCCATACCGCCCTTCTCGCCCATGCCGCCGTCTCGCTCTCGCTCCTTCTCGCATCATCGCGGACATGCAACACGCCAGCGATGACGGCCTGGGATGCGGCCGGAATGGTCGGTGATGCGGTCGATGCGTAGGCCTCGACGCACGCTCTCCTGCCAGACCACCAACCTCCTCCGTGCGAGCAGACTGCGCCGTGGAGCACGTCACGCAGGAGCCGATACTCTGCTTATCAGCGCATTGCACCTCGCGGCCTCATGACCTTGGTGCCTTGCGATGCAATACCTCCCCCACGTGTCACATGAGCACGCATCTTGATCACGAGCTAACATGTCTCCGCGAAAGCATATTGATTGCAGAAGAATACACCGCCGCGCGCCTCGCACGCGAAATTGCGACTTGACCATTCGGAAACCCGCCTCAGCCTCCTTCTAGCACTGCTGCTCTACATCCAAGCGACACGACAATGGCCGCTCTCGCCAGCAAGCGAAAGCGCGAATCGTCCGATATGCCCAGCGCTCGTCCAGCGCCTCATATGGGTGGCTCAGACTTTGAGGACCAATACCTGCATGGCGGGGACGGCATGGAGCATGGAGACCTCGATACTGGTTTTGCTGCAGCACTAGCACAACATAACGCCGGCACGGGTGAAGAGGGCGACCCACAGCAAGATCAAGGCCACTACCAAGGCCCGGAGCAATCTCACCAAGGAGGCCCAGCGAGTGTCAGCGATACCGCAGCCGCTGCCATGGCTCAATACCACACCATGACCGTACCGCAATCTACTGAACAAGCATTCATGGCCCAGCCTACAGAGCAACCTGCGGATCGCGGAGCAACTGCTACTTCCGAGTCAGCGAATCCAAACGCCCAGCCCAGGAATTCGAGCTTCAGCGACTTTGACATCAGCCAGAACAACGAGGCGAACCAGAATGGAGGCAGTGGATCCCCAACCGGCGCAAGTGCATCAGCTTTAGGCGGAGCGAAGCCGCAAGTTGGCACCGAGGAATGGCATAAGGTTCGGAGGGACAACCACAAGGAGGGTAAGTCTCACGCTTTTCGAACTACTTTCCGCGTCTGCACTTTCACTGACGTTACGTACAGTTGAACGCCGTCGTCGTGAAACCATCAATGAGGGCATCAACGAGCTCGCCAAGATTGTGCCTGGTTGCGAGAAGAACAAAGGCAGCATCCTTGCCCGAGCCGTCCAGTTCATCACGCAACTCAAGGAGAACGAGACCCAGAATATCGAAAAGTGGACTCTGGAGAAGCTACTGACTGAACAGGCCATTGCCGAGCTCAGCTCCAGCTGCGACAAGCTCAAAGCAGAGTGTCAACGAGCTTGGGCGGAGTGCGAACAGTGGAAGAAGGCTGCTCAGCGTGCCGGCATCTCCATTGACACGGATGAGAAGGCCGATGCCGATGGCGAGGATGGCGAGTAGAAATTGAAGGCCTCTGATCGCGGCGAGGCCATGCTCGATCCTGTCCTTCGCCACAATCAGGACAACACGTCCGACTCCTCGGAGATTTGCATTTGTTCTACAACACGAGAGCCGCTGCCATGCATGAATCGCGACGGGGGCCCCTCACCTCACGCGACCTGACGAATTTTGGACGGATACATGGCTTCATGGACACGAGCTTTCCGGACGGTCTGAATTGACTGGCATTCATTGTCGAGGAGAAGTTTTTTGGCGTTTTAACGAGGGTTGGGATTGATACCTGGAGGAAGCTGCCCTTCCTTTGCTGTTTTACTCCTTGCTGCAGGTGCGCTGCATGGAGCCCTCTGGGCTGGCAGTCGAAGACGACTCGTATGAAGACATAATTCATTCTTATATCTGCCACGACTTCCCAGCATCTTTGGACAATTTGTCATCTGTGCCGTGACGAATTTCGTGCCTCGTACTGGGTATCCAACCCGGAGATGGGCGCGGATGGAACTTTTATCGTTCCTGCGCACCTGGCTATACAGGGGATTCGTAACCCAACGCCACGCTCAATCAAGTCATTGCTCTCACGTAGCATGGAGCATGCTCAGTAACGAAGTTGCAAATGCCGCGCTGCTCTCCTCAACCTGGTTGTGTCTTCCATCCAAGCCATCACATCAATAGAAGGACTCGACCATGGCCTCCTTGTGGGTGGTGTTGATGGCGCTCGGCCCCATGCCCTCGCCCAACTTGAAGACCGACTCGACCACGCTCAGCTCCGTCGCAGTGGTATCCAGGCCCGTCACCGCCATCCAGTCATTCACCACCATCCCGGCACCCACGACGGGCGAACCCCGATTCACACTCCCGGCCACCAGCGGCACCTGCAGCAAGCTGGACAATTCATCCTGATCCTGTATACTCGTCTTGGGATGCACGATGCCGCCCTGGTTGCTCAGCGCCATGTAGCTCCCCGTCAAGACGTTATCCGCAATGGTCTGCCGGAAGACCTCGACGCCGAGGACGTCGGCGATGATTTCTTCCGATTCGGGCTCGAGGTCCGGGTGCACGAGGGCGACGTGGTCGTTGGCGCAGATGACGTTGCCGAGGGCGGAGAGGCGCTCTTCGATCCGTTGGATCTTGACCGTGTCGGGGATGGCATTGCGGAGGTGCTGGAGTTCTTGGTCGGTCGTGGAGGTGGGGACCAGGAGGCCCTTCTTGTTGCCTGCCGTCAGGCGGCCGACGATGCGCGTGCCCGCGATGGTGCAGTGGCAGATGGGTATTACGTCTTGCAGTTCGGCCTCGAAGACGCTGGGGAGGGGGAGGTCGGGTCAGAAGGTGTTTCCTTGGGTTTTCTTTTTGGGGATGGGATGGGGGTGGGGAGGAGGGTTGTGCTTCAAGGTCTTTCTTACCTGTAGAAGTTCTCGGATGCGCCGACTGCGACGAGGGCGTAGGAGTTGGTGAGGGTGGAGAAGACTCCGACTCTGCGGTATCCTTCGTCAGTTCAAGTTGCTTGCAAAGGGATTGGCGGGGTGGGGTGGAGGGGAGATGGCACACTCATTGGAATTCTCAAATGATGCGCGGACCGCCATGATTGAGTCTCTAGTGGTGTTGGTAGATGACGCTGTTGAATCCACCGTACAGTGGAGACTGTGTTCAGAATTGCGGTAGGAGTGGTTTGTATTTTCGCAATGTGCTGGTTGGTTGGTGTGGTCGTGGTGAGAGCAGCAAGGGCGAGAACGAGCTTTTTGTGACGCAGAGAAGCTACGGAAAGCCCCAGCCCGGTTACGTTTAGCGCGGGCAAGTGATGAGTCGAAGTGGTGAATAAGAATGAGCCATCGTCGACTTCACAATCACTCAGCATGGCCAATTCACAACCATCGCGGAATAACACGGCCGCAGAGGAAGCTCATACTAGCCGTGACAGCTCTCGCTGGCAGCGTGTCGTCGTTGAGACATACTCTTTTCGGAAAGACATACTCTCTTCGGAAGACGACTCCGAATGGCGTTGCTACGATGCCACGGCCAAGAATGTTCAGGAAGCACCCAACACTCGGTTATGCCGATTTATCGGTGATGATATTATTCTCACTGTTGTAACACTCCTCCCGGCTGAGCCGATGCAGCCGGTGAGGTAGGCCGGATACCGACAGTTGGCGAGGTAGACGGGAGGAAAGTTTAGACGCAATGCCAAGACCCACCTGCAGTGTGACTCGCCGGTGGACGCCTCTCGCCGCCGATGGAGTGGGTGGAAGAAGAAGACCTGTGGACCGACCTCCCATGTTGTTCTCGTGAGAATCATGCAGCTGTGCAGCGGATGGCATCTGCCACCGCCTGTCAGCCTTTCCTGGAATCTGGAGAGTCGCGTTCATCTCGCTAACTACTCATGTCACGCACCTATCCTGCCCTCACACCTTCTCAGAGTACAGAACTGTACTTGAGCCGTGCACCTGGCTTATCATTTCGAACGCCACACAGTGCCATGTCATCCGTAGCGAGTCCGAAACAAGTACAGGTTGGCGCAGCTGCGTGGCGTGGAGCTGCACCGATTCCCCGGAACCAGCGACAGCGGCTGCACGTCCAGCCTGTTTCATGATGCACAAAAGATCCGAAAGCAGCTAACCGAGCGACGAGCCGCACCGCCGCCTGAGTCTCACTGCCGAGCAGCAAACAAGCGGCAGGGAGAGAGAAAGAGAGGGAAACGGATGCATGTGGCCGGCGGTGATGATGAACAACGCATGTGGGGATGAGCAGTTATAATAGCGAGCGGGTCTTAGAAGGTCGGTGTTTGGGCACGTTTCAGCGGTGTCAGCGGGACTCACGAGAGTTTAGCCAGATCGTCACGCCGGGCGCTACGGGATGATTTGCAGCGGGCCTGCCGGTTGATCTCGACACGGTGATCCGGGGTCCAGGGCCGATGGATGGGTGTCACTGGGTGTGATGATGGAGGTTGCGGACTGCTGGCGGCGCGGACGAAGGAAGTGAGATTCTGCCTGCGGTGCGACGGGAAGGGGGGGGGATGAGAGGACGAGATAGTCGAGCTGCTCGCCTGGGCAGCAATCGCAGGCAAATCAGTGGGGGCTGAAACGAGTGTCTCATTCGAGTGCGATAATGTATAAGCAGCGGCGCGAGGCAGAAGAGCGGTCAATGTTGAATGATGGACATTCCCAATGCCCGGCTGGTGGTCTCGCTGCTACAGTATGTGCCAGGTATCTCTCCGCAGACGGAGCTCCAGTAGCGGCATGCGGGCGGCGGAGATGAACTCTGAAGGAGCGACGGATTCGGCAAGCGTGTGATGAGTCGTCATTATATTGGGGCCCAGCGGCAGACGGCAGACGGCAGACGGGACGGCGCACCAATCATCGGCGCCCGCAATGGCCGCAACGCTCGCAACGCTCGCTCAGGTTACAACGCCCGCACAACGAACGCTGCGGGCATCGGGGCTGACGGGCTACATGTAGTGTACTGTAGGTAGCTAGTGCCACGGCTAGTAGTGCCCTCTGTGATATGCCCAGACCTCTGCTGGTCCAGGATGCTTCTCATCATGCGTGCTTCGTTCGTTGTCCTTGCCGTTGCTTGCTGCTGCTGATTCTGTTGCTGATTCTTTCGTGCTCTCGCCGACGTGTTCTCTTCGCTTCGCTT
Source organism: Lecanosticta acicola (assembly GCA_963674455.1). Lineage (NCBI taxonomy): Eukaryota > Fungi > Ascomycota > Dothideomycetes > Mycosphaerellales > Mycosphaerellaceae > Lecanosticta > Lecanosticta acicola. Next base: position 107,835 of record CAVMBE010000007.1, on the reverse strand, counting down.
CGCCCTTGATACCCCACCAACGCAATCGCATCCTGGCCATCCTTGCATCGCACCGCACCACCCAACTCGCACCTCGCACCTCGCACCTCGCACCTCGCGCCTCGCACCTGCTCCTCTCCTCTCCTCTCTTCTGCTTTTCCGCCCTTTCTCTCGCGCCGCCGCGTCCGGCCCACGCCAACAGATCGCGCTGCCTGCAGCATCCTGTCCTGTACCCGTACCCGTACCCATCGCCCTCCGCGCAAACCACTGCACGCTGCTGGACGACCCGGACCGACTGGACGACTGGCTGCAACACTTCTTGCTGCAACTTCTTGGCCCTCATTCCTGACGCACGCCGGCAATCCAGTCCTGCCCTCGACTCACCCATCCCATCCCTTGCGCTGGCCGCCGTCCATCACAACACACACGCCCCGCCCACATATCAGCGGTTCATGAGCGCGCACCGTGTCTCCATCGATGCAGTGCCACTCCCCTCGCCCTCCCTCCTCCAGCGCGCCGGTGCCGCGCCTGCCCAGTGCAATAGAAGCTCGCTGCTGCTGATTCACGACACTTTTGCCCGGGGAGGGATTGGCCTGCAGTCGCCCTCCTTTGCACATACCCTCACACTTGCTTCGTCCCCTGCCTCACATATCTTCCGCCTCCCTGGCAGGTGCCTGGCCTTGATTGATATCCGGCGTCGCTCTGTACATGACCACCCCAAACGACACTACCTCTACTACTCCTCCTCTCAGCTTCCGTCCGGTGTATAGCTGCCTCACCTCACCTTCCCTCCCTCAGCCTCACACCTCCACCACTGGCCGCCGCCGCCGCCGTCTCGCTCTGGCTGCTCCAACACCTGTCAGTCACACCGCTGCCTGCCTGCTTGCCCGCCCGCCCGCCCGCCCGCCCGCTGAACGTGTGTGTCATGCTGACTGGCCCACCAGCTCCTTCTCGCCCGCACCGCGCACCAAGAAGCCCCGTCCCGACGCCGCACGGCTGCTGCAGTCCTGTGCGCGGCGCATTTCTGTAGACTACACCACCTTACGAAATTCACGACGGCGATCCACATTCTAATCTCGCTTCTCATACATACCTTTGTGTAATGTCTCATGGTGCAGCCGCCACCCAGAACATGGCCTTCAACAACGTGCGTCCCCAAAGACATGCATACGTGTAGTGTGTGTGTGCGGCGGACAGCCGCGCTAGACCGAGACCTCGCTAACATGTTGCGGCAGCCACGATCCCTCAACACCTTGGGCAATGGCACAATCAGTGACCAAAAGAGCACGAATGCGAATGGTTCCTTCAATAACAATCTGCGCGCGAGACCCAATGCCTGGGGCTCTAGCAGCATTTGGAGCGGCGGCATCACCAACGGCTTGACCACCACTGCGGGGACGAGGGACACTTCGACGTCGCGTGACAGTGTACAGCAATCGAGCAGTGAGTTCGAGGGCAAGACCGGCTCCGGTTCTCTCGTCGACTCGTCCGTCTCCGAGGACTATTCCAACCACCGATCGACGTGGGGTTCCAAACGAAGTGCTCCTCCAGTACGCTCCATGTCGACCACGCAGTACGGCGACAGTCACTTACCGCAGCAGCGAAGCGTCAGTAACGCAGGACTGCCACAGAACTTCCCCGGCGCAAATCAAAATCTCGCGCCTTTCGCTTCACGCCCGCCCACAATCAGCCTCAACTCGACCTCTTCTTCTACGCAACAGCCCAGGCAGAGCTTAGCTTCGACGTATGGAAATAGCTTTGCAAGTCAGAGTAGCGAGCAACCACCTTTCAACATTTACACCAAATTCAATCGCCCTTCTGAACCTTCACGCAAGATACCCGATTCCGCCGTCGGCTCGTGGGCAGAGCCTGCCACCACGCCGTCTCCCAGCGACGAACGGCTACCGCATTTTCCCATTCAGACTAATCGCTCTGGGAGCTTTCCGACTTCACGAGAGACCAGTCTCCCGCCGTCTCGTCATGCCGATCAACAGCCTATGTTTTCCCGGCCGGATTACTCACGGCCTTCTCAGCGCGCGACACCCACCAGCTCACGTGCACCATCCATCTCATCTGCTCGCAATGGGATTTTCAACACTTACCTCAGCAACAATGCTGACCAGATGGCGGCTCAGCTCGGCCATCTAAACCTCAATGGCGATGGAAGGCCGAGCACTTCTTACAAGCCGACTGCTACCAACAACGGATATTCGGGTCTGTACACGTCGTCACTTGTCAGACCATCGCAGAACGCCTTTCCAAATGGCAGCATGGATCAAGCTGAGGATATTGAAGAGATAGATCGTGCCAACATGAGCTACCTGGGACTGGACGACTATGCTCCTGCTCAGCAGCTCACAAACGGATCCGGATACTCGGGCGGATCTTTCGCTGAGCGATATCTACAGTCGGGAAACACGTATGAATTCCGGCCGGGCCAGCCATACACTGGTAGCGGAGTTTCCCCACGCCCGTACGACTTGCCGAATGGCTCTCGAACGCCTTCGGAATGGCAAGGTCATCCGAACGGCTCGCTTTCTGTGAATCGTCGATCACCAGGTGTACCTGACCAGCAAGCTTACCTCGATCCACGTGTTCAGCAATTGATGGCCGCCCAGTTACGCAACCAGTATGCGGCAGCCATGTACAGTCCCTATGCCCTGAATCCTCTTCAGCTGAATGCAGCATCGCCGTACATGGGGCTGATACCGATGGGCTTTTCGGGGATGGAGACTGCGCCCGCTTCGCGAGACGCACCCGTCGGCGATGGTGTCCAAAGCGCACTCATGTATGAGTTCAAATCCAACACCAAGACGAAGCGCTACGAGCTGCGCGATATCTACGATCACATTGCCGAGTTCAGCGGTGACCAACACGGCTCGCGCTTTATCCAAACGAAGCTCGAGACCGCAAATTCTGACGAGAAAGACCGAGTCTTTCGGGAAATTGAGCCCAATGCAATTCCGCTCATGACAGACGTCTTCGGCAATTACGTTATTCAGAAGTTCTTTGAGCACGGCGACCAGACACACAAGAAGATCATCGCCAACAAGATGCGAGGGCAGGTACTCCAGCTCAGTCTCCAGATGTATGGCTGCAGAGTTGTCCAGAAGGCCTTGGATCATGTCCTCGTCGATCAGCAAGCGCTGCTGATTGGTGAGTTGGAAGGCCACGTCCTCAAGTGTGTCAAGGACCAGAACGGAAACCACGTCATCCAGAAGGCGATTGAGCGCTGCCCGTCCCCTACTATTGGCTTCATCATTTCGGCCTTCCAAGGTCAGGTGCAGCATCTCAGCATCCATCCGTATGGCTGTCGAGTCATTCAGCGCTGCCTGGAGAAGTGCGATTTACCGTCAAAGGCTATGATCATGTCAGAGTTGATGGAAGGTATTCAGACCATGATCTCCGACCAATTCGGCAACTACGTCGTGCAACACATCGTGTCTCATGACGATGGCGAGCCGAAGAGACGTGTTTTGGCGATTGTCATGCACAATCTTGAGGGATACAGCAAGCACAAATTCGCGAGCAACGTCGTCGAGAAGTGTCTGGAGCGGTCGGATGATCACTGGAGACGACAAGTCGTGGCCACGCTCAATCAGGCCACGAAGAGGATTGAAGGAGAAGCTGTCCTTGTCGCGATGATCAGGGACAGCTTTGGCAACTATGTCATTCGTAAGTGCTCATCCATCATACGAGATTCTCGTGCTGACTAGCGGGCAGAGAAATTGCTTGACACGCTCTCTTCCCAAGACTTCGCCTTCTTCCTAGAGATACTGCAGCCGGCAGTCGCATTGGCGAAGCGTGCAGGCTGCGGCAAACAAGTGCTCTCCATTGAGAAGAAGATGCATCGATTCGACACATACCGCAATGGCAGCATATCCGGCGGTCCAACATTCAACCGACCAGGATTTCAGCTGCCACTGCCGCCACCCTCATTCGCCAGCAATTACAACTCCGCGGCCAATACACCGCCGCCTCTGACCGCTGACACACAAAGCCTACAGAGCTCGGGCATTCCCAGTGTGAACGGTGACACGGTGGAAGGAGCCGCTGCCAGCCGCAAGTGCAGCGAGCACTCCACTGATGCAGGATTCCCTCGACAATGATCAATCTCAGCAAAACAACTATTGCAGGGGTATTACACAACAATTAATGGATGGAGTACAGGATAGGAACTGCATAGGAAAACGCATAGCAAAGGTGCGGAAACGGCGTACAGGTACAGATGGTTATTACTGGGATTACTTGAACCACCACCACCAGCATGGTAGAAAGGGACTTTTCGGAATATGTGGGAGTTTTGATATCTTATTCTGCGCTTCTATGTATGATCTTACCATGGCTTGACGTGCGGGAGGACACCCCGGAGACTTAGAAGAGGTGGAGGCGGTGAATATGGTGTTGGGCTGTTGCTCTTCTTCGGAAATGTACTGATTTGGGGGATCATGATGGGGAGAATAGTTGGGTTTGGAGGATATGGGGTCATTGATATGATGGGATCTCTTTGGGGGATGTTTGGGGCATGAGTTTATGTGATGGATGGATACCCACTATTTGTATGTGTATGGGATATGTATGGAATGTTACAACAGGTATGATCCATACCCAGACTTGAGATGCACATCCCGTTTTCCTCATGCGTAGGGTCAGCTGGAGCTGTTTCTCCAGGGCCATACCACCAGACGCCGCGTCCGTACCCCTCCTGGTGAAGACGAGCCGGGTGACAGGTCTCGGAAGAGCCATCGTAGACGACTCGCGCGGAGATGGTGGAATCAGTGCGGGTGCGTGACGACGCTGATCTGATCTCGAAGGCGGGCGATGTCATGTGGTGCAGCTGCAGGCTTGTCGACGAGGTTATTGAGGGTACCTAGGTTGCGATGTCCACAGAGGCAGTGGTGGACGTGGACTTCGCCTTGTTGTTTGTCGATGCCGCCCTGGAGAGTGCTCAAGGAGTCTTTATGTTGGCGCCCACTTGATCTCCGATACCCGAAAGGCCGATCGCGACCTGCGTCTTGCTCGGCTCGGCCATGTTGTCGATCAGGGATGTTCTGGTCTCCGTGTCAGTGCTTACTCTAAAGTCAGTGCAGGGACAAGGCTTTGAGTGTGTGTGTGTACGTGTGCAAACGAGTTCGAGAGCGGGAGGAAGAAAGGTGCACGGACCACACCTAGCGCCAACGCTAGCGCCGGATTTGTCGACGCCTCGCTGACATGTGAAATTGGAACTCTGAGAGGCAAAATTCTGATATCGCTCTAGTCTCTGTACGCTGTTCGGCAGTTGACAAGCTGCTACTACAGTCTCCTACCGCCTGTTGTATCGGTATGCATCTTTCTCGTGCTTCCTAATCCTGCCTCGCGTAGTAGGCGCCCCCACCCGGATGATGCTTCACCTGTAAGCCGCCCTGGACGAACACGCTTTTAGTATAAACGTCCTGTAGCATACTCTGCGTCATCGCCAGGAGCTTCTGCATCGCTTCTGCCGCGGAGGGAGAATCGGGTCCTCGTAGGAAGAGCCAATTGCCGACTTTGTTGGGGAATTGTCCCTCGGCGTAGACGACTTGTGCAGAAATGGCAGTACCTTCACCGACCGTGATGATTGTCATAGGTGGGACACTGACGTTCTGGGTCAGGTAGCGAGCGGCGAGGTTCTGGCCGACAACCAAGATTGGCCAGAGGACGCGGGCGTTGTCTGGAAGAGATCAATCCTTGTTCACTATCTTGCGTGTATTCAGAGGACATACCGAGAGCTTGCGCTCTGATTTCCGGCATGGTTGATGGCGATGCGCTTTCTGCGGGCTTCTCCACGCCGAGTGTCTCGCCGAGTTTTTCGAGTGCTGCGCGTACGCTACTGAGCCCCTCCGATATGGACAAATCCAACTTCTCCCCGTTGGTTGCCAGGTCTTTGCCGACTTCGGGCTCATCTTACTCGGCCATGGTGCGAGAGTGTGTGAAGTCCTGTCTCGGATGTTAGCATTCTAAGCAGAAACCTGTCATTCGCAAATGTGTAGACGCACTGGCTCACGGCGCGGTAAGAACTGGGAATGTTGACGTTCAAGTTGAATTGCAGACTGAGATTCTGGTTTTGTGTTGATCTTGCGGAAGTCGAAAGCCGCACAGACCTCACGCTAGCGCTAGCGCCGAGCTTGCAGCCGTTTGCTTTCCTTGTGAAGGCTCGGAAAGTGAACTGACAAATGTTTGTATACAATGAAGAGGCATTCACCTACAGGGACTGCGGCGCAGGAAGACAGATTGAGCTCGTCTCTACATTCTCCGTTATTCTCGGTGAGACCAGAGTCGTTAGCTCTTAGACGTGATTTCGCATCTGAAGGCTGCATACCTGTTCGATGCGTACCTCCGAGTCTTACATGATTAAACTTGAATGCAGCAATATCCCGCGTTGTCTCCACAATCCTTCCAGAGTTTGTGCTATTATGGAAATTTTCGTCGCAATTCCTGGAGATCTATTCACGGAGATGAAGTTGGCTTATAGCCCCGAGAAGAGACTCTTCACTCGTCAAGACAATGTTTATTACTTAAATCCATTCCCATCGTGAGAAGTGCGTCTATTTCCCTAGCCAGAGATCCCTTACCACTGCCATAGGCTCTTGGGTAGAGGAAAGTGACCTACATCCTTTGATGTCAATGCATGTATGTTTCATAGGATGCTTGAGCAGGCTAAGCCAAGTTTTAAGCGCTGAGACTGTTATGACACTGGCCAAGAGTTCCGCAGCCGGTGTCCGTAGATCTAGAGGTGGTGAGGAACATTTTATTTCCATTAGTCTACCACTGTCTTCTCGTGTAGAACATCATACCTGATTCTTCAACTTTGCAGGGGAACCACCCTAACGGAGGCGTGAAGGCCGCTCGCACCATGCCTTTCTTCTGCAGCACTACGCTAAGACCGTTCAGCAAGCCCTCGAGCGCCGACTTGACGGAATCTGCGGCAGGGCCTTGGACAAGCAAGTCCTTCTCTGGGCCAGAGCGCCCTTTCTCAGTTGCTTCTTTCTCGATAAGGACCAAAGCCGATGTCTCAAAGTCTTTGCGGATGGTAATGAGGTGGAACTTGGGCAGGACGACTCCTCGGACGACTTCAGACTGTGCTGTGTACATGATGGGGTAAAGCACTTCCACATTGGCTATAGCATGTCAGTCTTAGCGATTAGCTCCAGTAGGAGTATCGCCTACCGAGAATTTGCTCTCGCAAGCCTGAGATGTCCGACTCCTCCACAACATCGGCTTCCGCATGGGCGTGAGCCACCATCATTGCCTTGAACTTCTGCATTCGACGCACGTTGGCAAAATGCAACAAAATCGGATCACGCATGAGGGGGATCCTTCCGATCAAGAAGTGGGGTTCTCTATAAATGGAGTCCAACAGGCTCAGGGTGGTACTCGGTCAAGATCCCGGCAGACAATGAATGTGGAAAGCCAAAGCACCGTGCGTGGGTGGTGCAACAATATTCGAGGAAAGCATCATTCTGCATCCCGTGCCTGTCATTTTGTTCATTCGAACCCGGCGGGTAATGTCGTTCAGGAGAGAAGTACTCGAGTGGACATGCAGTCAAGAAATCTTATCTTCCCGATGGGTACTACCCTGCGGGTGCCCGGCTTCCAAGATATGCTCTCGCGCTCGCTTAGGAGGTAGGGTAGACTTCGGTGACGACAGCGACTAGTTTGAGCATGATTTTCCACAGGTCCCCGTCAGGCCTGCATTATTGATGGTATACAGGAATTGTGCGAAATGCATTGCACGGCACGATCGCGGGAGGGAATAGAAGAGGTGAAGTGAAGGTGAAAGTGGAGGGCCCGGACAAGCCGCGGAAGGCAAAACGGCCGGAGCGGAGGGCATCGGCAAAAAGAGGCGTGCAGCCGGCGGCCGAGGAGAGCGAAGCGCGAACCTGGAGCTCACATCCGTTTCGTTCATGCTTCTGTAGCTGCTGCACAAACGCCAGACTTCAGCTCTCCTCTACACACCTTTCCGCACTTTCGCGATTTTCCTTCACTCCTCCCTCCCTCAAACAACAACCCCTCCTCCTATCCGCTCGCGCTGCGCTCTGGTCCGACACCTCGCTACGCCCACCTGCTGCCAACATGTCTGACACGGTGGAGACGCTGAAGTCAACCGTCGACAAGTTGGAGAAGAGAATCCAGGACCTTGAGTCGCGGTTGACCGGCTCTTCTCCCTCCTCTGGCAGCAATGACAGCATGCGCATGATCCTGATCGGTCCCCCCGGTGCTGGTATGTCGGCGGACACAGTCGTCCCAATTCAACGCGCCGATGACGGAGTGACACAACTAACACAATTGCTACGTAACAGGCAAGGGAACTCAGGCGCCCAAGATCAAGGAGAAGTACAAGTGCTGCCACCTGGCAACCGGCGACATGCTCCGCGCCCAAGTCGCGGCGAAGACTGAGCTCGGCAAGGAAGCCAAGAAGATCATGGACGAGGGCAAGCTGGTGTCGGACGAGATCATGATCAACATGATCAAGAGCGAGCTAGACAACAACAAAGAGTGCAAGGGCGGGTAAGTATCAAGATTACAAAAGCCAAATGGCTATTCGAGAGGCGTCAATGGTCATTGGGTCATGGTGGTTTGGCATGGAATACTGACAGCTGGCACAGTTTCATCCTTGATGGCTTCCCACGAACAGTCCCGCAGGCAGAGAAGCTCGATGACATGCTGAACAACAAGCAACAGGCACTCAAGCATGCCGTTGAGCTTCAAATCGATGACAGCCTACTTGTTGCCCGTATCACTGGTCGCCTGGTCCACCCTGCCTCAGGTCGCTCATACCACAAGGTCTTCAACCCACCTAAGAAGGAGATGACAGACGATGTGACTGGCGAGCCCCTCACCCAGCGCTCGGACGACAACGAGGCGGCTCTCACGAAGCGGTTAAGCACATATCACTCTCAGACGGCACCAGTGACAGACTACTACCGCAAGACTGGGATCTGGCGGAAGGTGGACGCCGGCAAGGAGCCGGGCGAGGTGTGGAAGAGCATCCTTCAGATCTTCGACCAAGATGGCAAGAGCAGCGGTGGTCTCATGGGTAGACTGGGCCTGCGATCATAGGAGGAGCTCGCGATTGTCAGTGTTTGTAATGCCTTGGCTTGGCCTGGCTGGAGTTGAACGATGACCGACAGGTAACGCCATTGGCTCTAGCTACGTAACGGCGTAGACTTATGGCGTGGTGAGTGTGCATAAAAGCTGAAGATGTAACATATGGGCTGTCTTGTACTCCTAACGCGAAAAAGACTTGAAGGCTGCCAGACACTTACCAACCACGCAATAGCCATGTTTGCCAAGAAAGCACGATGATCGTGCCTGCTCTACGGACGACTTCCCGAACAAGCCGAAGAGGGAAGGAGCACCCACCAAGCCTTCAAACACCTTCCAGACTTCTGCTTTCTCCCTCTGAGCTGACGCATCCTCTCTCGACATCACTCTTGCCTCACTTGTGCCTGATTCTTCATGTTTGCGACGAAGTCCAAGGTCAGGGAACGCTATGGCATCGGTATAAACAGACCTCCAGATGAAGGTCGCATACAGCAAGACAATCGCATCTACCGCGCAAACACAGACACTGCTATAGGAGTCTCGCCTTCCTCGCCCTCGAAGGCCATACTCCAAGCCGCTCGGCACTATTCACAGAATCGCGCCTCTCGCAACTCCTCGGTCAGCCGCTTCTCTTCGCCTTCACAGAAGATAAAGCTAACTGTCGCCAGTCAATGATGCGCACCACCGTCGACAATCTTCGCGACATCAGCAACAAATCCTCCAACACGCTGCGCCGGTGGAACAACCAATCGACAAGCTCTAACAACATGGACACTCCACTTGTTGACCGCACTAATACCCAGAGATCCGCACGAACTACAACTACCGCCGAGTCGTCATTCCTCCCCGAGCTGTACAGCACTCCACCGATGCCATCATTCCAAAAGCCGGGCATGAACACTTCCGCCTCTGTCCGCCAGCAGCAGAACGACGAGAATGCAACTCCCACGCGGGGCGGCGGATACATACCTCCAAAGCCTCGAGGAGCGCCACACCTTACGACAGAGCCGAGCAGCCTGAATCTTCCGCGCCGCCGGAACGTGGTCAAGCCAATCTCGACAGTCTCGCTCCAAGACCTCATAGGTCCCGTTGGCCCATTGCCATCAAATTGGGAACGCAAACATGATCAAGCCATCTGCATCCTGGATGTGCGCAACTACAGTCTCCCAGCGATCGCCGCCAAGATGAAAACTACCTTTCCGGAGCTTCGGGGAGCGTTGACACCGGCGATGATTGACAAGCGCTTCCGCATCTTAGATCAAATTCCTGAGCTCAACTACTGGAAGGTAGCTCAGGAACGTACGGACGCTGAGAAGAAAGACAAGAGGGACAAGAAGAGGAACGATCGAAGTAAGGGCGTGGAGAGCCCACAAAGCAGCTCTACAAATGTGGACGGTCCGTCGAATGTGACCGATGAGGCCTCTTCCGCGCCTCCTTTATCCAATGCCCAGGAAGGGCGGTCGCCAGTAACGCCAACTTCCGGAGTACGAGGAGCCCAGACCTATGTGCCTCGGAGGGCTCATCACTGATACTCGCGCCAAACCGGCTCGGCATGAATGCGGGAGCGCTCACACTTCAGACTCGTGCACGTGAATCTCAATTCGGCCACTCCGACAGAGCATACTGGCCCACAATCAGCTCTTTCTCTAATTCGCAAGATCGCCGAGAACGATCCTTAAAGGGACCGCCACGCGACAGCCACTATGCCGCCGAGATCCCTGATGCTCTCTTCGAGGGGGACTACCGATCACACCAAGATTCCAGCAGCAGAGATACCAGCTTAATCGAGATTGCGCACGAGAATTCTTCCAATAGGGACTGATGAACCGCCCAAGGATACGTTACGATCTGCAAACCAACACGCAAAGAAAAGGTTGGACTTACTGATTTCCCCGATCTTTTGGTCCTCCGGGAGTTTCTTTTTGTTTCCGTTGTTCTTGCAAGCCAATGACTGGAGCTCTGAATACGTAGCGGTCAGGACGCGTAGTGATAATGTTGATGCAACGATCCAGGGCAAAGTTGAGCGCGAAAAGGGCTATAAAGGTGGTATGGGCTAGGGTCATGATACAAGGCCGATTTCCAATGAACTTGTGGGGTGCCTTGCATCACACAACAGAATGCATGCAGTGTAGCTCTCGGAGAAGATATATCGAATAAGGACGTGTCCGAACATGCCGCGATATTGATCTCTATCGCTCGTAGGTCTCGTCAAGTATATGCTGGACAGATGGAGCATCGCCAAATCACACCCACCAGAACCACCAAGTGGCCTACACGAATCCGGCAGCAGTAGCCTTCTGTCGATACTCTTCAAATGTTGAAGCTGCTCCTCCCGCACTGTTGTTTCTCGCGCGGGCATCGAACTCGCTCTCGCCTTGTGCTTCGTGTCGTTTCCGCTCTTCCCAGGCATCTTCTTCCGCTGCAATCATATTTCGAAATTGCCCCTGCTGCCCTCGAGCAAAGTACACTGCACCGGCTTTGCGACTCGCCACGTCCTCGTTGATCAGGATATACCTTGTTCCAGATCCGGGCGTTTCGAACATGGCGTCAGCGAGCAGTCTCTCCATGACAGTGCGGAGAGAACGTGCTCCAGTTCCCATTTTGGAGGCGTTGGTGGCGATCGCATACAGTGCGGGAGACGTGAAACGGATTTCGATGCTGGAAAGAGAGAAGAGTTGCTGATATTGCTTCAAAAGGCTGTTGCGGGGCTCTGTGAGGACTTTGACGAGGGCTTCGATGTCCAGAGACGAGAGAGCGCAGGAGAGGGGAATACGGCCGACAAGCTCAGGGATGAGACCATACTTTTGGAGGTCTTGCGGTTCGACCAGATCGAGTGTGTTGTACTTGCGTTGTTGAGTTGGGCTTGAATTGGGCTCCGACGGAGGTGGTGCGTAGTAGGGCAGATGTTTCTCGAACAATTCGTCTTCGCCCTCGAGTATTGTTTCGTGCTGGTTGGAGTCGTTGTTCGACCCTGGTGCTGCCCGGACTGTAGCGCCAAATCCAATGCTACCCTTGCTTATTCGGTCGAGAATCATTTTGTGGAGACCATTGAAAGCTCCAGCACAGATGAAAAGTATGTTGTCCGTCTTAACGTTGTATACCTCGCCTTTCTGGCCTGGTGACGCAGACTGTTGGCCCATGTTCCCTCCAGATAGAGGACTGTTAGTCGGATATCCAGCACCCTGACCGCGATTTCGATCATTTGATGATCCACTGCCCCTCTCCTGTTTAGCCTGGATTTGCAATGTCGTCCCCTCGATGATTTTCAAAAGTGCCTGCTGCACGCCCTCCCCACTCACATCCTTGCCGTGCGATACTTTGGCTGTAGCGATTTTGTCCAGCTCATCCAAGCAGATGATTCCTCTTTCTGCCCGAGTGACATCGTAGTTGGCTGTGGCAAGTAGTCTCTGCACGCACACCTCCGCATCTTCACCGATATATCCCGCCTGTGTGAACGGGGTGCAGTCCGACATGCTGAATGGCACCTCCAGTATCCGTGCCAGTGTCTTGGCCATTAGCGTCTTGCCCACTCCTGATGGCCCTAGTAACAACACATTGCTCTTTTCAATCGTAAGGGGGCTGTCATCGCTTAGCGGCGAGGGAGGCCCTAGCCCGTTGGGCTCCGCCGGCTTTTGCTGCTGCTGATTGGAACCGGGAGGGTACAGGTTGGTTGTTTGCTGCTGGCCGGGGAACTCGTCTTCGACATGCCATCCTTTGGTCAGCGAAGGCACGGCGATTCCTTGCTTAAGCTCGCCCTCCCTACCTTCGACGGGATGCCTAGGATGCTGCGACATTCTGCGCCTCTCCTCCTGCGCCATGTGCTCTTCCTCCTCCTCATCTCGCCGTTGCAGCTCTTGTATCCGCTGATAGTGGTTGTATACCGCTGTTGCAAGTGTCTTCTTCGCTCGTTCTTGGCCGACCACGAATTGATCTAGATGCTGTTTGAGGATGGTCGGTGTTATGCGAGGCGCTCCTATGATAGATGCATCTCGCAATGGGCCTTCGGTAGGCCCGCCAGGTTCGTAGATGCCAGTATATCCTTGGTTAGCAAAGTCGGAGCGTTGATAGGTGCCAGAGTCCATTCGGCGAAGCGATATGCTCAGGTGTCTCTTGGTGATGGCCCAGAAGCCGAGGTAAGTAAGCCTAGCCTGAGGCGTGAAGGGTGACGAGCTCAGAGAGGCCATGGTAGGGAGACAGCCTCCGCCTTGAGTGAGAAGAATATCCAAGATGGTCCGGGACGGAGAAGGGCATGAGCCACTGAGACAGGCTGTCACATGTGGCAAGGTAAGTGAATGGGGAGAGTGAGCTGTCGGCGCGAGTCAGGCTACCGCCCCGCCTCCAGCTTTGGAGGCTGTTGGCGGAGTAGTGCTAGCGCGGCTGCAAGGGCCAGGATCTGCGGCGTGAGGTTGTTTGGAGCGAGCGTCTGACCCTCCGTCTCGCGCCTCCAACACCAGAAGCGTTGGTCTGCAGCGGATGGCGACAGCTGCCTGACCGCATACTCCACCACCACATCTCCTCCTCGTCTTCGCCACCGTTGCAAATCGCCCGCGCCGACGCCGCCGAATGCACAAGAGCAAGCAGCGGTGCGGCGGTCGCCAAATGTTGAGGTTCGTTGGTCGGCCCGCATATGACGTTGAATTTCACCCAGGTGCAGATGAGCATTGACGGGTCTCAGCACTGAGAGGGAGCTTCACCACCACTACCTCCTCGCCAACGGCCCAAAACCCACCCACCTTGCCTGTCTTGCATGCATTCTCCTCTCAGTCCCATACTTTGCACTTGCACTTCCCTGACCACCAACCTCCCACGTCCGTCTTCCGACCGCAGCTCCATCTTCGCCCAACAAGCACTTCACTGATACCGAGGACCTCGCCCGCTATGGACAAGCTGAACGAGGCCTCTGCTGACAGCGTCATGGCCAAGCCCGCCAGCGACCAAGTTCGCAACGACGGCACCGGTACGTGTTTGCAACATCGTTCTTGCTGCGAACGAGACTGATTTCGGACAAGGTGTTATCCAACTCGATCCGTGGCTTGAGCCATATTCAGCAGCCCTTCGATCTCGCTTCAGCAAAGCCCAGAACTGGATCAAGACAATCGAGAAGAACGAAGGAGGATTAGAGACGTTCTCGCGCGGGTATGAGAAATTCGGCTTCAATGTCCTGCCAGATAACACAATCGTATATCGAGAGTGGGCTCCATTTGCTCTGCGCGCCTTCCTGATTGGTGACTTCAACGGGTGGAACAGAGATAGCCATGAGATGCAGAGGGATCCGTTTGGGGTCTGGGAGATCAGCTTGCCGCCGAACAACGGAGAGCCTGCCATTCCTCATGACAGCAAGATCAAGATCAGCATGGTCGTCCCGAATGATCACGCTCGGCAGGAGAGGTTGCCAGCGTGGATAAAGCGAGTCACCCAAGACTTGTCGGTTTCGCCAGTGTACGATGCACGATTCTGGAATCCACCGCACAAGTACCAATGGAAGAATTCACGCCCGCCAAAGCCCGCCAGTGCTAGAGTGTATGAGGCTCACGTAGGTATCTCGAGCCCAGAGCCCAAGGTAGCCACCTACAAGGAGTTCACTCAATATATGCTGCCACGCATTCGAGATCTCGGATACAACACCATCCAGCTCATGGCCATCATGGAGCACGCCTACTATGCCTCCTTCGGATATCAGATCAACTCATTCTTCGCGGCTTCTTCACGCTACGGCTTTCCGGATGACCTCAAGGAGCTCATCGACACCGCACATGGCATGGGTATCACCGTGTTGCTGGACGTTGTGCACTCTCATGCAAGCAAGAACGTGCTCGATGGACTCAACATGTTTGACAACAGCGACCATCTCTACTTCCACGAGGGAGCACGGGGAAGGCATGAGCTGTGGGACAGTCGGATCTTTAACTACGGCCACCATGAAGTCCTGCGCTTTCTGCTTTCCAACCTCAGATTCTGGATGGAGGAGTACCAATTCGACGGTTTCCGATTCGATGGTGTGACCAGCATGCTGTATCAGCACCACGGTATTGGCACTGGCTTCAGTGGCGGCTATCACGAGTACTTTGGGCCAAGTGTAGACGAGGATGGTGTTGTCTACCTCATGCTGGCAAACGAGATGCTGCACACACTTTACCCGAGTTGTATCACAATCGCGGAAGATGTGTCTGGCATGCCGGCGTTGTGCATCAAGCTGAGTCTGGGTGGGATAGGATTCGACTACAGACTTGCCATGGCCGTACCGGATCTTTACATCAAATGGCTGAAAGAGAAGCAAGACATTGACTGGGATATGGGTGCCCTATGCTTCACCTTGACCAATCGTAGACATGGCGAGAAGACTATCGCGTACGCAGAGAGTCACGACCAAGCTCTGGTTGGTGATAAGACCCTACTATTCTGGCTTTGCGACGCAGAGATGTACACCAACATGTCGACCCTCTCAACCTTCACGCCGGTCATCGAGCGTGGTATGGCGCTACACAAGATGATCCGACTCATTACACACAGCCTGGGTGGAGAGGCCTACCTGAACTTCGAAGGCAACGAGTTTGGACACCCAGAATGGCTGGATTTTCCGCGCGAGGGCAACAACAACAGCTTCCACTACGCGAGGAGACAATTCAATCTCCCAGACGACAATCTTCTGAGATACAGATTCTTGAACGAGTTCGATAAGGCTATGCAGTGGACAGAGGACAAGTACGGATGGCTGCACTCTCCGCAAGCATACATCAGCTTGAAGCATGAAGGGGACAAGGTCATTGTCTTTGAGCGCGCTGGCCTGCTCTGGATTTTCAATTTCCACCCCTCGAGTTCCTTCACGGACTACCGGGTGGGCGTCGAAGTACCGGGAACGTACCGGGTGGTGTTGAACACCGACGATGCGGCATTTGGTGGTCTTGACCGGATACGGAACGACACGCGCCACTTCACGACAGACTTTGCATGGAACAATCGGAAGAACTTCTTGCAGGTGTACATTCCGACGCGGACCGCAATGGTGAGTGACAATAAAGGTACAAACCTTGGCCGAACAGAATACTAACTTCTTAACCAGGTCCTCGCGCTTGAGGAGACGCTCGACCCGAAGTGGAAGTCCAAGGTATCGCTCGGATACTAGTGTTGGACGATGAGATCCCATGAAACCCGCGAGAGGTTGTACCATCATGTGGTGATGACGATGATGATGATGACGATGATGATGAGGATGAGGAAGAAGAAGAACTTGAGCATGAAGCGTCTTGGCGTTGCTGACGAAGAGCATTCTTGTATGAATAGATTTACGAAAGCAGCACTTTGTGCAGTAGAGCTACTGGGTAGCCGACTACTACAACAATGCATGCATTAGTGCACGGCCCAAGATCATCTGTACATAGTAAGACGTTGCGTCCACGTGATAGCTAGCTAGCTTTCTATCCTTCGGGGAAGTTAAGGCGGCCGACATGTAAATGTTAGCGGTCAGAAGGCTCGGGTGTCAGAGCATCGGATGCCGTGGTCGCGCCTAGGCTCCAGTGCTTTCTGGCGACCATCATCATGTGATATCTTGAGAAGCCGTAGAGACCCCAGATCCACGCCGGTAGAAAGAAGAAAGTCCACGCTGGCCTGACGTAACATGGCCGCCGAGTGCCGGTGAGCGCTGTTGCGACTTGCTACTGCTGCCGAATCTTGACATGGCCCCGCGGCTGTGCCTTCTCGATCCGGTATGGTGGCTGCAGACCCTGGTTGTCTTACCCTGTCAGAGCTCCACGAGCAACAAAGTCGAGCCTTTCCCCACTACAATCCCTCCATGCTCCAGTTGCTCTCTGCTACGAGGCGGCGACTCATAAAACTCATCCGCTGCCGCCCTCCCTGACGCAACACCGCCCTGCTCCTCAATCCTCACTCTCTCGACCCAATCACCCACCATGGCTTCGTTCATGAGGACCGCTGCCCGTCTGCAGCCAGCGCTGCGTTCGTCGTTCCGTCAACAGAGCCTGCTTGCCGGACGACGAGCAATGGCAACACAGACTCCTCCTCGGAGCGCCAGTGCTGCCGCCGCGGTCAAGCCAAACCTCGCCGATGCTGTCGAGCAGCCATACTTCCCTGACGAGCCAACCGGACCAATCATTCGTACGGAGATTCCTGGCCCAAAGTCGAAAGAGGCGATCAAAGAGCTGGACCGTGTCTTCGATACACGGTCGTTGAACATGATGGCAAATTACCAGAACAGCTTTGGTAACTACATTGCAGACTTGGACGGCAATGTCTTGCTCGATGTATACGCTCAGATTGCTTCGATTCCCGTTGGATACAGCAACCCTAGCTTGCTGCTTGCGGCCACCAGCCCGGACATGGCTTCTGCGTTGATCAACCGACCTGCCCTGGGCAACTTCCCACAGCATGACTGGGCTGAGATCCTCGAGACTGGTATCCTTACCGTTGCACCAAAGGGCTTGAACCAGGTCTTCACTGCGCAAGCTGGCTCCGACGCTAACGAGCTTGCGTACAAGGCCGCCTTCATGTGGAAGCGCCGTCAGGAGCGTGGAGGTGCGGATGTTGAGTTCACACCAGAGGAGATTCAATCTTCCATGAACAACCAGTCTCCCGGCTCCCCAAACATGTCCATCCTCTCTTTCAAGACTGCCTTCCACGGTCGTCTCTTTGGCTCCCTCTCCACTACCCGCTCCAAGCCGATCCACAAGCTGGACATCCCTGCATTCGACTGGCCACAGGCTTCCTTCCCTACGCTCAAGTATCCACTCGAGCAGCACGCAGAGGAGAACGCCCGCGAGGAGGCTCGCTGCCTCGCTGAGGTCGAGGAGCTCCTCACCACGTACCATAATAAACCAGCCGCTGTCATCGTCGAGCCAATTCAGTCCGAGGGCGGTGATAACCACGCAAGTCCAGCCTTCTTCCATGGCTTGAGACAAGTTACCAGGAAGCACAACGTCCTCCTGATCGTCGATGAGGTGCAGACTGGTGTTGGCGCTACTGGTAAGTTCTGGGCACACGAGCACTGGAACTTGCAGGACCCACCAGACATGGTCACCTTCTCGAAGAAGGCTCAGACTGCTGGTTACTACTTTGGCAACAACGAGCTCAGGCCCAACAAGCCTTACCGTCAATTCAACGTAAGTTGCGGCTCGAGATTTTCGGAATCGATTGCGGAATGCTAATGCCTTGAACAGACTTGGATGGGTGATCCAGCCCGCGCCATCCTTTTCCGCGCAATCATCCAAGAGATCAACCGCCTGAACCTCGTACAAAACACCGCCGAAACCGGCGACTACCTCTACGCTGGACTTGAGAACTTGGCCAAGAAGTTTCCTGGCGAGATCCAGAACCTGCGTGGCAAGGGCCAGGGTACTTTCATTGCTTGGGACTCTCCTCGCCGTGATGAGGTCTTGAAGAAGTCCAAGGGCGCTGGTGTCAATGTCGGTGGCTCTGGCGAGCGCGCTGTCCGTCTGCGCCCTATGCTCATCTTCCAGAAGAAGCACGCCGACATCTTCCTGGACGCTATGGAGAAGATTTTCAAGTCATGATGGGCAAGGGAAAAAGTATGGGTGGTTTTTTGATGACGATATGACGATCTGTTTTCAGTAATGGGAGCGTTACGTTCGACAGTTAGAAGCACGTGGAGTGCGGTCTCAGGCGCGGCGTTGGCTGTGATGATATAGGTGTAGAACAATTTCTGAATGAATGCGAAAGCTGCATCCCGCAGCTGTGCACAAATGAGCCAATCAATGCCTTTGGATCGGTCTGTGTTGCCCTAGTGCTCGATAGCCAGGCATAGGGTGGGGTCTTCACATGCCGAAGCTCGCCAGTGAACTGATCTTCCCCCCGCAGGCATAGATCTTCCTCCAAACGACATGTCGGCGAGGCGGTTGGTCTGCAACAACGACGAAGCGCACGTGATTGACACGTCTCAACGCCAAAGTCTGAACCGCCGAGAGGGCAAGAGCGCGCCGGAGAAAGGACGCGGTGCCGGATGACGTCGTCGAAGGTCTGCAAACAAGGCAGCACACGAACCTGCGTGACGAGGCACAAGGCCTGTGAGCAGCAAAGACCTGCAGGTGTTCCCACTCTCGGTGCGTCGACAGTTGTCTGACCCTGTCTACCTGTTGCCTGTTACTGCGTGGCCTTCCTTGCTACCTGAGGAATCCATATTAATTTGACGTCGGCTCGCTGTAACGATGGTCGGCAAGCGAGCTCTCCCGAGCTTAACGACACAGAGTCGCCCAGGTTCTGCCAATGGGCCATCGAGCAGTCGGCAGCGGGAAGATCTTGAGAGTGGAGGGGATTCGAATTCATACCAAAACAGCAATGGCAATGGAGCGCGGCCGCGACCCGATCTCTGGCGATTCCGGGATGCAGCGAAGACGGCATTGGAAGACAAGAGACGGGATGAGCTGAAGAAGACGATATTACAGGGCGTGAATCGGGATGGACTGGAGAAGTTTCGCAAGTCCGATGAGGAATTGAAGGAGATGAAGAACAAGAAAGTGAGGAAGTTCTATCAGGAACAGAATCAGCGTTTGAACGACTGGCTGGAGGTAGATGCCATTGTCATGGCTATCGCGGACGATGTGCTGGAGAGCATGGATCCGGATCCAGACCATGACGGCCACCGCGAGCGAACAGGAGGGATCCACGAACATCTCGGAAACATTGGAAAATTGCTCCCTGAAGACGAACAAGAAAGGAGAGGGAAAGCCGAACGCAGAGCGAAGTGGGCCATCAACATCAATGTCATCGCAAACATCATTCTTCTTGTCGGCAAGATCGTGGCAGCTTTTAGCACAGGCTCCCTCTCCCTCGTGGCCTCCCTCGTCGATTCGGCTCTCGATCTCCTCTGCACCCTCATAGTATGGACAACCAACAAACTCGTGGCCTGGCGCCTCAATGCCCTCCAACGCAAGTTTCCCGTCGGACGAAAACGCCTGGAACCCATTGGAATCTTGGTCTTTAGTATCATTATGGTCATTTCCTTCCTACAGATCTTGAGGGAGTCGGTTGAGAAGATTATGCCGCTGCAGGGAGAAGCGGAGAAATTGCCTGGAGTCGCGATCGGAGCGTTAGTAGCGACGGTCGGAGTGAAAGGAATCATTTGGTTTGGCTGTATCCCGATCAAGACGACACAGGTGCAGGCCCTCGCGCAGGACTGCAAGACGGATGTCATCTTCAATACGCTTTCCTTGTTGTTCCCGTTCATCGGGTACTACGCAAACGTCTGGTGGCTGGACCCAGTGGGTGCCGGGCTCCTATCATTGTTCATCATCTACGATTGGGGTGAGTATTTCCACACCTGCCAGGACCCATCATCTAGCTAACCACAGCTCTCTCACACATACAGGTTCGACTTGCTTCGAAAACGTGACACGGCTCTCCGGCGAAGCAGCAGAACTCGACCTCGTCAAGAAACTCATGTATCTTGCCTACCGCTTCAGTCCCGTTGTGGAAGGCTTCAAGAGCATCACGGCATACCACGCAGGCGACGGAGTTTGGGTGGAATTCGACGTCCTTCTCCCCGCAGACACCAAACTCTACCGTTCGCATGATATTGCGGAAACGCTCCAGTATTGCGCAGAAGGACTTGATGTGAGTCGAAAGCCAAGCCAAAAAAAACCGACATGTTGCAAGGATTTCTCACTGACTTTTGATTTTTTCTTTAATTTTTAGACCGTTGATCGCGCTTTTGTTACGACAGACTACAGCTCCAGCGGACCTACAGGACACGCCGCGGATGCTGAGAATATATAAAATGCAGTATCTTTTTCACAGAACAGACAGGGCAGTGGCGGCTATTACTTTTTTTTCAGGGACGAAATTGAATGGCAGTCTGGACGGTTCTGCATGCTATTATTCTTGGGAGTGTTGCATGCATAGCGTGACGGGGAAAAAGGATTGTAACCTAACTGTACCTACCCTAACTTAGTGTTCATCAAAGCACCTAACATGGCTGATGGCATTGCAAACTTCCCCGGTGACTGCAGCAGTATTGATAGCTACTAACACAGAAGTGGTAGGGGAAAGAAGCTGCTTAACACTGCAGCCGTTAGAGTAGAGCACGTAATTCATTGAGGGGTATCTCTATAAGCACGTATTATACTGCCAATCCTTTTACGCCTTCAATGTTCTTGTAGTCACTTCCCAGAACCATCCAGCGCTTGCTGAAATTGCGCAAGATCAGACTTACTAGACGTGACCTCTTCCCTTTCCTATCAACTCTCCTTCTTCTTGCTCCCCATGCTCTCCAACATCGCGTCCGGCGACGCCACTCCGATATGCTGATACTTCTTCGTCCAGCCTCTCGGATCTGCTACTGCTACTGCGTCTCGGCTCATTTGTTTCGCGTCGGCAAAGCGCTCCGTCCTGGGCACATGGCAGACCTCGAATTTCCGATATCGATGAGCGTGGTAGACGGCCCAGCCTGCGAACCAATTCACCATGAAGTCGGTCGCGGCCGTCTCATCCTTTTCCCAGAGACCTTGGAAGCCGGGGAGTTCTTCGGGCGATGCCGACACTAAGGAAGATGAAGGGAGGAGACGGGGCGGATTCCACGGATCCTCTGCTTCGACCGGACAGAGCTCGCAGATCGCGGCGTAGAGCTTCACCCAGCGCGCATCCTGCTTATCATGTCTATCCCTGACATTGGCATTTTTCAGCATTAGTTCCGCTATCCACTCCTTGAGACCAGGCCGTGTTGCAATACGAACATCGTCCTTGGCCCCAGGTGGTCTTCGCCTTTGGTCTGCGTTGAAAGTTTGGACAATCTTGCGCGCTTTCTCGGGCTCATACACAAACACATCATCTGTGATGAATGTGACTCGCCCTAGCGGAAACAGCCCGTGGCATCCGAATTCTGGCTCTCGTTCTTCATATGCTGCTATAGTGCGGTCGACACCGATAGAGAAGAGGGAAGTACCAGCCGCCGCAATGTTATGCAAATCCGGCACTTGCCAAAGGGGCACTTCAGGGTGGACGACCACAATACCAACCTTCTGAGGACCTTTGGGTAGATACTTTTTGCAAAAGTAGGCCCATGCACCTGCCGTGCTCGAGTGGTATACCTTCAGCTTGAGACCCTTGAAATATTCGCAGTACACCACGAGATCCGTGTGGTGCCCTGGCGGCATCAGCAGGAAGACGGCTCGTATCGGATCGTACGGCGGAAGTTTCTGATCGCTTCGCGGCTTCACAAAAAGTAATTGCTCCCGATCTAGTCGAGCGAGTTTCTCTCCAACAGAGGCTGCATAGTGCAGTTCCTCGCGCGCAGATACCGCATTCGAAGGGCTTGCTGTGACTGAAATGCCGGACATGTTGCGGAAAAGGCGAAAGTGCAAAAGGCATCCAGGAGGAAATGCCACATCGTCGACTTCCAAGAATCTCCACGTCTCGTTGTTGCTCGGGTAGATTAGCACTTTTGACTCCAGGCCTGCAACAGACGCGAGAAATCCACCAGCATGTACTTTGCACATCTCACTAATAGTTTCCAGCTGACTGGTAAGTGATGGCTCCACTGCAATGCCACCAGTCGCTGCTTCGACTGCTCGAAGTTCTTCATTCCACATGATTTTCTCAAAGTCGCCGCTCACGACCAAATGGTCCAGACGTAGGACAGGGTCTTCGCCAGCGAGATGCTTGAAAGTCTTCTCGTTTGGTACTTCAAATTTTGCAGATATCGTGACTGCGTCGTCGTCCTCCGCGGACGAGAGCATGATCGCCCCGCGTACGGTCGAGCAAGCAACAATGGAGGGCCTCTTCTGCACAACTCGGGTTGGCGGTGCTATTTGGGCTTGCTCTTGAACGGGCAGAACGGATGTCTGTACGGGAGACTTATGGAGCGCCAGAGGTGACTCTTGCAAACGCGGGTCGAAGGTCCTGTTTGCAGCAGGAATTCGGTCCGCGTTTGCAGCATGAATATCGGTTGCTCCTGTTGGACCCAATGCCGAAAGTCTCCTCTTAAAAGTCCCCGGCGGGCCAGCATAAACCCCGGTATCCCGATGCGCGTATTCGCACTGACTGTCCGGTTTGTTACAGCCTTGTGGCTGCCGCCAATAGTAACAAGTGGTCAGATGTTTGGGTACGAGTACGTCCCTAGATGGGAGGTTCTCAGGGCGCTTGTGAGCAGGCTCTGCAGGCAACCTGTAGCCTGGTGGAGGGTCTGCGACGAGTCCTGTATAAGAGTGCGCATATTCACATTCGCCTTCAGTTTTCCTGCATTGACCTTCGTTCCAGAAGAAGCACGTCAATGCCTTCGGGTGAAGATTGTTCTGGGGCCGTTCCACCACCCAATGAGCATACGGGCAGGTTTCTGCGGTCTTATCACATTCATCTCTCTGCCAATATTTGCAGGTCTGTCTCCGATGAAAACCATCAGTTGGATACACAGGAGCTTCCAGCACCGATGGGCGCTTCGGCGAATTTGCAGGCGAGGCAGACCTCTGCCGGCCATCTGGCGGCGGAGTCCTCCTGTAATAGGCGCTGTGAATATCTCCTGAGCTAGATGTGGTTCTTTGGGGCTCAGACGGCCGATCCAGTGTGGAGGGCGCGTCTTTCCAAGAAACGGGCGGGGGACTTCTCCTCCGATATGCTTTGTCAACATCTGCGACAATGGATGCTGTTTTGGGGGGTCCAGGACGCCGCATCTCTCGAAGTGGCTGAGCGGACTCGTTTGGTGGAGGAGATCTGCTACTGTACGCACTGGCCTCTTGTCCAGAACCTGAAGCGCTTCCACTAGGTTGCGTACCCGATGGGCCCGCGCTCTGATGCTGCTCCTCATTGCGTCGAATTATCTTGCCGGTCTTCGGGTCAAGTATGTTCAGGGCTGCCAAGTCTGGAGCCTGCTCAATCCTACTCTGCTTCTGCACGTTATTCTGGTGAGCCAGATTCTTGAAACGAGAATCAAATGATCCAGAGACAGCCCGCTTCGCTTTGACTTGCTGCCCTTCTTTAGGGGCTGCAAATACTTTAGAGCCGAGCTGTTTGGCTTTTGTGCTTTTCGTAATGCTTTGGGAAGTTTGGAGTGTCCCTGAGCTCGGGGCACTCTTTCTAGCATGTGTCGGGTTGGCTGGTTTTTCTCGCAGATCGCTAGATTCTTTAGCAGCTCCTTTGGCCCTAGGTGATTTGGGAGATGACTCATCTGGTCGGGGAGGGACATGCTCCCTAACCTCTTCGTATCGAGAGCCAGGCTCCGAACCGGCTCCGTCTTCCTCTTCAGAAGCATCTAAGCCGTCTGATTCTGTATCTGGCGCTAAGTGAGTGGATTTCTTTCGATCAATCTTTCTTGCAACACCTTTGCGAGCCGAGATCTGCTGTGTCGCCCTTCTGGAGGATGAAGGTGTCGGAACATGTTCGTCTTCGCTTTGGTGGCGTGCCTGCTTCCTACGCTTTGCCCGCTTCAGCTGCCGACGCCTCTTCCGATCCTTGCTCTGTTCAAGAGCCACGTTACATGCTTCCTCCCATTTCTCCACGTTGAATGGTTCCTCAAGGCCAGCAGCGATGCGTTGTTTAGTCTTCTTCCACGCATTAAGGATATCATTTGTGTGGAGATGCCTTGTGGGTTCGTACGTCGCGCGGTGGAGAGGATAGCCCTCCCATTTGATCAAATATTCCCGGATCTTCTTCTTCGGGTCCCATTTCTCTGCCAAGATGCGCTCGACGCTATATTGGTCCTGCGGCTCGCTGCTCCCAGTCGAGTCGGTAGCAATCGTGTCGTCTGAATCTGAGAGAATGAAGTGCTGCTTGATCGCCGCTGAAGGTCTGGATCTGGACATGTTGAAGCTTCAGTGGCGTCAAGTCCAAGAAGGCAGTCAAAGCAGAGCTTCGTGTCGACCCAACACATAATCAGCCGCGGCGGTGACGTTGGATATCCAGAGCTGGCATTGCCGTGAGCATGTGATGAGTGTAGCTTGTTTGGCCAGAGGGTCCTCGGCAAAGCACCCTCGCCCGCGCTCGTCGGCGCGCTCGTTTCTCACACTCTTGTCTTTAATACATCTCACTCTTCTGACTCATTGAAAGCTCGCATGCACAAGTCTTGTGGGTGGTAATGCTGCTCTTGCTTGTTGGGTGCTTAATGTTTATTGTTTGTTGTTCAAGTTGAAGGTTGAATTGGAAGAAGGGACCTTTTAAGCGAAGTCGAGCTTCAAGAAAAGTGGGGCCCCCGAACGCAGCTTCCTCGCATTTCTCGACATGACCAACCACTAAGGCACCTCAGGTAACACCTCAGCTTGCAAGTAGAAAGGGAAGGAGGAAGCAACATCAGATCATCATCTCCGTCAAACATTACATCAAAAACGGCAGCAGCAACACGCCGACGTGGGATGCTCTTTGGCGGGGCTGGCGAAAGAAGGCGCATGTGAAGTTAAGCTAATAATTCTTTCCAAAGCACAATCAAGTGGTATCTCGTATTCGCTATGCACACGTAACTCGTAAAAGAGCCGGCAATCGCATTCGCCAGACTTCTCGCTGTCCTGGGCCCGTTCCGTTCTTATCCCGAGGGCGATCCAGCGACTTCCCGCTCACAGCGCTCGAAGGGGGAAAACAGAGACAGGCCGCAGTCCTGTCACGATTATACGCTAACTTTAGAATTCTTCCTTCCCTCGCAAATACTAAAACACTGTTCAACATCCCAAAAATCATGTATATGTACTACCTCCCGCGGGAGGCATTGGCCAGTCGTCTTCCGTAATGCTCGACCAGAACGTCCAGATCATCACGACGGCCAGAAGTGTGAATAGTGTCTCGAATAGTCCGCCGTTGATCTTGCCATTCGTGCCGTTGCAGATGTGCACGCTGATTACGTACTGGAAGATCTGTCCGATCGCGAAGAGAAGGGCTGCACCGACAAGGTAGTCTATGATCGTGTGTTAGGCTTGGCGTTAATCATGTGGTATGCGTTCGTTGAACTTACAAATCGGCCGCACTTCTCCCAGCACCTTGAGAACGAGGACCGTCTCCAGCAAGAAGTAAACGGCTAGGAACACGAGTGGCACAAGCTGATACAGTGTATACAGTGCGTACGCTCGATTGGGATCCGTAAGTGTGTCGTCCCAGTAACCCGTCCAACCGAAGCCAGTGTCCAGTGCAATGTATCCCGTACCGATGAAGAGTATGACGGCAGAGCCGAATATTAAGAAGAGTGAAAGAGGTGTGCCGTCATCGATGAGCTGGTACCCAACCGCGCCATTCATCATCAGAATCCATACCGTGGAGACAACCGCCGCAATGTGTACGGCGGAGAAAGCTCTTCGAACCGCGCCATCCAGAGGGAATCCGCCGACCGTAAAGATCTCGCATATCTCAATCACAATGTATCCCAGAAGGAAGATTTGCATCTCCCTCCGTCCCACTGCAGCCTTCTTCCGCTCTGATCGGAACAGCAAGAACAATGATGCCAGTATCGCAATGAATGCGAGAATTATTGATCCGAGATTCGCCAGATGCCTGTCGTCGCCGCTCAAGGATATACCAGTGAGTTGGCATCCTCCATAATAGGGAGATGCTCCACCTTGTGCCCTAGACTCCGAGAACAGATTGCAGACGGGTATTGTCGCATATCCACTTCCGCTGTCTCGGCAGAAATTATGCCATTTGCCGTATTGCGACATGTTATCAATGCGCGCCTAGAGAATGGTGATGGTGGTGAGCCGTCCACGATAGTATGCGGAGGTGGTATGCGATTCGGTTCGGAGCGAGGCTTGGATAGGAGTGCGCGCGGCTCCCCGGGTTCGCGCGAGCTCGTAGATTCGGCGTGATGGATGAACTAGGTTGGGCACGATCGGTAACGAAGGGCTACGGGCGTCGAAAGACGCTTCCCGTCAAGCAGATGTGGTTGTTGGAGAGCCGCCGACTTGGTGAGCCGCCGACTCTGGCGACTGCAGAGTGAGGTGGGTGTGCGTTGCAATGAGAGCGAGCAAGCAAGCTGGAACTTCCTGGGAAGCTGGGCGGCTGAAGCAGGATTTGGGAGCCGGCGAAGCACGCTAGCCGCAATTTAATATGACAACGGTCGCTAAGGAAGCCAATCCGGGCGGGTAATCTCGTTTCAATGGATACCACAATACGGCGGTGGGGAGACGCTGTAGAGTTATCAAAATGCTGGTACTGTCGTGTGTCGGTGGAGAGAAGTAGAAGCACAGAAGGGCACCGAGGAAGAAGGGAGGGCGCTGGCTGGCAACCCAACGATGGATGTGAGATGAAACGCATGCTGCTTCCTGGCTCGATCAATGTGCCTCCTTCCTCCCCGCCCAGCCTTGCCTTATTGCCCAAAGTTGCCAAGCGGGAGGCAGGCACAGGCGGTTTGGAGGAAGCGACGATTATAGATCCCGCCCACCCGCGCGCCCGATCGCATGTGATTGGCCGGATCCCTCGAGCCGCATTTGCTCACGCTTTACCAACCATCTGCCACACTCCAGCAGCACACAAGCTCCCGTCTTCATTATTGCGTAGGTAAGCAGCGCTAACAGCAGTATCGTCATGGATGCCCTGAGTAACCCACTGTGCTCCCCTTTCGCCTGCTTGCCTCGTCGGCCTGACAGCAGTAGTACAGTATGTGCACCATATCAGGCCGGTCTCGAACAGGTCTTGCAGTAGAACGACGCCAAGCACTCCGGCGTCTGCTAAGACTGCACTGTCGCACATGTTTCGACATGCACCTGGCTCTGCTCCAGCAGTGTTTCACACGCGGAGATGAAGTTGGTCACGGGCTTATGGGACTTTCGGATTCGGCTTCTATACCGCATGTACCTTACATCAGCCTCTCATCTGATGCCACGCCAATCATACGTCTTCCTCGCTTCTTCTCTCGAAGCCCCTTCTTTGCTTGCTCTGCTCAGATGCCTGTACAGCTATAGCTCTTGGGAGCCGAGATGTTGCATGTGGACATCTACCGAAAATCCACCATCAGCTTGTCCAGAGCCTGCCGCATCGGTCCCTCGAGGTACTCTTCGGCCTTCCTGAGATGGACCTTGAGCGTGTCCTGAAGTGCCTCCTCCACTGGATCGACGGCCTCTGTTGCTGGGCACATCAGGTTGAAACCCTCGTGGATTTCGTTGAAGACATGTCCGACATTCTCGGCGAGGGTTTGGCGCTCTTGCGTCAGAAGTTGAATGAGATCCGTCTCGATGCCCTTGTAGACCGCCGCCCAGATGCCGTTGATCTGGGTCAACTCTTGCTTGAAGATCTCTTCGCGGTATTGGGGCCAACCATTGGGAGGCTTCTTCGCACCCTTCGTGGCTACGACGTGTTAGCAGAGCGCGATTGTCTTCAAGTGGAGGACATGTACCTTTGAGCGCGCGGACCTTGTCGTGTACCGGCTCCATTGCAGTGACGATGTAACCGTCCTCCTCTGCAAAGGTAGCCTTCCCCCTCACAACGCTAGAAGCGGTCAGCTTACTTGCACAGCACAGCCATAAGGTCGGGGTGTACTGACTCCAATCCGGCAAGGACTCTACCCGACATCTCGTTGATGCTTGCGTCGAGTTGTGGCCTCACCTTGTTGACGTATTTGAAGAATGGCTGCAGATCCACGAATGTGGCATTCGAATTTCCTGCTTCATAGTCAGCGACCATCGAGGATTTGGGACCGGCCGAAGTACCTTGCATGCCCTTCACCATCTCGCTGTGGAGATCGACAATGTCGACTTTCAGCCCATCCGTAAGGCTAATCTCATTGTTCACTGCTCTGCCAACCACTCTCTCGACTTTGGCGGCGTTGATCTTGGCGAGATCCCCGCTCAACTTTACCAAAGGATTCTTGCGGCTCTCGCGGCGATGGCCGTGTCGGGCCATGAGCGCCGTGAACTGCGCCGTCTTGAAGCGGCCTTCCTAGTCCGAGCACAGAGCGCGAGCCTCCTGGGCCCAAGCCAACTCATCCTTCTGCAGCTCAGCGACGATGACTTCCTTGAGTCGCTCGAAGACCTGCACGAAAGACTGCTCGATAATCGAAGCAAACTTTCCCTTTGGAATCAAGACATGCTTTTCGAGCTCCTCCTTGCGCTCCAAGGGAGTCCGCGAAGTGTAGAGCATGAGACGGGTAATGAGAGTGGGAATGACCTCGTTCAGCTGGAAAGAGGCTTCGTTGAGTCGCGCCTCATTGGGGAAGCTGAAGAGCAGGCGGCGCAGCTCCGGTATCCCGGTCTCCTCGAGCGTCAGTACTGGCGCGTTCTTAGCTTGGTATCCGACCTGATGCTGGCAGTATGCTTTGTTTGAGATCGAGGAGACCGGTATTGGGCTGCTGGTCGTCGTCAGATCTTGGAGCTTCTCCTGAAGCTTGCTCTTGTTGTGTTGGCTTCGCATGTTGATACGGTGTGCCTTTTCTGCATTCTCGGCACGCTTGACGAGGACCTCTAACTTCCGCTTCTGTTGGCTCAGCTTTGCAAACTCCTCGCCGTCACCCTCATCGTCGCAGTTTTGAATTTTCTCGTCAAGATCTCCAAGCTTTGCTTCGAGCTTTTCATGAACCTTCAAGAACTCCTTGATCATATCCTTATCTCTCTTGCTTCCCGAAGGAATGGTCCCATCGCCAAATGACATCGCTCTTGGGAGATGCGATGACGACTCGTCCATGACCGCGACTCTTCATTGCCTTGACTTCCGCTGCAACGCTGGGGTCGTCTTGAGCACGAGCGACATCAGTCACAATTATGGCGTGAGTCTTCTGGCGGGCATACTTGAGAGCGCTCCTACGGCGAGTCTTGTTGCGATCTGTGAGGCCGGGTGTGTCGTAAAAGACCATGCCAATTTCGGTGAGAGGATCCTTAAAGTGAACATTGATGCATGAGACGAAGGGCCACAAAGACGATCCAGCGCTTCCATCATCAGCGTCGACCTCAATTGCGAACTCCTCAAGCTTGCCTAGCAGCTCGCCCGCAGTTGATGCCGTGACCTCAACCTCCTCTTGCTTTCCCGAGGCGCGACGGATCAGGTTGTCTGACCATCCAATGAGCTTGTTGATGATCTCTGGATCATCTTCCGAGTTGGCGTCTCCGAGAAATCGTCGAGCTGCTTTCTTGGTGGAGCACTCTGCCTGGTCTTTGAAGAGCGTGACCAAGGAGTTCGCCACCTCATCTTTGATGGCAGGGTTCTCGTCGAAATCATTCTCCGGTTGAGCTCCATATTCGTCGTCGTCTACCTTATGCTGTGGAAAGCCCTGAAGAAGTCCCGGACGTAGCTCTCCAAGATTTCGCGACGCTCCTTCCCGTTGTAGAACTTGACTTCGGCCAAGAATGGCTCTTTCTGGCCCGATCGTGGTGGGTTCAAAGACTGGGTCGCCAGAGTACAACTCGCGCCTGCATCACCCTGCCGAACATCAGAAATGAGTTGGACACAGTCATGCAGGAGAACTTACCTCTTTGGCAATGTTCCCGGCGAGGAAGATGGAGTTGAGCGTGGCGCTCTTTTCTAGATGGTGTCAGTAGCTGGCCCATCCTCTCTGCATAATGTTCCTTGCCTACGCCTATGTTGCCGCTCGTACAAACACTAATCTTCTCACGTTTGCGATTCAAAAGCTTCTCCTCGGCATGCTTCTGAAGACCCTGAGTGACCACAGACCGATACGGAGATTTGACGATAAGCTCATTGAGAGATTTCATATGGAGGAACAGAACCTTGACCTCCTCTATTCCAAGCCTGGTTCAACAGCACCCAGCCTTCTTCGCTGTATTGCCATCCGACACACCCAACTTAACCGCCCTTCCCGCTCCACCACCACCGGATCCTGGGCCTTTGACACCACTTCTTCGATCATTCAGATCGTATTTCCCTGCCTCAATGTTCTGATATATCCTCTCTGCGACCTCCAAGAACGCCCTTTCGACATTCTCACCGCTCTTCGCAGACGTCTCCACATACTGCATCACCCTGTTCTGCTTGCACCACTCTTCTGCTTCTTCTCTCGTGACTTGTCTTCGATTTGGAGCTGTATCATCCCCAGATATTGTTGATGAAGCGGCCAGATCTGATTTGTTCCCCACGAGTACCACCACGATGTCGTCTTCTGCGATTTGCCGTAGGTCGTTGAGCCAGGCTGTCACAGAGGCGAAGGTGTTTCTTCTTGTGATATCAAATACCAGCAGTGCGCCCGATGCGCCGCGGAAGTAACTCCTTGTAATCGATTTGTACGTCTCCTGGCCGGCCGTATCCCATAATGACAACTTCATATACTTTTGCTGGGGTTCTTTGGCAGCATCTTTCGACTTCTTCCCTGTTGTGTCATTCGGCGACTTGGTAGTAGGTGTACTCGAAGTCGCGGCAGGATTATTGATATTATGTTCTAGACTCGCAGGTGGTCCTACAGGAACGATCCTCGAGCCGAATTCGACGCCGATGGTTACATCGTGGTGGGAGACGAAGCGACCTTCGCAGAGCCGGATAGTCAGCTGAGCTGCATCAGCTTTGATGCTGAGGACATCTTGGTATATCTCTTCGGGAGACAGGATAGATCATACAGACGATTTGCCGCTTCCACTATCACCTAAGCTCACGATCTTGGAGATGAAGTCGTAGGGTTGCGCTTGCGCCATGAGAGAGCAGAAGATGAAGTGTGCCAGAGAGTCGATTATTAGGAGATTGATGTTCTGGGACCAAGATGCTTCCTCACGTTTTCATTGCGGTTTCATTGATTATGGGGACAAGCTGCGGTCATTTTGAGACTCGGGGCCACGAGCTCGAGCGCGGGCCACGCGGCGCGTCATCAAAAACAGCAAACCCTCCCCAGCTAACGTAATAACGTTATCGTTATCCACGTCCACCGCATCAACGTAGCGTGTCTATGGGCATCTCACTATATAATACCATGTCCTACCGGGTACTATGCCTCCCGCCCTCTACTATATCTAGTTTAGATTCTCTCTTCCTTTAGGGAACTCTTCTATCGTAGGCCCCTTCTAGACACTTCGGCTTGTAAGAAAGAGATAGAGTAATCCCGCCTCGCCGGCGAGGTATCTTCGATTTTATATCCTACGGGTAGTAATACTACATATTTATAGGAGTTCTTTATAAGGTAGGTTTATATATATACGTAGACGCAGTCGGGGAGAGGTAGCTTTAGTTTTGTATCTTCCGGGTAGTATAAGTCTAGATTTACAGTGGTTCTTCGTAGTGGCTAGCTGTAGACGTGGATAAAGATAACGTTATTAACGTTATGCTAGGCACTACTGCTCACAGTGCTTGTGATCAAAGGCGCCGATCTGTTTATTCGAAAATTGATGGGGACGTAATTGATGATTGATGAATGGGAAAGAACAACACACGACCGACTGCGACCGCTTGAGGAAGCCGTGAAGGTTACCTCCGGCGCAGGCGGCCTATCACCACCACAACCGCAGATAGCCATGCAGTATTTACCGGGTTGAATGCTACGTTTAGCCTCCCGAGTCACTCCTCATCATGTCGAGGACCTTCCTTGGATATGCCGGTGGCCAATTGAGTTGCGTCAAGCACCACATGTCTGGTCCATGTGATTCACCCAGAGCCGATGTAATGGGTCTCTTGCCTTCAACCTTCCTCCTCTGCTCGGCTGCTACTTGACCACATCATCTCCTTCTGTTCAATCTCTCCCTTATTCGGAGTGCTTCCCGTTAGCGCCTCGCTGTCTGCAACCAGTACAATCGCTACAATGGCTTCGATCGAAACAGACCCGAAAGACCTGGAAAACATGCCTCCCGTGGCAACGTCACCGGACAAAGCCCCGACAGTCTGCGTATTGTAAGTATTCAATATGAAGAACCTGCGCATGCGAGAACTAACGCGCTCTACTCCAGCTGCGGCGCCTCACCAGGAACCTCCCCAGCCCACCTTGAAGCTGCCCGCGAACTCGCAAGAGCCTTTCACGCACACGGAATCAACCTCGTCTACGGCGGCGGAACAGTCGGCGTGATGGGTGAACTGGCCAAAACACTCGTCTCCCTCTCCGGTCCGCAAGCAGTCCACGGCGTCATCCCAGAAGCCTTACTGGTCTACGAACGCAATGGCCGCGAGAACGGCACATCTGGAGGTCCTAAAGTCTTGATTGACGAAAACATATACGGCCGCACGACAGTCGTGAAGGATATGCACTCTCGGAAGCAGCTCATGGCAAAGCAAGTTATAGAAAGCGGACACGGAGGTGGCTTCGTAGCCTTGTCAGGAGGCTATGGAACAATGGAGGAGCTGATGGAAGTTGTGACATGGAATCAGCTGGGCATTCACGCAAGAGGAGTGGTGGTGTTCAATGTTGAAGGATACTATGATGGTTTGTTGAACTGGGTGAAGACGGCGGTCAAGTCAGGATTCGTTAGCGAAGGAAACTCGAACATTATGGTGGAGGCAAAGACGGGCGAGGGAGTGGTAGAGCGGTTGAAGGGGTATACGAATGCAGAGGGAAGATTCAAGTTGGACTGGGAATCTCGGTAGGCGAGGAGGGCGTTCAGTGCTTGAACGGCTAGGAGGTAAATGGACATGCGGCAAAGTGTTTGGGCCGCCGGTCGATACTGACAAAGAGTGATATGCCGCATCTCACTGAGACTAGAGCTAAGACGCCACGCCCGGATGATACGAGACCACAGTCCGTACACGCAACGGATGGGCAAAAGAAGTAACCTTTCTTGAATCCAACTTAGTAGTTGCCATGAATCCAACTTAATAGTTGCCAGAGGCAGTGGTCTTGCTATCACCCGTGACGGCAACATTCTTGACGATCACTCGGTCGCCGTCCTCGCTCTCAACCCTGACATCAACAGTGGTGGTCCCGAAGCCCGACGAGTTCTCAAAGAAGTTGTAGGTCTTGCGAGTGAGGCCGTCCTTCCAAGTACTGCCTCCGTCCGTGGAGACGGACATGCTTGCGGTACGCTGTGCCCGTGGTCAGCTGCTGTGTATGAAGCATTTTTCATCCCTCTTACCTTGTTGCCATTGACAACTTGAGCTGAGAACCAGTAGGCGGAGACACCAGACTTCATGTGGATTTCAAGTGGGCTCGAGATGGGACACTCGACCCAGTCCCAGGTTACTTGAATATGACCTGGCATTGTCAACATGAGCAGACAGCATGCTAACTTCTGTTGCGCGTACCTGCGCTTTTCGCTGCAAGCTCAGGAAAAGCATTCTCGTACAAGTCGAGATGGTTCTGGCCGCAACCGGGGCACTGATCGGTAACCATGGCGGTGATGTTTTTGCCGGTGGGTCCGGTGACCTGCACGCACCCGCCGCAGGCCTCACTGTTGTCCCAGTTCGAATCGCTCAAGGCAGTGCCGTAAAGCCCACTTGGGAGCGTGTAGGTGCTGAACGAACACGCGCCACCTTGAGTGTTCCCTCCATAGTATGTAGCTTCACCAGAGAAGGAGGCTGCTGCGAAGGAGAAAAGGGCTGCCAGAGCCGGAAGTATGGAACGAGAAAGCATTTTGATATGAACGAGAGTGGATTCTGAGATGGAAAGGAGCGACTTCAAGTCAGCTAAGGAAGCGATAAAAGAGCGATGGGCAATGAAATCATCAGAGGTTCGAGAGGAGCTTTATACCTCTGCTAGTAATACCTGAGCATATTGTGTAGTCGCGGCTACCCAACTCGCGCTCTAGCTGCGACGGCGTGGCGCACGGTGAGCAGGCCATTGCACGAATTCACTTCATTTCGATTGATTGTGGGCGGGTCGCGCGAGCCGGTCTTCAAGATGCGGTCCTCGAGCAGCCCGGTACTCGGACGCAGTCCCAATTCTGGACTTTTGCAAAGTACATTCCGTGTTTGCGGCGCCCACCATGGTACGGATCGTTTGCATGTGACATTCTTCATATTGTCTCGGCGTTGAGGACGTACGTACGTAAGCGCTGCGAAATTGGAGCATTCCAGGAAGATTATGCCTCTTTCTGAGAACGGCTGCTGAACCACAGCTGAGGAACACTGTAGAAGGTATATGGTGTTGTCCAAACAACAGTGTGTGGTGGTGATGCAGAGGTAGGTGCCTTTGGGTTGGAGCACATGGGAGCGTTTAGAGTTTCAGCACGCGTTCCACGATCCCTGCCGAGTGAAGCCAGCGTATCACCTCACGTAAGGTACCTTAGCCGATACATAGCGAGACACACCACCTACTAATAAGCACTCCCGCCGGGACTGGCTTCTCAATCCGCTTCGAAGCAACGCCGAGAATGACGTCTGTGGTTTTCTCATGCGATGCATAGGGCTCCAAACACACCTGCAGCACTCAGCACGCGACGATGGACGAAGTCGAGAACCCAGCTCTTCCCGCAGCGGGCGAGACGAGTCCCACCATACGGCCGATCGATCCAGATGAGGTCGCTCGAATCGAGGTGCAAGAGGTCGTGGAGCCCGGGATCGACACCGCGGAAGCAGAGGCTCTCGTGAACAGCGCGCAGGATGAAGATGCGAAGCCAACTCTGCCTGCCTCGAGGGCGCCTCCAAACCGGCCACCGTTGAAGCGAGACAATTCCAATCCTTCCCCCTCGCAGCCACCGCCAGCACCCCCTGCCCAACCAGCAGAGACGAACGAGTTCCCACAAGATCCTCCAGACAGTCTTACTCTCGCCGATCTGAAAAGAATACGAAACTCGTTCCCCAATGCACAAGCGCCGGGGAAGCAACAGTTATTGGGCAATGAAAAGGTCTACGATTTCGAATATCAGGATGCTCAGTCCTTTCCAGTAGAGCTGGAAGAGTGGTTCAGCTATAGCGAAGAGGAGGAGTCCAAGCTACGACGGTGTAAGGCTGTTTTCAACGATGAGTGGAGATCGACCGAAGAGGGGAAATTCGACTGGCTGGATGTCACAGAGGACGCTCGAAGAGCGTTTGTGAAGAAGTGGATTGGTGTCCTAAAGGTTAAGCCGACGGAGCAAGAAGTCACGAAAGCGCTTACAATCCTCACGTACGTTGGGCTGGGCATTTGGGAGCAGACAGCCGGACGCCGCGAAGGTTGCGCACTGGAAGATCTGTTTCCAGACTGCAAGCTGGGCGGCTCCAGACTTGAGGAATATGGGTCCTCCAGCTTGCAAGTGCAGTGGATGGTGGCAATGGTCGATACGCTACATGCATGCGATGGACTAGGGACGATCTACGACACCCTAAGACGTGTTTTTGATAATGACTTTGCCAATTCGGCACCAGAGCTGCCTTCTCGAAATGAGTCGCAGATTCGTAGAGGAGATGAGAGCATGGAACTCTGGTGCTGTCTGACACTCATGTACCTTTTCGTTGAGGTCGCCCGCTCCACAGCCAATGGGCAGACTCTGAAAGGAGATATCCTCGCTCTGGAGCCCAAGTTTCTCAACTATCTTACGCAAATCGTTGCAAAACTCCGCTGGGACGAGTCCGCCCCGATCCCGCTGACAAAGATGTTATTGCTTGCGTGGAAGACAATCCTTGTTTCATTCGGCGGCATCAACGACATCGAAAATGTCAAGGCAGCCTTGCAAGAGAAACAGGACGTCGAAATGGATGCTCGCGGAGAGCCTATTATCACGGCGTCGCCTCTGGACTACCACCTGTTCCGACAAGAGATCAGCTCCAAGTATCCCGCGTACCAGCCGCCTCCGCCGTTGTTCCCTCTGGAGCCGGAGAACAACAGCATTCTTCCACCACTGAAGCACAGGCGCCCAAGCTATGCCGCGCCAGACCCAGTCTTTGCGGGAGCCCCTACAGTGGGAACAGGCTCGATCATGCACCAGCCGGTCCACATTGCCACACCTGCGCCCTCTCCACCACCCTCGCCTGCTGGTCCTGGTAAGGCCGGGAAGAAACAAAACTATCAAACCAATCAGATGTTTCCGTTCCTCTATCCACCACTGGACGCGAGCAGCAACGACTTGGGAGGGAAAGGGAGCACTGAGCTGCAAGACGCGCTCGTGGGTAGGAAGTGGGAAGGGTCGGACGTCCCTACCAGTATACTCGAGGCGACTGAACTTTTCGCCAAACGCATGCGCGCTACGAGGGCCATGACACAACTCTGGGAAGCACGCGTCGACTTCATGAAACAGGAGCGAGGGTGGAAGAATCCGGACGATGATGATCAGAACCCGGATGTAGCCGACTTCGAGCTTCTACCGCAGTCTGCCCCCAAGGAGAGCGCAGAGCAGGGCAAACCGATCGCTCAGACAGATGAAGAGCGGAGAGTGTCCAAGGTCAAGCAGTATTACCGAGAATCCCTGCCTCATTTGCAGAGCGTCGTCATCGTTCTCTTGAAGGCTGTGTTGCAGAATGTTACGGACCTAGTAACCAAAGGCAATGGACAAAACGGTCTTCAGGCTGGCATACAATTCAATGAAGCCAACGGGGTAAATGGAACCAAACCCATGGAGAATGGTGTGCACTCAAATGGAGATGGCATTGAAAATACTGCGGAGGAGCTTGACAGGCTACGCTCGCAGGAGATTTCCGCTAAGGCCTTGAGCGCAATGTTGATCCTCCTACTAAAGTGGTTCAAGATTTCGCACATCTTGCAATACGAGTACATGACGCAACTGTTACTGGACTCGAACTACGTTCCTCTGATTCTTAAGCTGTGGCAGACTCAAGAAATCGGACGAGGCGTTCATTACAGACTTGATCGAGAGGAGAAGAACTTTTTCTACTTTTGCCAAACCAATTCGCGGAATGGCTTGCCGAAATCAGACGATGGCGAGGCAAACGCATCCCAGTCGGAGGATGAGGCTGCACCGCCTCCAATCAGGAGGCATAGAGATGAACCCACCGAGCGTACACTTTCGCCAGGCCTGGATTCTTCGGACTTTACTCATCCGCCTGAGGTCGACGAGCTTGGATATCCTCAAACTCAACTTCCCCCAACTCCGCTGAAGAACTATTCCTATCGAAACCTCTTCAGCGCAATCAACTACCTCCGTGTCCTACAGAAAGTCACGCACCGTAAAACCCACCGAGCACTCCTCCTCGTCAGCTACAAATCCTCTAACCATCTTAAGAAGACACTCAAGATCCCAGTTCAAATGCTTCGCTACTACACACTCAAACTTTTCAAGTCCCAAGTACCCTTCTGCGGTCGCAAATGGCGACAGGGAAACATGAAAATCATCACAGCGGTGTGGCTCTCGGTGCCGGCCGAGCTGCGAGATGACTGGCTCTCGGGTGGAGGTGGAGGGATGGGAGGTGCTTGTGTGGGAGACGTAGATGGAACCGTCGAGGATGCGTTGCCTCTGGAACAGAGCTTGAGGGCTTTGACTCATTGGTGGAATGTCAGGAACTATCCGGACGTCATGGGTGTTGACAAGGCCATCATGGAGGACGAGATGGATTATTTCACCAGAGAGCTGGAGAAGATGGAATTTGTGAGGGAGGAGATGGAAATGGTAGAGGGCGAGAATTTGGGGGATGAGTGGCAGGGGCCAATTGAAGGTTATTAGAGTAATAGTTCTCTTGGAGAATTAGATCTAGATGATGCAAACCATGCTGACCGCGAAAGAAACAAAGATTCATTGGGTCCCTACAAGTGTATTTGTGCAAGTGCATGTGAAAGTAGTTGAAGGAGTGAGAGGCATGTGAGAGAGAAGGTAAAGTCATATCAGATGTTTCTCTCCCTCTTCCCTCGGGGCAGAACGGCCTTGGCAAAGCGGCAAGCTCGGACCATGCGAGCGAGGTCGAAAGCTCCTCCTGTGCTTCTCACGACGACTTCACCCATCAATCGAGCACCACTCCCCACTCAACACACCTCCCACATCACCGCGATCATGCTCAAGAAGTACGTTCCATCGCACATTGTCCCTGACGCCGCCATTGGCTTCCCATACTGACCCGCCGCAGCGGCATTGCTCGCGCTGCTCGCCCGGCTGCTTTCCGCAGCGTGAGGCCAGCATTCAAGGCCTTCCAACCGCGCTCCTTCGCGCCCGCCATCGCCCACCGCTTCGCCTCGTCCGACGCAGCCAAAGATGGCAAGGTCCACCAGGTCATCGGTGCCGTCGTCGACGTGAAGGTACGAAAGGCCGCAGGACAAGCGCCGAGAAAGGATTTGCTGAGCTGAATGACGCCTCTAGTTCCCGACCGACCAGCTCCCTCCCATTCTCAACGCCCTTGAGACGACGAACGGTGGTCAGAAGTTGGTTCTCGAGGTCGCAGTACGTGGAATCGGACACATGCAGATGCCGGTGGAGTCGAGGTGCTAACACGGCGGCAGCAACACTTGGGAGAGAACGTCGTGCGATGCATTGCTATGGACGGTACCGAGGGTCTCGTCCGTGGCCAGACTGCCACCGACTCCGGCACGCCCATTCTCATTCCTGTCGGCCATGGCACTCTTGGCCGTATCATGAACGTTACCGGTGACCCAATTGACGAGCGTGGCCCAATCAAGTCCGACAAGAAGCTTCCCATCCACCAGGAAGCTCCATCATTCGTTGACCAGTCCACTTCCGCTGAGGTGCTTGTCACGGGTATCAAGGTCGTCGATCTGCTTGCCCCATACGCCCGTGGCGGTAAGATTGGTCTGTTCGGTGGTGCCGGTGTCGGCAAGACTGTGTTCATTCAGGAGCTCATCGTACGTATTTGTTGTCGCAGCAAGGCGCAAGCGGCGACAGCTAACAGACTTGGCAGAACAACATCGCCAAGGCTCACGGTGGTTTCTCCGTCTTCACTGGTGTCGGTGAGCGTACCCGTGAGGGTAACGATCTGTACCATGAAATGCAGGAAACCGGTGTCATTAACCTCGATGGCGAGTCCAAGGTCGCTCTTGTCTTTGGTCAGATGAACGAGCCCCCAGGTGCCCGTGCCCGTGTTGCTCTTACTGGGTAAGTTTCCTTCCCCCATCACCATCCCAAAGCACAGTCTGCAGCGTCTTCGCGGATCATCTCGAGGATTCTGTTCAACAATGAGCCATCGGGGAGCCCTATCGCCCCATGTTTTTAATAGCACATGCGGAGACGATCCCCCGATGTGCGAAGACGCCGCACGCTAAGAATAACTCCCCGTCCCATTTTTTCATACCACCAACCACCATCTCACCCAACACCATCTCAACACCACGACCATCTGCTAACATATAACCACGACAAAAGCCTGACAGTTGCCGAGGAGTTCCGCGACGGCGAGGGACAGGACGTGCTTCTCTTCATCGACAACATCTTCCGCTTCACTCAGGCTGGTGCTGAAGTTTCTGCCCTGCTTGGCCGCATCCCATCCGCCGTCGGTTACCAGCCAACTCTCGCAGTCGACATGGGTGGTATGCAAGAGCGCATTACTACCACCAAGAAGGGATCCATCACCTCCGTCCAGGCCGTCTACGTGCCCGCTGACGATTTGACGGACCCCGCGCCCGCCACCACATTCGCTCACTTGGACGCCACCACTGTATTGTCTCGCGGCATTTCTGAATTGGGCATCTATCCAGCCGTCGACCCGCTGGACTCTGCATCCCGCATGCTTGACGCCCGTATCATCGGACAGGACCACTACAACACCGCCACCCGCGTTCAGCAGATGCTTCAAGAGTACAAGTCTTTGCAGGACATCATTGCTATTTTGGGCATGGACGAGTTATCTGAGCAGGACAAGCTTACTGTCGAGCGTGCCCGCAAGATCCAGCGCTTCCTGAGCCAGCCTTTCACCGTCGCTCAGGTCTTCACCGGTATCGAGGGCAAGCTGGTCGACTTGAAGGAAACCATCAGCTCATTCAAGAAGATCATGGACGGCGAGGGCGATGACCTCCCAGAAGGTGCTTTCTACATGGTTGGTGACTTTGCGGAAGCACAGGAGAAGGGCAAGAAGATTCTGGCAGATCTCGAGAAGTCATCGTAGACGGCTCCGGAATGGAAAGGACATGAGTGGTCGAGCTCTCTAGCGCTCTTGAAATGTACAGACGACAAGCGCCAGGGAGAGCAAGACTGTAGTAGAGAGTTGACTGTAACCGTAGATCTCGAAAGCGTTTCCTTTGTCTGTTGGAACTGGATTTTTTCTCCTTCTGTATCGTTTACAAAAGGGTTTGTTTCTGTGCATGAGCTCACTGACGACAGACAGCTGCGACAAAACGAGATGCGGCTACAACTGGGCCCAGGGTTTGCTTCTCTATGACCGCATTACAGACTTCTAGCTCTTATTCCACAGGAAAAACACAACCTCCTGCTGGGCACAATACATCCCAGATCCCAGAGTTTAGGCTCAACTCCACAAACCAGAACTCGACAAAGCCATTGACGGGTACTTTGAGGCTTCGCGATGCCTGTGTCAACTCGAGATCAAGGACACGAACTTCTCGCTGTTTCCGGACGTGGCTCCAATCTGGACATTTCCATGAGATACGATCCCGTCAACTTCTCCCGCGATGTGCGAACACCGACCTGCCGTTGCCCATTCCACGGACGTCAACAATTTTACCGTCTATATCGATTTTCTCTGCCTGCTCTGGTGACAGAGACGGACTATCCCGCCAAATTTCGACTCCTTCCCAAGAGCCAGTAGCAAACACCAAAGAGGCGACTCGCATGGCCTGGTCTATATCGGCTACTTCGAGAAGAAGGAATCTTGCCCGCACGTGTTCCGCAATCTGGAGCAGCCTGGGATAAAATGAATCGCCAATGGCTGTATCTCCTTGAAATGTTGATGATGGCGGCACAAGGGCAAGTTTGGGTTCGAAGTTTCGTACAGACCGGCTGGTAGTGCTGCGGAAGCTTTTTGGGGAGATATATGGCGGGTTTGAGACGAGAATGTCAAAGTCCTTTGGGCCAGTGTCACCGGCGAGACGATTTAGTGCTTGCATAAGGGAAGGTGGACCGTCGGTGGGAATGTTGTCCTCTTTACTAAGGACGTCGGCTTGAACGAAGCCAGTACGGTGCAGCGATCGAAGGCGCGTGGCCTCAGGGCCGTATGTCTTTGCTTGATCTGCTAGTTGCAGTATCAGATTCTCCCGTGCCAAGCTGAGGGCATCTCCAGATATATCGACGCCAACGAGTTCGAGTAGAGCATTCGCGTTGGGGGTTTTGGTATAGAACTCGTGATGGAAAAGGAGCGGTATGCAGCCAGTTCCACTGCATAGGTCGAGGACACGGACACGCTGCGAGGGGGCTAGAGCGCTCTGCGAGTGAAGAACGGTCACGAGATGTGATATCGAAGCTGCGGTCTCTTGTCTATGTACCGTTAGCCTCAATTAGATGCTGCGTCTTTCTAGAGCAGAAGCCTGCTGCTTTACAGGAATGCTGGCAGACATAGAGGCAACAGCGAGCTGAACAGCAGCGGGTCAGCTATGGTTCTCGTCGAGATAGCCGTCTAACGCGAGAGATAGAGAAAGAAGGCGCAGCAGACTCCCCGTTGCATGCCTCGCTATAGTCCTTTCCGCTACGACCCTGAGTGGATTTTCTTTGAGGCGAAAGCTAACCTAAAGGATGCTTGGTGCGCTTACCTTGGGATCAACACGCCTGGACGACACTTGATTTCCAAGTCTCCAAAGTACTCTGAGCCAAGTATGTATTGCAAAGGCTCACCGCTGGCACGGCGCTTAACATAGCTGGAGAGAATAAGATGGGGGCTTTTGTTGCCTCGGCGAGATGAGACACTGGTCGCGTGTTCCTTCATCCAACGGAGTTCATTGCGTGCTGAGGCCGCGTTCTGGCAGACCGGAAGCAAAGGAAGCAATGCCTTGGCTTTTGGGCTGGAGCGAACGCGCAGGACATCTTTGGGGTGGATGCGTGGCATGTGAAGGTGTCGTCAAGCACGTGAAACGGATTGTGTTCACCTGCAGTGAATAATACTAGTAGGTCAGGTCCACGGTGCTCGCTAAAGTTCCATCAAAGTGGGGCTGGAGCTGGACCCTGCCTTCCACCAGCCAGCTCAGTCTTTGCGTGGACTACTACCTCTTCACAACCTTGCCAACTGCTTCCGACGCCACGACCAACAACAACTCCATCCGTCCATTTCCAACCCACTAATTATCTTCAGCGGCTAGGAACTGACCTCCAACATCCCCCAACACTTCGGCACATCCCAAGTACCAGTCTAGCGCCTCCAAACAACATCCATCGCCCCGCGCCACGACCTCACGAAGCCGATCTGCACTTCACACATTCCTCAGTCGACTCGCACGTAGTCGCCCACCATGAA
Source organism: Lecanosticta acicola (assembly GCA_963674455.1). Taxonomy (NCBI): domain Eukaryota; kingdom Fungi; phylum Ascomycota; class Dothideomycetes; order Mycosphaerellales; family Mycosphaerellaceae; genus Lecanosticta; species Lecanosticta acicola. The sequence continues at coordinate 64,800 of CAVMBE010000007.1, read as the reverse complement.
GCTCACCTTCAAGGACCTCAAACAGCAAAAGTTCACCGTCGAGGCCGAGCCAAGCGAGACCATCGGACAGGTCAAGGAAAAGATTAGCGCCGACAAGGGCTGGGAGCCATCAACTCAGAAGCTCATCTACTCGGGCAAGATCCTACAGGATGACAACACAATCGAGTCATACAAGATTGAAGAGAAGGGCTTCATTGTGTGCATGACGTCCAAGGTTTGTGTCTCGAGACATCTGAGCCAAACAAGCATGTGACTAACGAGTTCAAGCCCAAGGCTGCGCCGTCGAAAGCAGCCGAGCCCTCTACTCCAGCAAAGCCCGCATCCACGCCCGCCGCACCAGCGGCACCAGCCCAGGCGGCACCCTCTACTGCCTCGCAGCCTCCAGCGACTCCTTCCCCTGCCCCAGCTGCCGCTGCCACCAGCGATGCGAACTTCAACGACCCGAACGCCCTCGCACTTGGCGAGCAGCGCGCTGCTGCGATTGCTGGAATGGAGGCCATGGGCTTTCCCCGTGACCAGATCGATCGGGCAATGCGCGCCGCATTCTTCAACCCCGATCGTGCCGTCGAGTACCTGTTGAACGGCATCCCGGCAAACGCACAGCAAGAGGAGCGCCCAGCTGCAGAATCACAACGCCCAGCATCGGGCCAGGGTCAACAGCCAGCAGCACCTACGGGTACTGAGGCTGCTCCTCAACCCGGTGAAGAGCCCGTCAACCTGTTCGAGCAGGCAGCCGCGCAAGCTGGCGGAAACCGTGGAGGTTCAGGAGGACGCGGTGGTGCCGGCGGCCTCGGTGCGGCTCTGGGCGGTGGACAGGGCGGAAATCAGGGGGCTGGTGCAGGTGCAGGAGCAGGAGGGGCTGCTAACCTCGAATTTCTTCGGAATAACCCACAGTTCCAGCAGCTCCGTCAGGTCGTCCAGCAGCAGCCGCAAATGTTGGAGCCCATCCTTCAGCAGGTTGCTGCCGGCAACCCGCAGCTCGCGCAGATCATCACCCAGAACCCGGAACAGTTCATGTCGCTGCTTGCTGAGGACGCTGGCGATGACGAAGCGCAGCTCCCGCCTGGTGCCCAGCAAATACAGGTCACCGAGGAGGAGCGAGAGGCCATCGAGCGGGTGAGTCCTCCCCACACAATGACAATTTGTCACTATTTTACTGATCTATTCCCTCTAGCTATGCCGTCTCGGCTTCGAGCGAGACATGGTCATCCAGGCCTATTTCGCATGTGACAAGAACGAGGAACTGGCCGCAAACTTCCTGTTCGACCAACCCGACGAGCCAGACGAGCCAGGCGCGTAAGCTGATGTTGGATGGGCATGTCTCAATACCAGTCGGATCGGACGCATGGGGAGGTGGATGATGCCCACAGGCATACTCTGGGCTGTGGAATTGACACGAGTGACTGAAAGCGTTGCATAAGAATCTCGTTCCTAATGGATCTGGTACAACCAGTCTGTGCGCAAGAGATACGAAATCACGGAAGCGGATCGCCCTCTGCAGTGTAAATAGCGTTCTACGAGAGCAAAATGAGACAACGAACGATGATCGATCCTTGTGAGCCAAAACGTCAGACGCCCACCCCTTGGAAGAGAGCATACGTCTAGTAGATAGAATGGCGCATTGCATTGCGGATGGTGCGCGGCAGAAGTCGGAGCACGTTTCTCACAGCCAAATTTCTCCCGTACACTCGTCGGAGGCGTGGTCTACCTCGCGGTCAGCGGTGTCCCGTGCATGCTGGAAGCGCGGGCCGTGCCGAGTGCACAGCTGTGATTGGCCAAACCCAGACTGGGTCGCTACTCTGCTGGCTGTCTCTTTGCGATACTCCATAATACCGTCGCCCAGAATCACGTCCACCGCCGCACTTGTCCGATGGCATTTTTCCTTTCGTTTTCGGCTTCCCGGTCGTCCTAGAAGAATTCGGTAGCTTCCGGACACTTGATTGCCCTGGATTGTCACCATCCTCGCAGACTTCGCCCGCCGGAACAGGGCGTTCTTCGTAGACCAACCTACGATCCTCCGAGCGGGCCTTTTTCGAACGATTCGATACTCCCGCAAGACGACGTCGGCGACGACGAGAAAGCAGAACAAGGTATGTCGATTCCATGTCGTACCGGTCGTCCGTTTGTTATGTGCTGCCACCAATCCTCCGCTACCATCTGATGGTTCTTGCTTTGATTTGCCCCATCTCCGCTTCAACACGCAATACCTCGCACACACATTCACCGACAGCGACTCTTCGACGGCCCATCGGATTCGGGGCTTTCCTCCAATACCCACACACATATGCCATTCACTTTCACTCGAGCCTGATGACCGAACTTCGCTCTTCTTTGCGTCGCTTCGTGGTACGGGTCAGATCCTATAGAATACTGTTTTCTTCACCCGGCTTTCAACCATCTGTATCAATCAACGACCTCCACCACCTGTTCAAACCAACACACAACTACGAGTACACGCAGCTGACTTTTTTATCTACTCAGAATTATGAACGTCAGGTCTGCCGCGATGCCTGGCAGAGGCCGTCGCACTCCTGGAAAACCTGGCCGCTTTGATCCTTCTGAGCCGCTGCACATGACAACACGACATGCAAAGCGCAACGGCATTTCGAACGGCACGCCATCTGCTAATGGCTCTGTGGAGGATGATGAGAGTCGTCGTGGCTCTCTCGACGATCTTCGTCCAACAACCTCGCACAGCCTTGGCAGTCAGACCTCCGCCAAGGGTAGACGAGTTTCCGGGACTTCTACCAATGGTGCTTCCGACGTGAACATGTCGCTCGAGACTGAGTCTTCTGCGGAGAAGCTGGAGCGCATCAAGAAAAAGCCAACATCACCCGTCGATCAACAGATTTCGCCTTCCCGGAAACGGAAGAGGTCGACTCCAACGCCTCCATTTCCTTCAGATGCCAACGGAGAACTCACCCCACCCAGCAAAAGAATCGAGTATCGGGATCCTCGCGATGCCATGGAAGCCGGAACTTTCGAAGACCTTTCCGATAGAGAGTCCGATGTTGCCTTGAGAGACGCCGGCGGAGATTTCCTGGGAGTCGCGCAATCTACAGAATTGACCCCATCGGGTACACCAGCAGGCTCGGAAGCAGTGTCGCCTGTGTCGGATGATTCCACTTCAGGAATGGGCTTTCGGAGCAAGGACACAGAAGCTGCATTCGGTAAAGCTCTCAAGGCTGCCGAGGCGAACGAGTTGGAAATGGACGACGCTGAAGAAATTGCGGAAGCTGACGATATTGACGACGTTGAAGATCTGGAAGATGTCGACGATGGTGGTAGAGCGGATGATGATGATCGGCCCCGTCGAAAGTTAGCTGGGAGGCGACGAGCAGACCATCACGACCCTGATATTGAGGCTCTGATGCGGCGACAACTTCAACTGAAGTCTGCTTATCGGTCGATTGCTCGAGCTTTGAAGCCTGTACTTGCCGAGATTGCCCGAAAGACAGTCGAGGATCTAGAGAGCAACCCGGCGCTACATGAGCAGGTGGCCGAGTACCAGGGAACAGATGAGATGCCTGGAATTCAAAAGGTGCTTGACGACGCTTTGGCCAGAAGAAAAGCTCAGCTGGATGCTCAGTACAAGTGGAGCAAGCAGTTGTTGTACGAGAAGAGGCAAGGCGAGGTCGAGGTCCGCGGAGCAAGGTGTGACTTGCAAATCGAAGACTTCCGCCAGTTGCAACTCGACCGGCTCCAGCATGACATCTTGGTAATTACGAGGCAAGCCCAGATGGAAAGTGGCAATGCTGGTTACGAGACTGAAGACGAGGATGGCGATGTCATCCCAATGCCCAAGCAAACCGCCTATCGATTTGTGAGGTCCGACGCTCTGGACGCAAGATACGACTCCCGGAGTCGCCTCGCCCTCGAGTCCGAGCGCGCCATTGATAACCTCCAATTGCGAGTGGACATGAATGAGATGATACGAGAAGCTCGAAAAGAAGACGCTTTGAGAAATACCGTTGGATTCACAGTCATGGACAGCACTGCACGCGAGGCTGCACAGGCTCGAAATGAGAGCATCAATAACACGAACGTTCTCGCCGCGGCTGCTGCGGAGACTGAACGTATCTCAAGCATTCCGGTAATACCCAATGACGAGGCATATGGCTTGCAGATGCTCGGAGATCTTTGCTCGCGACCTTCAATCAGGGCCACTACATCGCAAGCCACACCCAAGCAGGGCCGTGACGCTTTCATGGACTCATACGCGCCTACTCAAATGCCTCCGCCGCCATTACCGCCTCCCTTTACGCATGAGGGCGCCTATGAAAGACCTACCAGATCACATCCAGCTCACGAGAGCTTTCGTTCTCCACCACCGGCTTCACGGCGTCTGCCAACCGGCGAATACCCGCTACATACCTTCAGCAATGAGCCTGTGACACAGTCACCCGGGTCTCACCGTGATGTAGCGCCAGTATCTCCGATTACCAACCGATCACATGACGGTGATTATCGTTTGCGGAAGGGATCCCTCTCCTTTCCTCCAACGCCAAATCAAGGCAGTGTTGAAGATGGCAGCCCGAGTCGGACACATCGGTTCGGAAAGCTCCATTCTCGGAATCATTCGACTCATTCAATGGGCTCTCCATCACACGCGCGCACGCCATCTCGAGAAGGTCTAACCTGGGAACAATATCATCGTCCACTTAGCATTGACCAGGAATCAAGACCACCGCCCACGTTTGAACGCAACATTCACGAGTTCTCGCATTCGGGCCCACTGAGCATTGAGAGAGTTGAACCGGTCGAGCAGAAAGATGACGAAGCCCGGATCCTACAGCAGCCTGAGAGAAAGGAGGCTGTATCACCGTCGGATCATCTGCTCCACGTGAGACGTGCACCACCTTTCGAGCCCCCAAGCAACCCTGGTGCTGCTGATTCGAGGGGCACCGTAGCATCTTCTCCGGTCCTGCCATCTAGGAATCCGCTTCGGATAGAAGAGCTGGCCGGAAGGACCGATGCTCCGCCCATTGAATATACCCCGGGGCAAGACGTATCCGCTCAGCCTGAGACAAGCCCTCAGCTACAAGATGCTGTGCAGGAAAGAGACGAAACGAAACAAGCTGAGTCTCTGCCTGTCGAATCACAGGATGATGGTGCACCAGAGGATGCCGCTCAACACGAATCACTCCCGCGGCCGGAACAGCCTGGGCATCCCGAGAAGCACGAGCAAAGCGTCCAGACTCTCGATGGCGCCAGAGTGACAGATGCCTCTCACGACAGTTCAGGGAAGAAGTCTCGGTCTCGAGCTTCTTCCATAATTAGCCAGTCTACAGGGACGGAGGTAACCGACGAGACTAGTGTTGGTGACTCTGCGCCCCGCAAGACGAGGCATAAAAGCACGAGAAGCGGTTCCACCTCCAAGACCAGTAGGGGAGATCGCAACGGCCTCTCACGGAAGCTATTCAAGACTGGGGGCAAGAGGCACACGATAGGGAGCCCAGGTGGCCCTCAGATGCATCGCTTCCGACTCAACACGGTGGAGAGCACACCACCAGGAGCACGTTGGCCTGGAGCGGCAGGAGCGTCAGGAGCTACACCGGCCGCTCCTCCCCCACCCCACGAGTATTATGGACAAAGCGCGTACAGCGGACACCCGCCTCCCCCTGGATATGCAATGCAGTTCGCGCCGGGAAGCTATCCGTATCAGTATCCTTGGGATTACCACGCGTATCAACATCGCAACAGCTTTCCACCGCCCCATCCCGCCACCAGCCCAAGCGGTCATTGGCCTCCGTACCCTCAGACACAGAGTCCGCTGTACGCTGTCCCTCAAGGAACGCAGCCACCACCACCGCCGGGACCAGGACCGGGAGCGGCGTCGCCAGAGCCATGGCCGCCCGGGATCCCCATCGACCCTGCCATCATGGGACCTAACCCACAAAGCCCACTGATGCAGCATCCACCACCTCCACCGACATACGTACAAGCGCGGGCAGCACCCATCGCACCAGCGACTCCTGACACACGGTACCCTCCACTCTTCCCGGGAGGTCCATCCAACCACGCACCAGCATTTGCGCAGCAGCAGAGGCAACACGAGGGAGAAAATCGGAAGAAGTCGAAGTCGGAGGTTCGTGGGAGCACATTTAAACACTGGGCGCCCAAGGCGTCACGAGAACAGCGAGATCGAGAACGGGCGGAGCGAGAGCAACGGGAGCAACGCTGAATTGCACACTGGGATGTTTCTGCCGGAGTCGTAGCGATGGACGGATGTGACGTCTTATTTTGGGGCGAGCACTGCTGGGAATTCCGAGGGCACGGTCATCAGCGCCGCGAGGAGATGCGGTCACCTGTACGATTACATTGGGGGTGGGTGGTACGCTTGCTATATGTTGATTGCGCTTTCACGGCTTCCCGTGATCGGAGTCGATGTGTATATCCCGAAGCTTTTCTCTGTTCCCGAGTCGTTTCGTGTCGAAGAAAGAAAGAGAGTTTGTTATCCTCACAGTCCCGTCACGCCTCAATCGGACACCTAATCTTCAAGGTAATTAGGTACCCGGAGGGCCGAACTTTGAGCTTAATGCGATACTGGGGCTGCAAAGGACGCGCTTGGATCTATGTGACAGAAACACGATTCGTAGGAAACTCGACACTCTGCCCTGTCTTGTCGTGATGGCTAATCAAGGTCCGTCTTGTGTTATGGACGAGTCGTGGTATGGGGAATGCGCAACGGCGTTGTGGATGATGATGAGAATCGGGAGATCGGATCGGCACGGGATCGGGTCAGCGTACCGGATTATGGACGGAGCAGGAGCCATCGGGGCCAGCCGCCCTTTCCTCTTCGATGTAGCCCAAGTTCGGTAGCGCGCGATCATTGGCTGAGCTGAGGGACGGGCGGAGCTAATGCACAATTGGGTGCTGGCGGGCCGTGGGAAATTAGAGATCAACACCTCCTTCTAGCACTTGGCACTACTGTGCTAGCGATCATGAAAGTCCTTCTGTGCTTCTCTTCTCCTTCCACCACTGCCACCGCAGACCACGACAACGACATCGACCCCGACCGCTTGACGGCACCTCCTACAGCGACACCTCCCCATTCCCTCGCGGCGACAGCTTCACTCTCTCGCTGTCTGCACGCCGTCCGTTCTTTCCCCTCCCCCCTACGCTGCTCGCGAAGCCCGGTCTTGCGGCATCATCACAGGTATGTCTGAAGCAACACACCTTCTGGCACCCCTCGGCTCTCCGAATCGTGCTACAGCTTCGGCACATGCAAATGCGAGTGCAAAGCTATGCCTCGTGTACATGTACATCCGACTGACATGTCGACTCGTACAGTCGTTTCGATTCACACCTCCGGGTCCGCTGTCACCGCATCCGCTGCGAGTTCCAACCTTGCCTCATACCATACTCCGGATCCCCTCCACTACAAACAGGAATGAACACCCGCCATTGCTAGAACTACATCGCCCAGCTTGCAATGTTCAGTCGTCTGGCTACTCTCGTTGCACGAGACGCCGACCAGGCCCCGGTCCACGGCACCATGGTCGATCTCCTCGTCGTTCTGCTGGTCTTGCTCGTTGTGGCGGTGCTCCTTGTCGCCGGGCTGCTCTATCTGCGCGCGCGACGCAGGGCACGAAAGGCACAGACACTGCCTATGTACGATGAAAAACGATTATCAACATCATCCACCGCTTCCACCCACCGCCGCGTCATGGTCCGCCCAGCGGAATCGATATATGTCATTGAAGAGAAGGGCTTGATGGACGATGCCCAAAGCCCTCCGCCAAGCCCGCTCCCCGAGATTCGCATCACCTTCCCCGAGGAAATCGACGCTGCTGGCAAAAGACAGTCAGGTCGTGTGGTGGTCGTCCGGGTTGGCGATTCAGGAGTTGGTCTGGAGCCCGTAGAGACTCTGCCAGCATATCAGCAGACCGAAGGCGAACGCTTCCAGTCGCTGGACCTGGATCGCATTGGAGGACTTGTCGAAAAGGCCAGAAATGCGCCCGGCAAAGAATTCCAATAGCCAAAAGGACCTTCTGGACCGCACATGCGAAGGAGTTTACGACGATTATGACCCGCACTTCTCCAGCTCATGTTGCACACTTCCCACGAAAGGTAGCTTCTTACGACAGCGCGAGCTACAGTTTTTTGACCGATCTTGTACTTGATTTATTCGACGGCTCACAGATCCCGGTATCTACAAATTGCCTTGGACCACTCCAGGTCATCTTTCCTCGCCCAACACGTCGAGGGTCGCACTTTCTACCCCTGGAACACCTCCATAGGACGACCATGGGCGGACGATCCAGCGCGAGCTCCAAAGGCATATACGTAATGTGTTACTGCTGGCAGAAACAGGTTGCGCGCGAGTGGTTTATTTTTATCTCCCGACGGGATCTGCAATGACGATACCCTGATATTGAGCATTTGCGCATGGCGGCGCTGTTTGGTGATTCGCTTCATTTGTTACTGTAGTAGTGTGTATGTACTGCGTGCTTTGGGCTGGCCACGAAGGCAGTCTGTATTCAGAGATGGAATGAAATGGTGTTGATATGCAGCTCGATGTAATGAATTCAATGCGTGCCAATACTTCAATCTATTGCGAGCAATCCCCGTAGCGTGTTGCAATTACCATGTGAGAGTGGGTCTGAAGGGTCTCGGAGCTGCAGCCCTGAGGTCTGTGGGTCCACGGTAAGTACCTCCATGCATGCAGCAGATCATTCGCCGCAAACTTCACGTCCCAAAGCTCAATCAATCTGCCTTAATCAGCTTTTCCTTAGCTGTCTTGTCACTTTCCCTGTACTCCATTGTAATGTCTCGATAACCCTCTTGTTCCTTTTGTACCTTTGGACTTCCACCATGCAGGCGACGGATTCGCGAGGGTCGGCGGAGAAGAAGCAGGAGAATCAGCGCAAGAAGGTCGAGTTCTCCGCGCAGCATGCTCTGGTCGTCGGCTTCTTCTTGTTGATCCTGTGAGCCGTCCATAATTTCATCCATGAGATCTGACAGCTGACGGGAAGACAGCCTTTTTCACGCCCTTGCTATCTACCTCTTCTGCAGCGGTTTCCTTCTTTCGCGACTCGTCCTCCAAGACCGCTCGCTATGCGCCGAACCTCCCATTTCCCTCGACCATACCTCGGCAACTTTCACGCCAGGATCGCAAGAGCAAGGATGTTGGCATCCGAAATCATTTGACAAGGCCGTGGTAATCATTGTGGACGCGCTGCGGTACGATTTTACCGTTCCCTTCCAACCGAAGCCCGGAGACGGAGAACCTCACTATTTTCATAATGCGCTGCCTGTTCTATACGAGACTTCTATCGCCGAGCCACAAAATGCTTTCTTGAGACCTTTCATTGCGGATCCTCCTACCACCACTCTGCAGCGATTGAAGGGGCTCACGACCGGGACACTTCCGACGTTTATTGACGCGGGATCGAATTTCGCCGGGACGGCGATTGATGAGGATAACCTGGTGGAGCAGCTGTACAAAGCCGGCAAGAAGGTGGTGCATCTGGGGGATGATACGTGGCATTCGTTGTTCCCCGGGTATTTCGAGCCGAATCTGACGAAGCCGTACGATTCGTTCAATGTCTGGGATTTGCATACGGTTGATAATGGGGTGAATGAGCACTTGTTCCCTCTGCTGGATCCTTCCCTGGAGGGAAGATGGGACGTGATATTCGGGCATTATCTAGGAGTCGATCATGCTGGACACCGATATGGACCTGATCACCCTGCTATGACGGATAAGTTGAAGCAGATGGACGATGTCTTTCGACGGATGATCGAGACGTTGGATGATAAGACGTTGCTGGTCGTCATGGGCGACCATGGCATGGACGTCAAGGGTGATCATGGTGGAGAGTCCGACGATGAGGTCCAGGCTGCACTGTGGATGTATTCAAAACGAGGCATCTTCGGGCGAAGAGACGAAGCTTCGAGACGGCCCCCGGCGACGGCAAAGGAGCGATACGTGGCACAGATCGATCTTGTTCCAACTCTCGCGCTACTTCTTGGGTTGCCGATTCCGTTCAACAACCTAGGTCAACCCATCGAGGAGGCATTTCACGGCTCCCGCTCGCTTCTCAACCCGAGCTACGAGAATCTGGCCGCAGTTAGCCGTCTTACTGCTGCGCAAATACATCGATATCAAGCAGAGTACGGGAAAGCTCGGAATCTGGTTGAATCTGCTACTTCTCCCACTGCGGCGTTGTGGACGTCCGCAAATGAGAAATTCGCCGCTTTTGCTTCCAGCACTTCCGGCGCAGGTGAAGCTGCGAAGAGCGCCTTTGCTGCATTTGCGTCGTATCAAGCCGAGAACCTTCGGATTTGCAAAGGTCTATGGGCGCGCTTTGATCTTGTCAGCATGTCTATGGGCATCATCGCTTTGGTTGGAACTCTTGCGGTCATTGTCATGTACTCGCAGAGCTTCATTGGGGACCGAGCGGCTCTGACTCCTCCTCTGCTTGGATGGGGCCTTGTTGGAACGGTCAGTGGAGCCGCAACAGGCGCCGCCTCGGCGACCCTGCTCGATGTCTCTCTGCTGCAGTACATGGCTTTTGGAAGCGCCATGGGTGGTATCCTGGCGAGCTTGTATGGCTTCTGGCCTGCGCGCGAGATTCTCAGAGTGCCTGTGCCTTGGACATTCTGGGGCTGGCTTTGCACTTTGGCCACGCTGCTGTTGTGCGGCGGCTTCGCAGCGAACTCCTTTACCATTTGGGAAGATGAACAACTTCTCTTCCTGCTCTCCACGTTTGCCCTTCTGATGCTTGCATCGTCGTTAGGACAACCTGATGCGGCGGATCGAAATCTTGGAGCGGCAAACGCCATCTCGTTTCTGGTTGCGACTCGGCTGAGTTCCTTTTCGCGCCTCTGTCGTGAGGAGCAGATGCCCTTCTGCAGATCCTCCTACTACGCTTCGGCGACTTCTTCGACTTCGTCCAAATGGCAGCTTGCGATACCGTTTGCCGTCGCTATCTTGCTACCAAGCGCGATCAAGCTCTTCTTCACTCGGACACGCAATTACCACGGCTCAGCGGTCATCTGGGTCGGTGCTGCGATGCGTGCTGGATTGGTTCTCGTGGCAAGTTTCTGGGCCCTGGACGCTGCTGACGATGGCGACTGGTGGCCCGACATCTCCAAGGACATCCTGAAGACATCTCGAGTCATTGTTGCACAGATTGTTCTTGCCATTGCCTTTGTGGCCGGCTACTCTACGTATCTCTTTGCTTCGCCTCTTCTCGCGGTCAAGGAGGAGCAGGCGGTGGAGAAGCCGACTGCCACCACCAAGCCTCTCAGCAACGGAGATGCGAATGGACCCATGCTCACCGCATTCAACGAGCCCGCAAAGCCTCGCTCAAAGCTCATCATCTACGGATACGCGAATACCCACGGCACGCGTTACTTGCTTCTGCCGTGTGCTTGGGTCCTCGGCTTGCTACTGCTACAGAAGCCGATGGGCCAGGGCGCGCTGGCACTCTGCATGATCTCCATTCTGAACCTTCTCGAAATCATCGATACGAATAACTTGCGTCGCTCGCCCTTGGGCCCGATTGTGTTGGCGCTCATGGGAAGCTTCTACTTCTTCAAGACAGGGCATCAAGCTGCGCTCGTGACGATCCAATGGGAATCCGCCTTCATCGCCCTCAAAACCGTGCAATACCCATGGAGTCCACTCCTCGTCACTCTCAACACTTTTGGTCCTCAGATCCTGTGCGCTATCGCAGTGCCGGCAATCACGCTGTGGAAAGTGCCGCCCAAACATCCGGGGTTGCTGGGACGCATTGCAGGGAGCATGGCGACGCATATATTATTTTATGCTGCGATTGCGGTTGCCACGGTGGTGGAAGCTGCTTGGTTGCGGAGACATTTGATGTTGTATAGAGTTTTCATGCCCAGGATGTTGCTGGCTATCGTGGTGTTGTTGCTGGTCGAGTTTGTTGGAGCTGTTGTTGCGATTGTGGGTGTTAGGTGGAGTATCGTGAGTGTGGGTGAAGTTTTCGGGTGGCCTGAGTGAGATATACCCCATGTGTTTGTATGTAGATAAGACATGATGCTCTGCACCTCGAATTTCTGCTCGAATATGGGGAGCTGTCTCGGGCCTTGAGGCATGTGACAAAGCTAGATAGCGGGAGTCCGCCAGGGTCTATCCGGCACCTTAGGTGGAACTTCAAACTTCCGTGCAGTTCACAACTCCAACACCTCAAACCCTTCCCTTTCCCTACCAATGTCCACCCAACCCCCCGAACCGGAAACTCTCCAATCCTGGGAAGATGCCTTCCAATACCCTCTCCCCGTCGTGCGCAAACTGGAGCAGCAGCTCCGCACCCACATCGATGAAAACCGCCAGAGACTGCGCTCCCTCGTCGGGATCAGCTATCGCGATCTCCTGGGCACGGCGGAGAAGATCATCGAAATGGACGAACAGATCATCACCGCGGAACGCTACATGGGCGAGATCGGACGGAAATGTAGCGCGCGGGTTCTGGAGAGGGTGGAAGCGGGGAATCGGAAGATGAGTCGTGGGGTGCGGAAGGAGGAGGGGCAGGAGAGGAGGATGGGGATCGTGGCGCAGACGAGGGTGTTGCAGAATGCCATTGCGGTCTGCGGGAGGATTGTGAGGGGTGGAGGGGATGCGCTGGTCGGGGCCAAGGTGCTGATCTTGGGCCGGTTGGTGCACAAGAGTTTGGTGGAGGGGGGAGGGAAGACGGAACAAGAAGAAGAAGTGCCTGCTGTGGTGGAGGAGTTGAGGAGGAAATTGGGACAGATGAGGAAGAGGTTGTTGGGGTATATCTCGAGGTCTCTGGTGAGGGCGGATGGGGATAAGATGGGTATGGTGCGGACGCTGTGTGCGTATGCGCTCATCACGAGCTCTGCGCCCAAGGATGTCTTGCGGTACTTTTTGCAAGTGCGGTTTGAACAGTTGGAGACGAAGGCGGAGATGCCTTCGGAGGGGGTTCTGCTCGAGATGCTCGATCTGTATAGTCAGACCCTATTCGACACAAGAGAAGGCTTCCCGCGCCGATTCGCGGAATCGCTGGCTCAGCTATCGAAAGTGGCACTGGTGCGGGACCAGGGCGTTCGAGCGATTTCAGAGCTCAGCCTGGATGTCTATGAACAGTGGATTGCGCAGGACGTTCGCAACTTCTATCCCTGGGTGCGACATGATCAGAATCTATCTACCACGGAAGTTGGCGACGCCCTGGCTTCTTGGGCCAAGCAAGCACAAGCATGCCTGCTCCAAGGCTTGTCCGAGACCCTCAGGCAACAAAACGACCCACATGCGGTGCTCGCGACTCGCAAGAAGATGCTCTCGAAATACCTTTCCCTCAGCACAAAGCTTCGAAGCGATTCACACGTCCAGGCCGTCAATGATATCCGGGCCGCCTTCCTCAACAGGCTCGAAGAGCTCGCCGTCCAAGCCGCGCAACTGGCGGACATTGGACTTGATGCCCAGGAGTCCACTGCAGGGTCAACAGCACCAGAGATGTGGGACTTGTCTACAGGCGACATGGACCTCAGCAATGGAGCGATCGTCTTGCGGAAGGAAGTGATTCGGCGTCGAAATGGCCGAGACAGCGCCACGCAGGGAGTGGCGGATGTCCTTGATCAATGGATTGGCAGGCAGGCTCATCTCGGCGAAGCAATAGCTTCAATGCGAGCGACGAAATGGGACGACGATCTGGATTTGGACTTGGAAGAAATGCCCGACGGAGAGTCTCTGCAAGTGATTCTGAGCAAGCAGGACCCTCGACAACTCGAGTCGGTACTTCGCCGGGAGACGACCGCCGCAATGCAGGGCGCCTACCGAAAAGTCGAGCAGTCGTCCGAGTCCATTGCAGATCCAGCGCTGCTACTTCGCATTCTTCGTGAGGTCGATCAGCGGCGTCGGAATCTGGAAGATAGGCTGCAGGAGGGGGAGTCAGTCGCAGCGGATGGAAATTTCGTTGCTGCCACTCAGCGTCGGCAAGCAATGTCCATCGCTGAAGATCTCGTCAGCCAATACTCCACTGCCCTCCGCCGGGGCTCACGGACACCAACGGCGCTCTGGGATGGCTCACCTCCGCTGCCCATCCAGCCAACGGCAAATACCTTCCGCTTCCTCCAAGCACTGCATCGGAAGATGTCCGGGGCCGGCAACGATCTCTGGAGCCCAGCGGCCGTCCACTGCTTGAAGCTTGCGCTGAGCGAAAAGTTGAAGGACCAAGTGAGCCTGGAAAGGATTGACTCTGCGAAGGCTATGACCTTGACTAATGGGCACGCGGAAGCTCCTCGAAATGACGCCGATGCAGCGGATTCGGAAAACGCGTTGGATGGGGAACACGCGAGCCCGGTGGGATCGACGACGAACGACTTCCTCGTGCAGCACATGTTCGACTTCCTCTACCTGCAGTGCGTGGTGGCCACGGGTCATAAGGGGGACGGAGAGCTCAGTAGCTCGATTGAGGCCATCAGGGGCCGAGTGGCCTTGGACGCCACTGGGTATGAGCGGATGAGGAAGGGCGCCAACGATTACTGGAAGAAGACGTATCTCCTGTTCGGCCTGCTTGCCGTTGTTGGGCATCCATTGTGAGTTGCGCGTGGTCGTGGACACGACCACGACCAATGTGTGATGAAGGCAATGCAATGTTGGCTGTGCTGTCTCTCTTCCACAAAACCTGAAAAGACACTGCACGTGGCTTCGGACCGTGACGCCAAGGTTTCGTTCATGGCTGAGAGCTAGATGTGGCGCCTGGCTATTTGTCAAATTTCCGACGCCTCTCTATCGGAAATCCATCTAGTTAGTTACGGCGAAGTATACCGTCGACTATCTATGGGCTTGAATTCGAACGGAACTACTATGCGCTCTTCGCAGCGAAGATGTTTCGAGGCAGACCTACTAGCTCTTCGAAGAACTTGTAGATGGTAGTGGGGAGAAAGCCAGTCCAACAACTCGATAGCCGGACGCGTTGATTAATAAGTCGCCAGCCGATGCATTTGCCAAAACATTTCTCGTTTCACGCCAACCCACCGGAGAGTGGGACGGGGCCCTCTTTGCCCCGGTCTGCCGGTCTACCAAAGGCGGCCTTCACTTTGATTCACCTTGATTGAAGTTTTGATGACAACTTACGCGCGCCGGCCTCGGACGCGACCCGTCGTGGCCTCCATCATCTCTGCATTCTGGCATGGGTGCATGTCCCCCTCCGCATGCGGTGAAACGCATTGCTGCATGGGAGTGCCATCACGAGAAGGTGCAGAAAATTTCTCGTGCCTTGTCGCGCGTGACGAGACGAGACGAGACGAGACGAGACGAGCACGAGCACGAGACGAGACGTGATTTTTTTCGGCAACACTCACGTCAGCGCCACCAGCACATTCTTCTCAACAACCGATGTAGCCGTACGGCGCGTGGGCGGTTATCATGATTAATGTACAGACGAAGGAGATTCCGTCGGGCTTCGAATTTCCATTCTCTTCGTTCGTCGGGATGACAGGCCGCCACGGGATCGGTAGGTTTGGCTCATTGCAGGGAGCCGGGCGCGAGCTTATCGCGTTTCCGGGCGATAGCGCGAGAGGAAAGGGAAAAGAAAGGGTCCTTTCTCATTCTTCTTTCGGCCGGCTTGCTTGGCTTGATGAGCAAGCTTGCTCGCGTTCGGACGGGTATTTACTTATTTATTGATTTATTTTTCTGGTTTTCGGGAAGGTGGTCACTCTTGGCCGCCAACAATTGTTGTTGTTTCCTCTCGGTCTGTTTGTTGTGCTGCATGATCATTCTGGACGCGGTGTTTGTGTGCGGGCGTGTCTGATGTGGGTTTATTGAAACATGTGTCGAAACTACTACTAGCAACTAAAAGCGTGCGTGCGTGCGTGTTGGTCTGGTGATGGATGATGAGCGGGGGGGTCGCTAATTCGCAACGTCGGCTGCCGAGGACGCGAGTGGTTGGAGGGAGGGAGTTTGGGAGTTTGGTAGTCTGTTTCATATGGGAACAGCGCGGGGCTTGATTGGCTGGGGAGCGATGGGCGATGGGGAGGAGCGATTCGTGGTGAGAGGCTGAGCTACTAGTAGTGAGAGGGGAGGGCTCCAGTCGGTGAGGTGGTGTGGGCTGATGAGAGACTGACTGCAGGTGGTGGACTGGAGCGAGCGCTTGCAACGGTCCGTCGCGTTGGACGGGCAGTTCAGGAGGCAGTAGTCGCGCGTTGTTGTTGTTGGTGCTGTGGCCTGCTGTGCTGGTGAAAGCTTTGGTGGGCGGCGGATGATTGGGCGGGGTGCGTTCAGGACG
Organism: Lecanosticta acicola; assembly: GCA_963674455.1. Classification (NCBI taxonomy): domain Eukaryota; kingdom Fungi; phylum Ascomycota; class Dothideomycetes; order Mycosphaerellales; family Mycosphaerellaceae; genus Lecanosticta; species Lecanosticta acicola. Next base: position 48,580 of record CAVMBE010000007.1, on the reverse strand, counting down.
TGAGACATAGCTTCCCGGTCGTGAAACGGTAGAGGCATTTGGGGTAGCGAAGGGGTCTCGATTAGGCAAGCGTGTTGCTGGGATGCCTTCGGTTGGCGCGTCTGGGAGCCCGTCACGCCCATCCACGGTCCGCGCATTTTTGGATTCACAATTGTCTCACCAGCCCTTAGCTGCTGTTGTTGCTGCTGCTGCTGCTGCTGCTGCTGCTCTTGCTGCTGCGGCCGCTGCTGCTCTTGCTGTTGCCGTTGCCGTTGCCGTTGCCGTTCGAGTCTCGCGGGCCTGCTCTATTCTATACCACCTGCAATTGCAATACCACACACTGTTGTGCCCACGACCGTCATCGCGTTGGATTGCCGAGCCATCGACCTCGTCTGCTCCTGCCACGCTCAGAAACTCTGCTCCTGCCACGAACTCTGCTCCTGCCTTCCTGGCCGGCCCGACGCCGTCTCCGCTTCCTTTCCTCGGCGAACGTGAACCGCTGCTGGGAGTGGACGATCTGTGATCGCCCTGCAGCGCCGACTGCTGAACCGCTGCACCTCTTCACGACTACCGCACTCTCCTACTCCTCTCGCACTCTCGCCCGTCCTTTCCTCCAGCGACCACCACATCAGAATCGACTCTCCATCCTCCAACCATCCGGATACCTCCAGCTACCTAGGCACAGGTCCCCACCACTCGCTCCCTCCCCTCCTCTCCTCTCCTCTCCTCTCCTCTCCTCTCCCCAACCCTCAACATCCCTCTCCTCCGCCAGCATGTCCACCGCCGTCGCAGCCCCAGCAACCACGCTGCCGCCGTCCGTCGAACGCCAGATCTCGCCGCGACACTTCAACGCCATCGCTGCTTCCTCCTCCTCCTCCTCCTCCTCCTCCTCCTCCTCCTCCTCCTCCTCCAAAGCTGCGACCTCGGCACCACTGCCGCCCCCGACATACTCCCACGAGCAGCCTGCGCAGAGACGTGCGAGGAGCAATGGCTCTCCAGACGCTCGACCACAATTAGAAAGGGCCATCTCGAACTCGAATGGCAAGAGCAGTCCGACTTCGTATGTCTCGTCACCCACACAGACACGGCTAGGAACCAAACCCACAAGCTGACCAGTGCTCCACCATATAGACAACGAAATGGCATTCCGCCTCTGATCAAGGTGAAGAAAGAGCCCGGCTCGCCTGCTCTCACGTCTTCACGGCCGCGGCCAAAGCGTCTCGACCTCTCCTCGAGCATGTCCCATAGCCGCGGTCCACAAACTGCACGACCCTCAGCACCATTGACCTCGAGGGAATCCGCGGGCCTGGCCATTCAGGAAGTCGGACTTGCGTGTCTGTCCCCGGGCTTCGCGACCAACGATCCAGGCATGCGGGAGCAACTACAGCGAAGTCTCGACGTTCGAGACCAGCAAAGGCAAATCATTGAAGCCAGGCAGAAGGGCGTGAAGCCCGGCAGCGCATACGAAAACTCCGAAGGCCCACGCACACAAGACAACACCCTCTTTGGCGTGCAGACGGGAATCAGAACGCCAAGCACCTCCCGAAGAAAGGGCCCGCCTCCTGGACTCTCCATCGCAGCCCCGTCCGCGGCTCACTTCGCAAACGATAGAGTGATACAGTCTGCCCCGCTACACCAGACCTTCACCGGACTCAGACATGGGGAGTACCCGCACTCCCGCCATACACAGCATGGTCCGAGCGGGTTGAGCCAAACCAGCCACATTCACCATGTCCCCGCGACACAGACTAACAACCGACTGCCACCCATCGCAGACGTGTTCGCGAATGATAGATTAGACGCGCCGCGCCACCCAACAAACAACTCGCCCGGCCACTCTTCACATTCCACTCAACAGCCACCGATGCCGTCGCCCGGCTTCCCGCCACCACAGAGCCAGCAGCCCCCACAGAGTGCGCGGTCACGAGAGTTCCGCTCGGCGGAGGAAGCTGTACAGGGGCTTTCTGGTGGTCGAGACGAGCTAATGCCAAAGCTCGTTCATTACGGTGGCGTCCAGCCACCCACGCCTCCATCACCGATGCCCGGTGGCCAACAATCAAAGCCCGGAGCACATCAACAGCAACACACGCACGAGCAACGCCCAGACATCCTAGCACGTACAACTTCCATGGGCGGACGACGACGCACGCGGGAGGAATACGAACGCGACAACGGCAGCCCTCCGTCGAGTTTCAATCGATCGGAGCCAAAGCGACCTACACTCGCCGTGCGAGGCGACGACCGGGAGGAAGACTGGAGAGCCAATATGAGCAGTGCCGAAAAGAAAGAAGAATTCTTGCGACTTTGCGAGCGCGCCTGGGATCTTTTCCATTCGTAACGTGCATTGCAGCGGCATATCGATTGCATAATGTGCATATTCACTTTTATTTTTAGCACATGACCTTGAAATGTTTGCGATTTTCGGAAAACGTCCTTGAGACGGAAACTTTTGGGGCGTCAAGCGAGGCGTCTCGGTGGGTTTCTTCTTTTCGAACCGGAACTGGGGTTCTCTAATGTTTCTGAGAAACGAATGGAGTCACAATCAAAGAGCAGGCCGAGCCCACCGCGGTGCCTTTCCTCGATCTACTGGTGTAGATACGTTGAAGGCGGATGCGGGCTAGACCTTGGCCGCACAAATCTCCTCTGTTTGGCGGGGCGAAGGGGCTTATGCAGTTGATCATGGAAAATCAAGACGAAGCGTAGTAGGTAATGCATGCCACGTGCTGGTTGACCGAGGTTATTTGTGGAAGCGTCTCACTACTGCTCTATCCAGGATCTACGCCCCAAGCAAGCTAGCTAGCTAGCTAGGTGGTGGTTTAGTCGGTGTTCTCGGCTTGTTTCAGTTTCAGTGAATAAATAAATACTGTACAGCGTCTTCGCACGACGGATGGTCATGGTCACGGTCTTTTCCGAGGACGCTGGCCAAATGTAATAATAAGCCAACAGAGTCGGGCAAGCGCGGAAGCAGCAGCAGCCGTAGCAGTAGCAGCAATAGCAGGCGTCGAGATTGACCTTTTTTGTTTTTCCGGACATGCAAAAGACGGCTGGCTGTATGGAGGGAGATAGATGGATAGATACACGCTCGACGGATGCTACCTACGGCCGTCGATCGGTTAGCAAGCAGAGGATTCATCACATCGGTATCATCATTTTTATTCACACCTTCTTCCATGATAGGTAGGCAATCTGGGGGACTTACTCCAAGAATAATCTCGCTTGCTCCATGGCATGGCATGGCATGGCATGGCATGGCATGAAGCACAGTTTCGTGCTGTCGCGTGCTTGGCCTGCCTGCTCGGCTGCTCGGCTGCCATGGAGAGAGAGCATGCTCTATGCTGGATGGAAGGGACAATCACATCAAACGTCCTCCTCCATCTCGGCAAAAAGCTCACTTTTGCTATGTGGCCCAACGTCGTCGCGTCAACTGCTCACTACTCACTCTAGCCGTCAAGAATAAAGTCGGGTTGAACGGCACTTGGGAATCTGGAGGTGAGGTTGGGGGGGCACCTTGTCACGATGGACGATGGACCTGTCAGATGTTTCCGGTGGGGAGGGATCCGTTGGTGAAGTCGGATTTTTGGGGGGTGACTGGACTGGTTTTCTGGAAGAGGGGAGAAGGGAGAAGGAAAGGGGAAGAAGGAAGGAAGATGACAGGCCGGGCTTGGAAATAGGACAGTTTTGCCGTCTACATACGAGCATGTAGCCCCTTCCCTTCTGTTCCCGCCCTAGCCGTCTTGTTTGACCCACGTCGCCGTCTTCGGTGTTGCAGGTTTTTTTTTTTTTTTTTTTTGGATGAAGTTGTCTAGACCGTCGACGCCTGGTCAACGCCAAAGTTGGATTGGTCAATGCACCAAGGGGGAGGAATGCAGGGACGGAGCGAATTCGATCGTCTGTGCTTGGCCTTCTGGTCGTGTCTGGATCTGGGAGACTTGCTTACAGTCCGTTCCGTCGACGCAGTAGTGCCAAGTGTAGTCAATATGGTGGCCTGGCTCGACAGTCTGGCCCTGCGCGCAGTTGCAGAAGTAAGTGTTGCCTCTTTGCAGGTCTTGTTCAGGTCCAATTTTTGGCCCGAATTCCAACACTTATATTGTGACCAGCCACTGGCGTGTTCGCATCTCTCCCAGGATGACCCATTCTCAAGGCACTGGAGCGCATCCCGTGTGCATATGGATCAGCACGTTCGTCAAGACCGCTGATATGTTTTCATCTTTCTCCAGGGAATGGCCGAAGCCGAAAGGCACTGGAGCGCTTCTCGCGAGCCTATGCATGCGCTTCATTTGTGAGATCTTTTCCCCTGAGCATGGTCGAAATCTGGGGTGTCGGAGCGCTTTATGAATGTATCTGGATGAGTCTGATCTGTGAGATCGATGTTGTCTGAGCCGTAGCTCGTCATGCGCTCGTCGCCTTCATCATGGGATTCAGGGGCCTCGCTCTCCATCGCCATTGCCCGTTTCAGGCCACGAACATGGTCGATGATGTGGCCTCCTTGATCCATCCGTTGGTCACAGAGAAGCTGGCTTGCTGGACCGGCTCGTGTAGTCTGTTCGATCCAGTGCGAAGCTGCTGTGTGGATCTGCTTGGCTCATGGCCTCTATAGTCATCGTGATATGGTGTTCGTCGCTGGGTACCGCGAAGCTTGAGCGTGTTGTGAGCAAGTGAAATGTACTCAGGACCCTTGCTCCCACTGAGCGCAGAAGCCGAACGGGTTGATACCTGTGCCAATGTCGTATCCGCTTGACAGCTCGCACACGCGTTCGTTCCATGGCGCTTTTGAGGATCTTCATGTTGGTCGCTTCGCCTGCGTAGTAGCAGAATAGCTGATTGAACAAGATCAATCGAGGTGTGGATGCCCGCTAAAAGCAAAAGGGATGGCATGGTCAGCATGTTGGTGTACGTGAGACGGTATGTTGGTTCAGAAAGTCTGTGGCTAGTGTTGAATAGTTTCCAATCCCGACGCTCGAAAGCAAACGCCGCCGCCGCAGGAAAGTGCTGTGCGCTGTTTCCTTGTCCGTCCCGTCCAACGTAACATGTGCTCACATGAAGGCGGGCGGACGGGCTGCACCTTCTGCTACATGTCTATTCAGAACAATCGAGCAGCCTCACGACGTCCGGCAGGATCAATCGACAGTAAGTGATAAGGTAACAATCGCAGCTGACCACAATCAACGTCTGTCTCTCCCAGCGCACGGCTCCCCCTTCACTCGACCGACCAATAGGCGGAATCTCCCGGCGAATCAGGTGGTGACGCTCTGCGCTCGTCCAGGGTATCAAGGAGATGCTTGCTGGCGTGGTTGATCTGCTACGAGGTCAGCCCACGAATCTCGCCCACGTAGAGGAGAAAACACGCACGTATTCAGCGACGACACCGCCAAGCTTTCCGTAGGCTGCCCACTCCTCCTGGCCAAGCTTGTTGACCCCTTTGGTCTCGTCTTCGTCCGCGAGGGGGTTGTAGATTCCCAGAATCCGCGCCGCGTTGAGGACAGTACCGAGATACAGATTGGACAGGCTGTAGATATTAGCCAAGTTCTCTCTCTTTTTGCTGCCGTCTGCATCCACGTACCAAGCATTGAGCCTCGACCGCATCCGCTCGTCCTCCAAGATCATCCTCGCATCTGCGATCTGTATGGGGCGTCAGTACAGTCGTGAGGCTTTGCTGGATGATACATACCTCGGAGATACGCTGGTGGAAAGGAGACAGTGGATCCTCGTCTGCGCCGGAGGGGACGCTGCACGTGGCGGCTCCAACTGCCCGGTTGATAGCAGCATGCTGCTGCCACTCAGGCAGATTCACGACGTCCTCAAAGTCCAGGCCCAAGACGGAGTAGGGCTCCCGGCGTCTTGGACATCTCGCGCGAGCGACCCGCGCTCGTGCCACTGGTTGCTGCTGTCGCCGGCGCTTGTTGGCTCGGAGAGTTGGAGATGGCTGCTTGCGCTTGCGTGATGCGCCAGTGGAGGATTGAGATGCCATTGCGATGGAAAGTATGGAGAAGAGAAGATGTTGTTCCTAGAAGAGTTGTCTGGTATACGCTGAATGTCGAAAGTGTCGAAAGAATTGCGATTTGACTGTGTGAGGACGAGGCCTATCTATTGTTGAGCTCCATCAATAGGGAGGGCACGTGACATGGCTCCACAGCTGGCAGCTGCCGTCGAACGAGACGTCTTCCCACAGCGAGACGCTATTGTCTTCTCAACAATGGTAACGAGGTCCAGGGCAATAGCGAGTTGGATAGCGTAAGATCAGCAGTAGCAGCCGTCGAGGTAAAAATCTCATGCGCAAGGACGCTGTAGCATCGCCCCCTTTTTGCACCGTGGCTCTTGCTACAGATTCTGCAGCCTTGCCCAATAGGAGTAGGTCCGTCGAAACATTGGGAGGTCCTCCGGGTCGCGAGATGTGCTGAGTAGAGCGGGAGTTGATTGCCTTCTCGAAAAATGCTGGTAAAACCCAGGACAACGGCGCACCCGATCAGTAGTAGCGGCCACTGAGATAGGCCTCCGATGTGCGAACACGCTCTATGTCCGTCGCCGCCGAATGTCTTTGGGGGTGGGTGGCGTTGACTATGTCTTTCGAAACATTGGGGAATTCTTCGAGTCGCGAAATGTGCTTGGCGGCTTCGTCTATGTCCGCTGTCGCCAACGCCCTTCAGTGGCAGGCGACGTTAGCTACTGGCATGTCAATGGCATGGAGGTTAGCCTATAAATTAGTTCGAAGGCGTGCACGAGATACGAGAGCAACAAGAGCATTGAACAAAGTCACAGTAGCAAATACAGGCAATTGAATTCATACTTAGCCTGCCATACGTCTCGCATCGGGCATGCGCTTCTTCTCCTTCTGGCCCTCCTTTCGCCGCCGCTTCTCCAGGAGCTTCTCCCTCTCCTTACTCTTCATGCCCTTGAACTTCTCTACCAATGCCCTCTCCTTGATGTCTTTCTGCTTCAGGTAGTATGGATTCTTGCCCTGCTCGATCCTCTCCCGCTCCTCCTTCCGATGTCGGCGTATGATCTCTTGCTCTCGGTCCTTTGCAGCCTTTGCTTTCAGCTTGTTCTCCATGCTGCCTACTTTGCGTCTGAGGATTTCTTGGTCCTCCTCATTCTTGCTGCGCTTGATCGCGGTTTTCAGTTCTTCGATCTCCGATTTTTGATAATCCTGGAGGAAGCTGTATGCCTTCTCGCTGTTGCCGGGATGCGCGGAGCTTCGATGCAGGGCGTCGAATCGCGGGTCTCGAACCACGCGTTTGGGTACGTCTACTACTTGTCTCTTGCGGGTGACCTGACGCTTCGACGACATGGTGGTAGGAGCATGCTTGGAGGCTCGAGATTTCGACGGGGCGTCTTCTTCCGAGGGTCCCGAATCGGAGTCGGAGTCGTCTGAGGCCTCCTCTTCCCGTCTTGATGCCAAATCCTGTTTGGATTTTTTGCCTGATTTTGCGGATGTGGCCGCCTTCTGCTCTTTGATCTGGCGCAATCGCTCCCTCAATACCTCAAGTTTCTGATCTTGCTCTGGAGTTGTGTCGGACCCGCGCTTGCGTTTGCGAGATATTGCATCCTGAGCCTGCTTCAAGGCACCAAAGGATACATTGCTGATGTGCTGTTCGAAACCATTCTCGTCGCCAGCACCGCTTTGCTCCTCATCGTCGCTGATGGAGGCTGCGTCGTCCGGGGCGTCGCTTCCACTTTCGCCCTCGCTGTGGACCGACTCTGAGACGCTGTGCTCCACCTCGTCGAGGTCGTCTCCGTAATCTGCCGGGCGCGGCCGAACGTTCCTCATTTTTTGCGCGGTCATGCTCGTACGTAGCTTACACACGCGCAAAGCTGGACGAGGTGCGGTCGCAAAGCAGCCCTAACAAGGATCAGGCAAATCGGGACTGGCGCGGGAAAGGCCGAAGATGGAGTTTCACATCATAGCGGCAGCGGAGGGCACGCGAGGATGACGTTGGTTTGGTTGGGTGAAAGGAATTTCGGCGAGTCGCTTGAGCTGCTGTGGTGCTGCCGTCATCGTGCCGCTTGACATCCGAGCGGTTCATGAGCCTTCAAATACACCACCTCCTCCTACCCTCCCACCGCGACGTCCCCACTAATACTCTCCTGTCGCAACCACACATCTGCAGACAAGACCCACTGCAAAGATGAAGATCCTCACACCGGAGGAGCAGCAAGAGCACTACAAGTAAGTCATCCAACACATCATTCACACACCCATTGATAGCTAACATGTGACGCCAGTGCTACCGTCAAAGGCGGGACATTGGGCGGCCTTATCGGCACGGCCGCCGGCACTCTTGGCGTCTATGCGGCGACGATGAGATATCCGGCCTTCAGGTCGTTATCTCTGCCATTCCGTGCTTTCCTCGCCACTTCAAGCGGAACGTTCACAGCCATCATCGCAGCCGATCGATACTCGCGATACTACGAAGCGTCACGGCATCCGGAGAAGAACTACAAAGATGAGCAGGAGACTCTACAAGAGCAGCTCGCCTCTCAGAAGAGTACAAAGGAGAGGGTTATAGGGTGGCTGCAAGAGAACCGTTACAGCATCGTCTTTGGTTCTTGGGTAGCTTCCATGTCCGCCGCAATGGGTATTGTCGGGCGGAACCCATACTTGACGACCCAGCAAAAGCTCGTTCAGGCTCGTGTGTACGCACAGGGCTTCACACTTGCGGCGGTCATTTGCAGTTTGGCATTCGAGACTGGCGACAGTCTTTCAAACACTGGACGATGGGAGACGGTCAAGGTCATCGATCCAAGCGACCCTACACACAAGCACATTATCGAGAAGAAGATCCATCACGAGCGATACGCCGGCGAGGACCAATGGATGGACATGGTCGCAGCCGAAGAACAGCGCATGAAGGAGCGGGAAGAAGCAGTAAGACAGCGTGAAGCGGCTGAAAAGAAAAACGGAAAGCCAAAGAAGGCGAAGCACGAGTCTGAGACGAAGGGCAACCCAGAGGAAGGCGACAAGAAGGTCCTTGCGCCGTGATTTAAGAGACCGTAATGATCTGAACTTTCTCCATTTCCTGTGGCGATTTACGTGGCTTGGAATACTGTACGAATGCATAAGCCAGGCGAGAGGCGTTGGTCGGGAATGGGCGAGCGATAGATGCAGTGTACAGATATTCTAAGCAAAGCTCTCAGGTGCTCTTCATAGGCTTCTATACCATCCATGGGCCCTTTTCCGCCGATGAGCCGGGAATATAGGTCTTAGTCGTCGGTCTATCCTCACTCAGATCACCATCTCCATCCGGCATCCTCAAACTCTCCACCATGACAAACTTCGCATTCGCATGTTTCTCGAACATACCGCCGAGAGCATCGACCACATGCCCCAACGTCACCCCATCCGGACAATGAACCCGATTCTCCTGCTCACTCTTCGGCAACGTCGCATCGTAATCCACATGCGTGACAAAAGGCGCCCGCCCACTCCCCAATTCGTAAAAGCACCTCGTATACCAGAAATCATAAAACGGCGGCGAAGTCAACAACATTCCCCTCCAGGGACCCGTCGGCGCCGCCGCCGCTCCTCTGCCCCTGAGGAGGAGGCGCTCGTACTGCGCCTTGGAAATCTCAAACGAGAAGGTCCAGAATCTCGGCTGCGAGGGTTGTAGTGTTCCTTTATGATGATGGTGGTGGAGGGAGTGCGTCTCAAAGGGATACGCCGAGCCCCAACTCCTCTGATTCAGCAGGAGATTCGGAATCCACGGGTTCGGGCGAGCGGGGGGGAAGGCATGCTTGCGATCCCAGGCCTGGGGGGATTCGATGGCGTCGATGGGAGGGGTCGGGAGGTAGAGGAGCTGGCGGATCGGGGTGGAAGTGTGGATGAGGGAGTGCCAGGTGTGGGATGTCGTCTGGGCGAGGAGGATGGTGCGGATGGCATTGAGTTCCTGGTAGACGTGGGCGTTGGGGAGGGAGAGGAGGATGAGTTCGAGGAGCTCGGAGATGTTGAAGACTTGGGTGGCTGCGTTCATGGGGATGGCCGTTTTGGGGGGGTCTTTCTTTCAAGGAGATCGGTGTCATTTAGATCATATGTCCTTTTAGCTGTAGCTGTACGAGCGAATTGTATGAGAGACGGATATCCTTGACGAAGAGATGACAGGACGCGAGGTTGAGAAGCTGCTGATGAAGCTTTATCTTATATGATGTTCCAGGGTTGCAGAGCTCCCTTCCATCCGAGCTCCCATTAAAAAGTTTATTGCGTGATATCGGGGAGCAAGGTATGCCTGGGTGGTGAGACGCCCGCTAGATGACTATACGAACATTTCATCATCAATCGTTACGTATTAGAACAGCCTAGGAACTACAAGAGCATTGCATAGCTCTCTGGTATTTGGGAACGTCACCACAGAAACGTTCCTCTTCTTCCCGGTTCCATCCCCATTCCTCGTTGAAAGGCGCCAGCGCCATGTCCATTACGCGGTCGAGAATCTCTCGCTCGCCCTTCTTCTCAACACGCTCAATCAGCTCATCCAACACCCAAGACCTGGGGACGAACTTGGGGTTCGCCGCCTTCATTGCTGTGAGGCGTTCCTCATCGTTCGACTCGGACCAGTCTTCGAGTACCCTTTCACGATATTTCTCTAGCCAGCTAGCAACGCGGGCTCGAGCGTCGTCCTCGCTGCCAGCGAGACCGCTGAGGCCCTCATGATGGAAGAAGCGGCTGGCGATAGCCTTACGCTTCTCGTCAGTGTCAATCTCGTCCGTTTTGATATAGCTCAGCCTGCGGAAGGTGTGATTAAAGTCCAGTTCCAAGGCCTCAAGGGTATCAAGGAGCTCTGAATACAGCTCCTTAAAGTCGGACTCCTTAATCTGTTTCAAACCAAGCCGGGCGTTCATCAAGCGCTTGTACTCGGCCATGAAGACAGCCTTGTATTCCTCGCCGGCTTTTTCGATGATGGACTCGGCGCGCTTGATCAACTCATCCCCCTTTTCTTGCCGAACTCCCTTCTCTACGAATTCAGTTTCGTCACACCAACTGCCAGAGCCAATCAGCTCCCCAAAGGCCTCAGCAAGACGGACGAGATTCCACCAGATTATGCTTGGCTGATTCTTGTACGAATATCGGAGCATGTGATCGTCGTGGTTAGGCGTGTAATTGGGGTCGAAGTTGTCGAGAAATGCGAAGGGACCGAAGTCGATAGATAGGCCATAAATCGAAGTATTGTCGGAGTTGAGGACGCCGTTGGTGAAAGCGTAAGCCTGCCAATGGGCCACACTCCTAGCATTCCGTCGTGCAATCTCGCGGTAGAGTCGCGCATATCTGTTCTCTTCAAACTCATCCGAGCCTTCAATCTTGTCTTTTGGCACACCGCGAGGCAAGTCTACGACGTCCTTTTCCTCGGTAGAGGGAGCCTTTCCGGGCAATGATTCCCAGCCCGAATAGACTTCTTCCGCGACATAATCGGCCAACTTCCTAATCATATCTCTATCGCCTCTGGATCTTGGGAGGTCGAAAGTACCTATTCTTATCCACGACTCCGCAAACCGTGCTACCATGGCGGCCGGCTCAGTCATCTCTCTTCGAACGTGCTCCTCGGGTCCAAGGGTCAGACTCAGAGCTCTGGTCGTTGGGATGCCAAGCGCATTTAGAGCCTCACTAACAACAAATTCTCGGATACTGCTCCGCACGACTGCCTTGCCGTCTGCAAATCGAGAGTAAGGCGTCTTTCCAGCACCCTTCAACTGTATCTCATATCGCTTTCCAGTCGATGGATTGTTGGCTTCGAACAGGGATATCGCCCGTCCGTCTCCAAGCTGCCCTGCCCATGACCCGAATTGGTACCCGCCATAACATTGTGCCCAGGGGTATATGTCTTCTTCACCGGGTTCCTTGCCGTCTTCCAATGTGATAATCTTCCCCCCAGACACCGTCTGCTTAAAGTCCTCTGTATCAACCGTCGAAGGATCAAGTCCGAGGTCTTCTAACGCTCTCTTCGATACGCCAATGAGTTCTGACTTCTTGAAAGGCTGCGGTCGAACAAAGGTGTATGCTGCGTTCTTTACCAGTCGCGGGCCCAGCTTCTGTCGTTCTGCAGAGTGGGATGCTGCTGGAGTGGGAAACTCGGCATCGGGCGGGAGGCTCTGAGTATATGTGTTCGTCTTGGGAAGGTCCCGAATACTATATGTCTTCTGATCGCCATTGGTACGGCCGTTGCTGATGTGGTTCGCCATTTGTGTCCGTCGTTGCCGTGCGATTAATTGCGGTCTTGTTCGCAAAGCTGCACGATGCATCGACGAAGCCAGTAAGTGAAATCGGAAGAGGCAAGAGAACACAGAGTATGTACAAGTGGAGTGGCGATGTATATGGCCGCGAGGGGGCACAGCTCCATTGTGCCATCGAGATATCATAAGCCTATCGTCATTTTGCCTCAGGCCCGAGATCGGCAGCGAACCTTATTTGACGCTAATCTTCGGTATCGGTTTCACTAGTGACTGCTCCTGCCTGAAGGAGATTTCTCGGACCTTTGACAACATCGACCGCACTTGCCTTCGACGTTATTTGGAAGTACTGTAAGGTAGCCTTCATCCCGCCCCCACTAGATCGAATATGCTGGTATTCCTCCCGCGGCCAATCCATCATCCGGCATCGATATCGGCAGGATGAATCGCGGCAACATTCCAGGATATTACTACGATGAAGCCAAGGGAAAATACTTCAAGATCCAGGCCAACCATGCCGCTCCTCCGCAGGCCAAATATTCGAGATATCACGTCGAGAGGGAACAGCGAGAGACTAAGAAGCGCAAGCTGGAACAGGAACGCGACGCGATCGTTAAGAAACAGACGGTGCCTGCTGCAAACCTCTTGAAGCATCCCCTCCTGGGTCGTAGTGGTCTTCAGAGGGTGAGTGTGGGTCTGGAGTCAATAGAGCAAATCTCGATTTCTAACGTCTTCCAGGAACATGGAGATCGACCGCACGCCTTCGATCGCAGACACAGAGATTCGGCCTTCGTTCAGGGTCTGGAGCCCAACAACATAGACATCAGCCTGACTGGCTTTCTCGACAACACGTTCAGGATTTCCGACACTCACTACCTATCCGAGACTTCACAACAACTGTTTGCCATCTCACACGGTCCTGCGAGCCACGCTATCTACTGCCACGATCGCAAAGACTGGTCCCAAAAGCAGACCCTGCCGCAGAGGCCGGCATCCTATGCGTTCCACGAGGCCATCACCGTCCTTGTTCCAGTCTCCTTCCAAGACACAACGTATGCCGTGGCCTGTACATCGACTCCCAACGACTTCTCCGGCAACGTCTTTGTCGGAGCGTTGCCACTGCCCGGCCAAGATCCCAGGGATGCCGACTCCAGTCCCAGCGGGTGCTTCTTCAATGTGGGAAAGGCCGGAGACGAGCTCTGGGACTGCAAGCTGAACACCAATGGAAACGCAGCATTCGTGGGCTCTTTCGGTGCCGTCGTCCGCCACATTAGCGACTTGCCCAATGGCACCACTTTCGCCGGTCACAATGGCTCTATGGAAGCCTTTGCATGCGATTGGTTGGACTGCAACACGCTGGCAATAGGCACACGAGCTCAAAGTCGAAAGAGGTTCTTCCACGGTGTCCAGCTGTGGGACGTGCGGACCGAAGACTCGGCCGAGAGATTCAAGCGAGATGGCAAGGGACGAGTCGTCGCCATCAAGACCCCGAACCCCCACGGCACCAATCTGCTCGTGGCCAGCACGCAAGAGATTGATCTCTACGACACACGGATGGGACAAGGACCGCTCATGTCCATCAAACACAGCTCTGGATCCACGCGTTTGCACCTCTCGACGCATGGGAACCTGCTGGCCGCACCGGACCAATACAATCAGATCCAGGTCTACTCTCTCGCTTCTGGACAGCCTCTCCGCTCTTTCGGCTCGCAAGTGCCATATTTGTTGCAGAAGCCGCGTTGGCAAGAAGACGCTCGCGGTACATTGTACCTGCAAGCGTGTGCTAAGAACACCATTTGGCAATGGGAGTGGTGACGCCATCCGGATTTTTTATTCCTACGAGGTGCCCGTCTTCGCAATGGTTCTTTTGTCGAAATTCTGCAGTTCGCGTAGATACCCAAATCGACTTTTCGCCCATCTTACATGGAATCTGTGCTCTAAAATCTCCATGTACAAAATTGTTCTTCCATCTCATGACGGTTCAGATCAAAGGACGATTAATGATAGCTCTGCCTCTCCCTGAAATCACGCTTCACCGCACCCTTATCCCAGCCATCTGTGCCGGCGTAGCGTGGGTTCTGCTCGTCATACATGGTATACGCGAATTGGCCTCCGAAGCGCTTACTCCGGTTGTCTGGCCCGTTGATTTTCGCGTTCTTGGGCCTGCCGGCACGAGCCTTCTGGGAGAGGCCCAGGCACTCGGACATTTTGTAGAAGATGTCGATGGAGCTGTAGACGCCGCCGAAGAGGGCCTGGCAGGGGCCCATGGCGAAGACGGCGACATCGGTGAGGGAGTGGACGCCTTGGTCGGCGGTGGTGGGGAGGGTGCCGTTGACGAGGAAGCCGGAGGGGGAGTCGGAGGGGTTGGCGAAGTAGTTGTTGGAGGCGAAGCCCGTGATGTTGGTGGCGGGCTTGCGCGGGGCGGTCTTGTGGACTGTTGTGTGGCAGGGGAGTCAGTCAGTCAGTCAAGGGACTTCGGATCTTGAATGGGAAAGGGAAGGGACGTACCCTGGTAGTTTTCGCGGTGGTCTGGGTTGGCGCCGAAGCCTTGGGCGAGAGTGTAGCGTGGGTCCTGGAAGAGGATTAGCATACCCGTATTCTGCAAGAGCCCATGGCATTTGGACCACTGACCCAGTTAGATGGGAAGTTGCTGTCGGCGTAGCGAAGGTTGCCAGTGTTGATGTACTGAGACAGACCAGAGTTGTGGTACGTGCCAACAGCCTCGCGCTTCTTGCGGTCGTTGTTCTGCTGGTTGAGGTACTGGGTGTCGACGCTGCCGAAGACGTCGAACCCGTGACCATGGTCAGAGGTGACGAGGATGAGAGTGTTGTTCAAAGCCTTCAACTGCTCAAGGTGGTTGATGGAAGCCTTGACGGTGTCATCGAGTTCCAGAAGCTCGCCAAGAGCGCGGTCGTAGTCGAGGACGTGCATCATCTTGTCGACGGAAGCAGCCTCAGACATGAGGAACCAGCCGCGGTCGCCGGCGCGGGTGTTGAGGATGTCAATGGCCTTCAGGGTCATCTCCTTGAGACCGGGCTGGTTGGCCGCATCCGTCTTGTCGCAGGTCGGGGAGTTCTTGTTTCCACGAGTGTTGTCGGTGAAGACATTGCGGTCCAACCACTTGTCCATGTTGGAGACAGAGAAGACACCGAGAAGCCGGTCCTTGTCAGAGGCGGCGTCCAACTGGCTCAGGTTGAAGGCGGTCTTGTAGCCGGCATCCTGGAAGACCTTGTAGTAGTCCAGGTTTCGGTAGGTGGAAGCACTCGATGCACCGAGCTTTGGGTCGCAGAAGTTCTCTGCACCACCACCGAGGAGAACGTCAGGTCCGCTCCACTCGGTCCAGGTGTAGTTGACGATACCGTGGACGAAGCTGTCGATGACATGGCCGTACTCGCCACGATCTCTGGTGTGGGACGTAAGAGCTCCAGGTGTGGCGTCGGCAAGGTAAGCAGTGCTGACGATTCCCAGGTGGCCATTGTACATGCGGTGGAAGATCTCGGCGATGGTCTCAACCTTGGGGTCGTCGAATGGGTCTGGGGACGAGTCGGCGTACACCCCCATGGCATTCACGCTGGACTTGTGGCCCGTGTACAGAGCGCTTGCCGAGTTGGCCGAGTCGGTGATGAAGCTGTCGATGGAGTGCGTCATCTGATGGCCCACGACTGGGAACTTGTCCATGGCCATTGTGCTCTGGTACTTGCCGTTGACGGACTTGTGGGCAATCAGGCGGGCGGCCGTGATCATGTTCGTGGTCATGCCATCGCCGATGAAGAGGAGGACGTTCTTGGTCTTGCGGACCTGCTCAATATCACGGACGTGCCAGTTCGCAACGGTCGTCGTCCCGTTGTTGTAGCGTAGAGTGGCCACGTAGTCTCCCGGTTCGTAGAGGGCGACTCTGCGCCAGGCCTTGGAAGCTACGTTGACGTGCGAGGGTGTCTTTGCGTCCGAGGCAAACAAATCTCTGTGTTGCGCTTCAGCTCAGGCCGTCAGGGAGGCATTGGAGACGCAGACGTACTCATACCAGCCGAAATCCCATGTCTCGAGCTTTGGCTCTTGAACGCCAAAATACTGACTCGCCTTTTGTGCTGCCGCGCCCTTCTTGTTGATCGTAAGGCTGAAGTTGGTGTCTGGCACACCGTTGTATCGGTTCTTCTCCGAGCCTGCCGCAGGAAGCGTATATCAGCGAATGTAGCCAGATGTATGTCGCCAGATGAATGAAGCTCAGAGCGCATACCATTGACCGGGGCGTGCACTTCCACGCGGATATCGAAGTACTGGCCGGCGAGAAAGTCCTGCTGGTCCGGGGGAATCACACATCCCAGCGTGGGACAGGTTCCAAGACGTTGAAAGGTCTGAGCCGAGACGAGCGAGAGCAAGGCTGTAGCGGCAGCTGCCCGCAGAGGAGAACGAGCGAAAAGCATCTTGTCTTGACACTTGACACGTGAAAGACGCCGGGTACAGTACGTAAATTACCCACGGGGAGTGACACCGGAAGACCTTGACGGGGTATCCTGGAAGTCTTCTCATTTATACCTCTCTCCATCATCGGCGCCCTACTTGAACCAAGCCTCTTCATCTCTTTTCCCACGCGACCACCATGCTCCCTCAGGCCAGAATCCCGGCCAGAATCCTGGATGCGTAGTGGCACAATCGGTCGGCCTCATCGAACGGCCGACGCACGCGGAGAGATGATGACCAGACGGCGACATAGCAGCCGCAGGACAAGCGAGCCTCGTTCCTATCCTCAACGCTGCGATTGAACGAAATGCGAGCAATGCGTCGCAAGGCGCTGTTCCTGCAGCAGAGCCAAGGACGCCTCCAGCTCCAGCTCCTTGGAAGCTCTTGGACAGAGCAGTGCCAAGAAGCTACTACTCGTAGCAGTCCCTCTACCGCCGTAGGCGCTGCTACGAGTAGTATCCTCTCTCGATCCTCATCGCATCGCTGCACCCTCCTCTCTGCAGATCAAGGACGTGCAGTCGGCCGCTCGTTTCATTTGCTGTCCACACACATTCACCGGTATAGATCAAGAGGGAGTCATTCCGCTAAGAGACGAAACTAGATTCGTTTCTACTACCCCCTAATTAAAGACTCTATCTCTTCGTCTCTATATAATGGCTTCATTGGGAACATTGGGGAAATGTTCTGGACTGGAACGCCTGCAATCGTAGCCTTCAGTAGCGAAGCCAAGAGGAGGTAGGAAAGGTTGCAAAAGGCAATGGAAGAGAGCAGAGTAGCGCCGCCCTATCAATCATGATCTCGTGACTTCGTCCTAGCTGGCCCAGCGCCGCGCTCGCCAGGCAAGGCAGTGCGCCCTTCCAATATCGCCTTCCCAAATTCGCTGCAGGGTATAGAAAGGAGAATTATCTGCAAGCTCATAAAGAACACAATTTACAGAGGCCGGCCGGCCTCAAAAGTCGCCCATGCCGTCATGGGGCACGATTTCGCGGATCGCTCTCCGCCATCGGCCGTCGTCGGGTCGAGGTTTCCCATCCACAAACCAGGCGTCACACCGCCGTCGCCAGGCTGCCTCCTCTTCCTGCTGGATCCGGATGAAACGAGGTCCCAGATCGAACTCTTCGTGTATTTCTCCCGCACCGTTCTGAGGAGCAAGAGTACCGGGACTGCCCAGGCCAGCCACAGAGCCAGCCCCGAACGCGGGCGTGTTCTCGTCTATGAGGTCTTCAATTCCAGCAAATGCATCTTCCTCGTCAGCATCCGTGACCGAAGGCGAGAGCTGACCAGAGACGTCGCGACCGCCCTTGACCTTCAGCCACTTCATTTGCTGCGGATCGTAAACCATGCCGTTTTGCACCTGCACATTGTGGCCGGTACTCGTTGGCACATGAGCAATGAGCGCAGGACGTGACGGCGACGCCGACGACGCGTTCCGTCGATGATCCATGTACGACGTCTGTGTGTTTGCAGAAGGTGTTGGAGTCTCCAGTGGAGGTAGGTCGAATTGTGACAATGTGTTCTCGTTGCCTTCCCACCGAAGAGTCTGTGGATTGTAGATCATCCCTTTCTCACCTGTCATGCCTGGTTAGCTATACTCAAAACTCTACAGAATGGAAGGAGGCTCACTTTTTGGGACGTGCGATCCAATGCCAGAGATCAGGCCAGGCCTCCGCACGCTCTTCTGGCGATGTGTGCTCGGACTACTATAGGGACTTCGAGCGGCGATCTGTGCCTTCCAATTCGTCGTCAGTGGTTGAAGGGGTCCTTCGCTCCTGGGTCGAGGCTGGTTAGCGAGACGAGATTCTCTGGCAATCCTGCTGGCAGCAGTGTCGCGCAGGTAGCTTGGCGTGGCATTTTGGCTTTCATAGAATCCTTTGGTAGGACTAGACGGTGTTTGAGGAGGTGCTGGAGTCATCATGCGGTCAGGTATGGCAGTATAGTTCGAATTGCGTTTGCTCGGATCACGGAAGTCACTGCGGCTCTGCGTCCTACGGAGGCCTTGTTTGGGTGGGCCGCGTGCAATCGGCTGCTTGATGAACTTGCTCTCTTTCGTGTTAGATGTTGGCAAATCGTCAAAAATCTCGAGCTCCGACCCGTCGCCAAAGTTGCGCTTTTTCGCTGGCCTGGTTAGAGTGCGCTTGGATGCGGCTTCGCGTGCCAAAGAAGGGGGAGCAACATCTTGTCTTTGCCGGGAGCCACGCGAGGGTGTATCTGGCGTGATCTGGTTGGCCAACCGAGAGCCAGGACGGGGTGGCGGCGACTGAGCGCCTTGTCTGTTAGGGTCAGAGTCACGTCTCAGGTGATACGGCATTGCCCTATGTGCCGTGATATGCTGAGACTGGTGATTCGAAACGCCAGCGGGTAGAAAGGGCACGGAAGGCTTCTGAAAGGAAGGTGTACTATGCTGATTACGCAGAGCTGGCATGGAACGCTTAGAACGTAGCAGCTGCGCACTGGTCGTGGTAGGTTGCCGGCGCTCTCGACTGGCATTCGGTGCTCCTCCGCTTTCAAACACGGGCTCAAGTCTCGAGGCTTGCTTAGAACCCGACACAGGACGAGGGATGTGCGATCTGTTGAATGTAGGTTTGTCGATCGGTTTATCGTGGAAGTTGAAGGTGGTGGCTGGGCGTTGTGCAGCCGGCGGAGCCTTCGCAGAAGACTTGACTTGCACATTCTTGTTCGCTGTGCGCTTGCGAATGTCTAGAACGTCTGCTCCGCCGAGATCAAAGTCATTGAGAAAGTCGTCATTATCGTCTGAGAGTAGCTTCGACTTCTTATGCGTGTTTGTCAAGGTAGCTGGCTGGTCCAGAGCGGGCGTGGTGCTGGGCTGTGACAGATCTGACAATTCCGCCTCAGCAGCGCGTCTCTTTTTCAACATGGCATCAAAGTCCATTGGGCCTTCTGGAAGCTCGAGGCCGCCAAAGTCGTCCACCTCGCTGTCTGCGGTCGCAGAGCCCAGACTTGGGCTGATGACAGACGCAGAGGAGCTTCGATTTCGCGTGCCATCGCGTCGTGTGCCCGCGAAGCGAATGCCCAGACTGCCTTCCAAGTCGTCGAAGTCGTCGATCTCTTCGCCAGAGGCAGCGGTTGAATCCTCCTTGCGTGGCTTCAGCGCGAGTGGCTGGTCTGTCATCTCGAGGTCGTTGTCCCAATCATCCTCGATCTTCTGTTTGGACTTCTTCTTGCCCAGGCGCTTGATGCTGCCGCCGATCAGCGCGCTGGTAGGTACGTTGTTGGGGAGCGGGATGCCGGCGTGTTTCGCGGACTGGATGGCATCGCTGGTGCTCTTCTCGTCGTTGGGCTGGATGACGACGTTCCAGTCTTCATCGCCGGCGACGCTCTCCGAGCGCACGGAGAGGCGCGACGACATGCTGGTGGGAGCGGTGCCCGTGCTGCCGGCCGCGAAAGCGTGGAAGTCGCCTTGGAAGTCGCCATCGTCGTCCCAGATCTCAATACCGGCCATCCCGGCCATGTTCTGTTTCAGGTTGTCGAATCGATGTCCTGTGTGCTGTCCCGGCCGCCGCGTCTGGGTTCAGACGAGCAGCAGCAGGAGGAGTTGCAGCCTCCGCGATGAGAGCGAGCGGACGAAGCTGCCGCAGGGAGAGTGAAGCGGTTGCATGTGCAGGAGCAATAACGGATAACGGACGAGCTGCTGGTACCAGAGTGGACGGTTCCGTCGTCGTTCAATGCAGCAGGCGGGTGATGGCTGGATGAAGCGCGTTCCGAGGCGCCTCTTAAACTTCAAGCCTAGCACGCGGAGCCAGCCGCGACCTACTCAAGCTACTGTAGACCTGTGGACCCTGCTTTCTCCCATCCCTCTCATCAAAGACGCGCGATCTCGTTACTTTGCACACGCCGGCGCTCTCCACAGACCGCATGCGCGGCCGTGAGGATGCGATAGTGCCAACCTCACACCGCAGCGCACCCTGGCTCCTCCGATGGACGCTGCCGCCAGCCAGCACTGCAATCATCCTCAGCTGCGCGGCCATCAGGCTGCAACGGTCCCATCCAAGGCATCTGCCAGTCCTGGCATTCACGCCCGGAACGCCCAACGGCCCTGCAGCGGACAGAAACGTGGAAATCGACTGCTATAGACCCACGATCCCCCGCTGCTGCCAGTCCACTTGGTACCCGGATCCAGAAAACATATTGCCCCGTGCTAAATCCGCTGTCCCGTCAGTCCCGCACCATGGCAACCATGCCGACGACGCTGCGACTGCGCTGGACCGGCAAACGGTCTGAGCATATCTTGCTCAACGTAATCCATAGGGGACCGCGCGACCTGGATCTGAAGCTCATTGGGACGGACTTTGAGAAGTTATATTCCGGCAAGGTCAAAGACTCTTCGGCCAAATCTCTTCAAGCGAGCAATTTTACTGGCAATTTGGAGGAATGGAAATCCATTCTTGGCCTCGCTTTGCGACATCTTCGGCCGAGTGGGACCCTGCCTGAACATCTACAAGGCATCCAGGCCGTTGGAGCGATCGATGGCTCAACGTTGACGGTCACTATCCAGAGGAGGATTGACGATATCACCCAGAGATTGGGTACCATCAAGCTCGAGGAGACTGACGAGGAAGTCAACACGCTGGAATGGGCGGACCAAGCGACTGCAGCCTCGGACGACCTCCGGTCCCAACTGGAGACTTTGCAATCCTCAGTGGCGTCTCAACAGAAGCAGATCACCAGACTTACCAATGAGCTTGACAATCTTATCAGGGCTAAGAAGGAGCACGAGGATGAGCTGTTCAGCAAGTTTGCTGCTTTGCTCAACGCCAAAAAGCTGAAGATTAGAGACCAGCAGCGGCTGCTTGCGGGCGCTCAAGTTGACCACGATGCTGCTCAAGAAGTCAATGACGCCAGAAGCAGGACGGCTCGTCGAGAGCCTGGTGCGTCCCGGAAAGGAAAACGCAAAGCAAACGATGCCCCCAAGCCAACCCAGGATGGAGACACAGAAGATGAAGATGACGAAGAGACCGATCTAGGCACTGCCAACGGAGAGGACGACGAGGAGGAGCGCCGACGACAAGAAACACCTGAGACGGACGACGAAGATATCGCGGAAGCTGAGCTTGGCGGCAGTGTGGACGGCGCAGGGACCACAACGCAACCTGATGATTCGCAGACGACCAGAAGAGTTGTCGAACGACAGAAGGCGAGCGAGTCGCAGTCGAGTAGGAGTGCGCCAACGAGAACTGCCCAAGGCAGCTCACAGCGCATGAAATTGGATGAATCCCCACCTGGACGAAGAATGCGCGGGAGAGAGGCGGCCGCAAAACAGCGCACCCCTCCACCGACGTCGAATGCTCCGGTGGAGGATGAAGACGATGAGACGGAAGATGAATTATGAGCGACGTACTTAACGACAGCAGATACCTCCGACATCGAGAAGGATGTTTGACGAACATGTATGCTTTGAGGTGATGGTGTGTTTCTGTCCCATGGAAGTGCAACACACGTGTTCAGGGGACCAGTGGATCTGCACTGGGACAATGCCGCAGCTCGGGCTGCCGCAGACGTCCCGGGACGACTGGATAGGGTCGGAAGCAATCGTCCGCGACGAAGCCGACCTGGAGATGTGCTTGCGGGCCTATATAGATTGTGTGCTTGGACGCGGCGGCATCGGAAGACACAGGTCGTCACATGTCGGCAAGCGCAGGTAAGGCGGGCGGAGAGGTGAAGTAGTGAGGTGAGGTGATGGCGATGGCATGAATAGAGTTTTGTAGAGGGTACTGTGGGTAGACGTCAGTGTTTGGCTTTCTGCTCTCGGGACGCTGCTTGGCTGCACACTGCGCTGCGCTGCGCTGCTTTCTCAGCTGCGTCCCGTCTGCGTCCCGTCTGCATCTGCATCGCTGCGCGGCTGATGACTTGAATCGTCGCACTACTCACCATCGCACACCGGACAGTAGTAGGCCATTCCATTCCTACACTGCATGTTCCGATCGCAACTCCAATTATTGTTATTCCCCACCAACCAACATCATCAGCCGGTCAGACACGACACAACACGACACAACAAGACGGGACGGGACAGGGAAGGGCTAAGTGAACGTGGGGTTGCCGACTGAGGTGCTTCGGACCTCGACTTCTCGTGCTCCGAAGCGAGCGAGCGAGCGAGCGCTGTGTGCATTGCGTTGTGAGCTTGCCGCGTCGCATGTGACAATACACTCTGCCACCGGAGCACACATGCTAATCACCGCATTCATTGTTCAGCGCATCTTCTCCGCGCCTCTTCGAAGCTATTGTCATTCCCGCGTGAATCATCGCCGCCCACAATAGCTATTCACGACAATATCGCCAGTCTCAGACACCTACCATATCTCTCTGCCACCCGCGCGACCACTTCCAATGCGGCAACTACACCTCCTCACTCCATAGCACTCTCGCTGTGAACTGCGTCTTGCAGTCCAAACACGCGCGACATGCCTGCGACACCAGATGCGTCCAAAGATCAGCAAGCGACCGCTCCGAAATGGATTCCCAACAAGGACGAGCGGGACGACCTCAATGCGATCGATGCCGCCATCGGTCTTATGCGAAAGAGCACCCCGACGGATCCTTACGTCCTCACTATTCCTCAGAACGTCGAACCACGATATCATCACTACAACAGAGTCCATGCTGAGGCATATGCCAACAACACCCCCTTCGAAAGGACGGAGCACGAGAACCTTCAATACATGACTTTCCACTTCCACGAGCATGGCAAGGATATATACGTCTTGAAGAACAGTCGGCCAGCTGGAGACGCCGCAGTCAACGGAAATCCGAAGAGCAGGCCGGGCACTGGTACGAACACGCCTAGCGGTGGACCGAAGAAGACAATCAGTTTCAGCGCATATAAGAACAAGCAGAATGGCGTCGCGGCCACGGCAGGAAAGGGTGAGACGAGAGCGAGCGATGCGCCATCGAAGCAGGGCGCAGTGAAGGGACCAATCGAGAGAGTGAAAGCAGAGTCGGAGGAGATGCTGGCTGCTGTCGCTGAATCTGAAGGTGCACCAGCCGCCAAAAGACAAGGCGAAGAAGCCGCCGGACAGCAGAAAGATCTGAAGCGGAAGCGGGACGAGCAGCAGCAGGACAAAAGCCAGAAGAAAGGGTCTGATAAGAGCTCTGAAAAGGACTCCAGACCTGCACAGTCGCAACCAAACGAATCGGCTACGAATGGCACAGAGCCGCCTGCGAAGAAGGCGAAAGTCGCCGCTGACAAGCCAACGAAGCAAGAATGTGTCGCGAACGAGAAAGCTTCTCAGAGCAGCGAGAAGACTTTGGAAAAGGAGCATTCACCAGAGAGCGGCATGCCACCGCGTCTCTCCCCCGGAATGCCTCCAAGACTTTCGCCGGGTATGCCTGACAAATTATCGCCACTTCACAAGTCACATCAATCGATGTCTGCGGACCATGAAGAAATGGAGACGCCATCTCTACCTGTGCGGCTGTCGCCAACTCTGCCAGACAACATCGCGAAGACTTTGGAAGCGCGATCCCAGTTTAAGACGAGCCCACGGCTGTCGGCTTCGTCTGCACCTACAACCGTCTCCAAAGACAAGGATGGCAAGCTCACACCAATGAAGAAGCTCGATGGTATCACCAAACACAAGTCTCCCGTACCACGCAATGGCTTTCGTGCGACTTCAAGTTCTCCGGCGGTGCGGTCTGATGCAGAAGCCGGCCGAGCTGCAACGGCGGCGTCTCGCGCAAAGAGCCCAGAACAAGCGTTCGCAGGCGAGTCCATCACTACAAAGGCGCCATCTGGCCCCAAGCCTCATTCGCAGGCCAAAGAGGCTTTGATGGTGAAGCTCAAATTCAAGAAGTCGAAGAAGCTCGATCTGAGACGTATGCTGGCCACCCGTCCCGTGCCTGACCGGACCTGGTCAGATCAGGCTAACACGGAGCGATCAGTAGAGGAGCCACGAGTGCCGGCGAAGACCGCGGAGAAGCGCAACGGCGAGCGCCAGGACGCAGCTCCTATCAAGGGCGTTGCGCAGAAAGTCGGCGCTGGCAGAGCAAAGAAGCAGCAACCAAAGCAAGACGATGCGCCACTAGCGGCACAAAAGCGAGCTGCGCCGCAGGAAGAGGATGCCGAATCTCCACCTGCAAAACGCAAGAAGACGGAGACTTCAGAGGCACGTCAAGCACCATCGACTCCTGCGCCGCGCGAGCTTGACTCGCCGCTTGCGCAGAAGTCCACTCTGCAGGCTACCCCGGTTGCACGCAAGGATGTTCTTTCGGCAGCCATGAAGCGCGAGCAATCTCAGGACAGCAATGCGACCCATGGTACACCCCCAGCAGTGTCGAGCACTCCAACTGTGAATGGCAGCTCCGCGCCCCCAAATGGAATACCTAGAGGGCCTTCCAGCCAGCCAAGCAACAAGACGCCCAGACAGCAGGCCTGGGAGGCGGAGCAGAAGCGTCTGGAAGGCTTGGGCCGAGAACTAAAGCACGCAGCGACTGCTCACTTGAACGCCGGCAATGAGCAGAAGCTTGCAGCGATCAAATGTCTGGAATCGTTCCTGTGCTACCTTCTGGCTTTCACCTGCGCCGATGAAGCCGCGATAGCGGCTGATCCTAAGCAGACTCCCGCCAACAAGACTTGGCGTAGCTTGCAAGGCTTCTACGGTTTTGTTAAGCGCAACACCGAAGCCTACGCGCCACTTTGTGGACTGGCATGCTCGCTCGGTATGGTCTTCAACGCTCACGTGCTCGCTCTTCTGACGCAGTTCCCTGGTGAGGGAGCCAGCAACCAGAGCCTCTTGGAGACGCAAGCACACATGCAACGTGCTGCTGGCGAGGCCGATACGAAGCTCGACATTGATATCCTGCAGGAGACTTTCCCAAAGGCCTGGAGCGGCCGCACGAAAGCCCTTCAACCGAAAGAGAAAGTGCTAGAGCCGGGCAAATTTTCCGGCCCGTACAAATTTCCGCTCCAGGTCACGACTTCACCTATCCGTGCCGCGAGGGCAGGCTATGCGATTCTTCAGGAATGGATTGCAAAGGAGAAGATTGACTATACTCCGAAGCTCAAGCTTTGAATTGACGATTTTGAGTGAGATTTGGTTTTGGGTGGAAAACCGGCACATTACCCACCGCTTTCAAAACCTTTTCCTTGTATGATATGAATCTCGACGACCAACGAACGACGGACGGCGATCAGGTGATTTACTTCTTTTTTTGTGCTACTACTTTTGGCCGCGGTGTGTTGGAACACCAGCAGCAGGCTTAGCGGTGGAATGGGCTGGGAATACGGAGGAAGGAGACTTTCCTTGTCAGGCGATGTGGGTGAAGGCGAGGGAGGGCAGGCATACGAAGTGCTTTTTTGGGTGTGTGTGTGAGTTTGAGTGTGAGAGTGAGTGTGCGTGTGTGTGTGTGTGTGATTTGAAGCAAGACGATACCCAATCAAGCGACATCCGACAGTACCAGCCAGCATGATACGAAACGACAAACACATGAGAATGTGCGGCAAGGCTTATTTTTCCAAGACAAGACCGGAAGCAGATACGTTGCCCGTATATAGATTTTGATATGAATGAGAAAGGCGCGGCCGTCCACAATTTTTTACCATGTCGTCTCTCTACTTTATTCACACGAGTTCTACGTGAGCTCACAACAATCAAATCATCCCTTTCTCTTCTTGGCGCCGCTCTTCTCTTTGGCGGTGCTCACGGCCTCATCCAGCTTTCCACCAAGATCGGCCTTTAAGCTTTCGTCGCCATCAGTCTTCTTTCCATCAGCAGGACCAGCGAGTGGTTTGGCAGCCTGCTTGCTCTCGACTTCCTCGTCATCGCCACCCTGACCAAATTCATTGACCCGGGTGTAGTCCGTCTTGTACGCGAATGCTTGGTAGAGGTACACGAAGAAGATGACGTCGTCGCGCAGAGTGGCGAGACGGTGAAGAACGGGCATCTTGATTGTGAAAGCGAACAGGTCGTCGATGAAGGTGTTGAGGAACTTGTACGTCATGGCCCTTGCCGGCATGTGGGCCACCGACTTGAGGCGATAGTTGATGTAGAGCGACGGAACCTGCGATGCCATATTAGCTGGGTTGAGGTACAGGGGAGAGGAAAGGAGCGTACCATCATGAGAAAGCCGTAAGCATAAACGCTCCCGACAAGCGTCGTGATGGTGAAACTGTACCAGCTCTTGTGGCTCTCGTAGACCAAGGAGTAAGCCGCGTAGGCCAGGAGCAGCGGGACAGCAATAATCCCCATGTACTGGAAGGCAATCTTGTCATATTCCTCGGTCTTCTCTTCGGTTTCACTGAGCTTGTGCTTGTCCTCAAATACAACCATGTATGGAAGGCCAAGCTTATGGGCCCAAGAGCCAGGGGCGGGCTCGCGAACTCGAACATTGACGGCCTTTGTGATCTTCCACGCTTCAATGGCAATACCCATGCCTTGCCCGAACAAAATCATCCAGCTAGTATTTTCATTGTTGTCCATGAGGTAGAGGAAGATAATGGCCTGCATGACAACGTTGGAGAGGATAGTGCGGACGGAAATACCCACATTGTCCTTCTTCTTGCGCCAATGGCTGACATCAGACTTGAAAGCAAGCATCTCGAAGATCATATGCAACGC
Source organism: Lecanosticta acicola (assembly GCA_963674455.1). Lineage (NCBI taxonomy): Eukaryota > Fungi > Ascomycota > Dothideomycetes > Mycosphaerellales > Mycosphaerellaceae > Lecanosticta > Lecanosticta acicola. The sequence goes on along the minus strand of CAVMBE010000007.1, from coordinate 21,419 downwards.
ACTGACGATGGCAGTCGTACCAAGGAGCCAAGGGTTGGTGTCGAGCAGGGTCTCCTTGATCATTTCAAGTTCCGAGCCATCGCCACCGCCCGGAGTAGACTCGCCAGCGGCTGCTTTGCGCGCGGTCTCCTTCATGCCCTCGTCCATGCTCGCCATGATTCCAAATTGCCAGTTAGGCAATGTCGAGAGATCGACATTGATCGGCAACTGCTTCATAGGTATCGTCGAGTTCAGCTCGGTCATTTGAGATCTCAGCTGCCAGAAAGTATTTAAGTACAAGACCGGGTAGTACCACCCATTCTTTCCTGTGGAATCGCGGGCCCCAGTGGGGTCAAGAGTGTAATACTGCTTCATGGCAGGATGTACAGATGGGTACTGAACGTGGCCGGTCTCGATGAAGGACAGCGTGAAGTTGGGGTGGTAGTAAGAGGCAACGCTCGTCCCAGAAGTGTCCTCGAGCTTGGGCTCCTCCGGCTCAGCAGTCTCGTTCTGGCCTCCCAACAAGTTCCTCGTCTTGCGAGCTCTCTTCTTGGTCAAATACTGAGTCAGGGGTCGGAGCATCCGGTATGCCTTCGCAGTATCGTACGACGGGGAGGCCGGATCCAATTCTGCACCAGCCTGTCCTACAAAAATGTGTGCCCACAGAGTGCCGTTGTCCTGCACGCTCTTTGGGACGTCGAAGCTCTTGTGTACCTCACGATAATCCTTCTTCGATCGATCTAGGGAAAAGCTCTTCTCTTCAAGTATGAGACTGTCGGCGGACATGCTGCTGAGTCGCGGCATGACGACGCTGGGCGAGATGTACATGCTGATGTCGACGCTGGAGTTCGGTGCCCAGAGAGGATAGATGAGCTGAGGGATCGCACTGTACTCTCCAGGCTCTGACTCTGCGCTGGGGGTCATATCTGGAGCGGCAGCCTTCTGACCTCCACCCATGAATTGTCGCATCGCGAATTGAATGGCCAGGAAGATGGCAATGTTCTTGCCGACTGACCAGAGCTTGTCGGTCCAGTCTTGCTGTTGCTCGCCTTGCGCCGCGGCGGCGGGTTGTTGTTCGGGCATGGCGAGCGGGTAGCTGCGTGGACTCACGCGATACTAGAGAGAATTGATGAGCGCTTCGCTGCTACCGATCCATGGATGGTATGGGAGAAATACGAGACGCTGACGTTTTGCGGATGGATGTCTAAGGCCAACGATTAAAGTTGACGGGTCGGCCCGGAGAAGCTCGCTAAGTGAAGTCATGTGAAGGCCCGCGATAACAACGGCACTTCACGGTCTTGATGACCGACATACATCACCTACGCCCACCCTAACCTCCACCTCTCTTTGCCTCTGCCTCCGACTTTCCGCTCTTCTTCTCTGGCTATATCTTCTCTGGGTTACGCAGCTTGTAGATACCCAGGCCTCCCATTGCTGGACGACATAGACAAGGCATCCACTCGGCGGCCCTCCCGCATCCGGCTTCAGGGCTACTCGGAGCTCTACCATCTGCTGTACCGGTGCCCGGTGACGCCTGCGTGCTGCTGCTCTGCTAGGCCGCATCTCACCACGCAAACACATATACTCGACCGAGTCTATTGCCAACTCGCCCCGCCAACCGCTATCATGTTCTCCGAGTGTACGTCTTCTTCTACCAAGCCGTTGCTGCTGCCGCTGCCGCTGCCACGCTCCGTCACCAGATCCATATCATCATCAGCTCGCGTGACTAACTCCGTCTGACCGCCAGATGCATCCCGTTTCCTCCAGCAATCCAACGCTCGCCTTTCTTTCACCCAGCAGGATGACCAGCGAAATCGCTCCAGGCATCCACTAGATCGGCGGCGTGCTCCCGCAAGCAATTCGCGTTACGTCCAGCGACCCGGCATGCCCTCACACCCATATCATAACCCGGCTTCGTCTCAGTCCCGCTTTCCTTTCGCGACGAGACTCTCGCGACAAGATCCACACGCGCCGCTTTTCTACAGTGCAACCGACGATTTCCAGGACAATGATGAGGGAAATGAACACGAGAGGGAAGTAGCTGACTACTACGCGCTTCAACGAAGTAGGCAGCAGTTCGGTCCCAGTAACCTGACCGAGAGCTCAGAGATTGAAGACGACGGAGTGGAGAAGTTAGAGGAGACACAGAAGGGTCAGAATCACGACAGAGACGAGAGTCGGCAGAGAGGACGCATAGGTGCACCTTACCCACCCTCATCTCGGGCTGACAGCATGCCCGCGTCAGAAGCAAGCCGGCCGAGTTCTAAGGGCAAAGGTCGACTTGTGGATGTCAACCTGAACAGTACTATCCATGAAGAGCCACCAGCATCACTAGCCAACATCTCGCCATCGATAGATCCCGACGAACCGCCTGTACCGTACCGACCATTCAAGTCTGGAACGAAGAACAGCAGACTCAGCAGTTTCATGCCCATGGAGACCGACGATGAAGCTCAAATGATGAATCCAAGGCCTCCCTCGCCAGACCGGGAAAGCGTGCCGCCCACAGTCATTCTCCCCGCCCAAGAACCGCCAAAACACGACACCTTCTGGGGGAACATCTTCATCATTTCATTGTGCACTATGTTCGCGACGTTCGTGGTCATCTGGTTTCAGACTTCTTCGCCTTCCAAAAAGACTCCACTCGGCGACACAGTCTACAGCGCGCTTCGGGGCAGCACCAACATGCTCGTGTGGGATACGTTAATCGCGGTAGTCGTGGCATTGATCTGGTTGTCGCTGCTGCGACACTACGTGCGTGTTCTGGTATTTGGCATGCTCGTCGCAGTACCAGTCATCCTCACGATTTTCTCCTTGTACCCGCTCATCAGCAGTTTTCACGGCTCTTGGAACGGCAATTCTATTCAGGACAAGGCTATGCGTTGGCTTTCCTTGGTGCCAGCAGTGGCGGCAGTCGTCTGGACTTGGAACGTCATTCAAAGCCGACACAGCCTGCATAAATCCATCAGGGTTTTGGAGTTTAGCACGCGGATTCTCACAGCCAGTCCGTATTTAGTCTTTCTGGGCTTCGCAACATTGGGCGTCGTCGTTGCGTTCTCTTGGATCTGGATGCTCATGTTCGAGCGTGTATTCCTCTCCGGCCATTGGGTTGGCGCGAAGAAGTTCATCCTGTATGCCAACAGTTGGTGGCTCGGAGCCTTCTTCATCCTGCAATTCTTGTGGACTCTCACCGTCATTGCCGGTATCCAACGAGCGACAACAGCGGCAACGGTAAGCCAGTGGTACTTCCATCGCTTGGCAGTACCGCAGCCCACTAGCCGCGAGGTGGTGAGGGCTAGTTATCTTCACGCCACTGGAGCGCTATTCGGCACTGTTAGCCTGAGCACCTTCTTGAGCTTGCTCGTGAGGTTGCCTCTCATCATCCTACCAGGCAGGCTTTCTGGGTTACTCAACATGTGTGCCTACTGGATCATTCCGACAAGTCTGGCCTCCTTAACCAACCCGCTGACTCTTACGTACGCAGCAATTCATAGCCAACCGCTTGGGATTGCTGCTCGCGGCCTCGGGCAGCTCAACTTCGTCAGCCGCAGCAATCCAAGCAACACTCTAGGCCCACGCAATTTCAACCCAGCTGGCGGGACTGGGAGCGCGCTCATCCCCTACAGACTTTCCAAGCTCCTTCTCCAAGCGACGCGCTGGGTAATGTCTGCCGCGCTGGGATTCGGGGGCTGGGTCCGTGCTGCGCACCAAATTCAATTCGAAGGTGCCGGTGCAGGCATCAAGGGCAGCCTGTATGCTTATGTCGTGGGGATGATCGCCGGTACCATCGGTTTTGCCGTATTGGGAGCTGTCGAAAACGTCGTCGGAGCGGTGGTAGATGCTGCGGTCATTTGCTGGGCAAGTGAATCTGCTGGTGGACGCGGTGAGGCAAAGTTCTGTCGTGAAGCGGGAGAACTCTTTGGGAACGATGGAGGTTTTGAGAGGGTTGGTATGGCTTGATGAAGAATGCCAGAGATGTGGAATAGAGGCGTTCGTTCGATTCTGGAATTCGGCGAAGCATGCACGCGATTTGATATTTTCAATACCCCAACCGCTCGGAAGACGAGGAGTGAAATGCTGTTTTTGGATCGGTATAGAAGGAACTGGTCTAGATGAGGAGGGAGCGATGTTATACAGATTATGCCGTTATGAATACGAAGAAGAAGCATTCAGAATCACTTTGGATCCGTATGCAACTCCATTCCAGAGACAGTGCAAGAGCCATGCTGTATATGCCATGTATGCATTCCATTGTGTGAGGCTATACAATCGATCCAGAATCGCTATGCAAGAGAAACTATAAGCATCGCTTGCCACACCAGCAGAACATGCTCAAATCTCATCGACTTCGTCATCTTCCTTTTTGGCTGTGGTCTTGGTCGTGCCGTTGCTATTCAGTGTATCCAGGCTGCACGTCACAAGTCAGCCAAATGAAATGAACCTCATCAAGGGTAACAACAAACTTACTTGATCGGGCTCCCAGCCTTCTGGCTCATCCCAATAGCCTGTCTCCCAGTCTCAGAAGACTCCAAGAATTCTCTCAATTTCTCCTTGAAGATCTCCAATCCTTGTTGGCTGGCGGCGTTCGTCATTCGGAGCATGGGTCCCCAGAGGTTGAGGGTGTAGGTGACATATGCAGCTGCGCCCAAAAGGATGAGGAGGATGAAGTAGACTGGATTCCGCAAGACTGAGAGATACGATTAGTATGGCGATTCCCTCTCGTTTCCGGGCGGTGTACTTACCAGCGACAATCTCATTCCAACCCAGGGCCAGAAGCAAGCCGTAGAAATACAGCGGCACCTGCGTGACGCCACCAATTGCGCTGCGCTTGGCTTCGACATAGACACCGTCTGCCGTCTTCTTGAATCGCGTCATCAAGTCTTGCTGTCTCGCGTCGCTGATGACAGTCATCTCATCGTCAAGAGTCTTGCCGTCTTCCTCGTCAACGCCTCCGATAGGCTGTAGATCCTCTTCATCCGCAGGGGTGACCGTACTCGGCGGCTCGCCGATCCAAGCATCGAGTGGTGGTGAGGCTGAGGTACTAGACAACCGGAATTTGGAGAGGAACGGAATCAGAGTTAGCGTGCTTTCTCTTGCACGAGTGTATAAGCCCTCGATGTCGTCGGTAGGTCGCCATATCCGTGGGACGCCCTCTTCGTCGTAGCGGAATTTATCTTCGAAGTTCTCGCGAAGCTTGAGAAGCAGATTGCCCTCCATGAGCTCCTCGTCGAGTTTGTCACGTAGAGCTCCCCAAGACTTTCGCCTCAGACGCCACAGTCCAACTTCGACTTCATCTGGGCTGGCGTCAAAGCTGCGCGCTCGCTCAGTAAAACGAGTCTCGGCGTGTGAGACAGTCTCGGTGAAGACATTCCAGATTCGGTCCCACAAGTCCTTCTCCGTCGCGGGTTTCTTGCCTTCTGCGGGCGCGCCAGAGCCACCACGACCAGACCCAAGCTTGTTGAACTCCACACCAACACTCTCGCCAAGCTTGCTGCGAACCCATCTTTCACTGCGGCTTGCCAAACGTCTCATCTCATCCTGTCTCAAGCGAGCACTAACGTCGTCCAGCTCCTTTCGGTATAGGTTCAGCGGCTGCTTGTAGTCGCTCCAGGAGGTGCCAACAATTAATGAAGCCTTCGCTTCTGCTTCATACTTCTCCAACGCCTTCTGCTTCTCACTTTGCACAATTTGGTGGAAATCGTAGCTTGCTCCCGTCTTCTGTCCAGCCTTCACCGCCGAGCTGACAGCCTCCGAGAAGTCATGAACGCCGCTCTTGTGCGCTGCGCTCAGCTGACCTTGAAATAGTGTCTTCAATCGTCCATCGATCTTAGATTCAAGTTCAGACTGCTTACGCTTGTAGACTCCCTTGTGGTACCTGCTGGCTTCCTCCTCGAAGCTACCAAGAGCTGTCTTCCTTGCGAGGAGCATCTTCTGTCCAAGCTCTGCAACCACGGAAGGCTTGCCAGCTGCAACAGCAGTCGCTTGTAGCTCCTCGAGGGGCGTGATCACCTCATCAAATGGAATGAGCACTTCCTTGGATATCTCGTCGCATCTAAATTGGGCCAGAAGCTCCTGTTGGGTGGGTAGATCCAGATCCTTGTTGCTGTCGATTTGCTGCCAGATGCCCTCGGCATACATTGGGAAACCATCTGCCGGAATTCTTCGATGGTACTGTGGCAGAAAAATGGGCTCTGACTTCTCGTCCACCAAGCCTTCCTTCCGAGGGTCCCTGAAGCCTTCTCTGAATCTGCTTCCCAGCCTTTCTACCTCCTGCTCGAACTTCTCCGGCTGCAGAATCTTGTGGGGCAGGGCGCAGAAGGCAAAGTCGAAGTAGTCATCGATCTTGCTCTTCTCCATGCCATGAGGCTTCGACAGCGAGGCCCATATCCTAGACAGGTCTGCCAAGAGCGTCTGCTTCAGATTCCCAAGAGGCGTAGTACCCAGATGATCTCGGATCACGAAGAATAGAAGACTTCGGGGTACGCTCTTCGAGTCCTTCAAGAAGAGCTGGAGATTGACCTCGAAAACGGTCTTGAGGAGGCCCATGTTTGCGCCTTGGTATAGACCTACTTGATGCTCCCAGATGTTGACGATCAGCACCTCGCTCGTCGCCAGGGCGAAGAGCGCACTCTTCCGCTCAAAGTCCTGATCCTCCCCTCTTTCGCGACCGTCTGTACCTTCCACGTCCATGACGAGGATGTTCTCCGCCATACCCGTCGCTTTCTCTTTCTTGTTCTTCGACATCCAGATTCCCTTGGTCGTCTGCCTTCTTTCCTGCTCGCTCATCACACCAAATCGTGTCCCAAATAAATAGTTCAGCAGCGTGCTCTTTCCCGTGCTCTGGCTTCCAAAGACGGAGATGAGATGGTAATTGAAGCCCGCTCGTACGACGTTCTCCAGCTGTAGGTATTGCGGCAGGTTTGCATTGAAGATCTTGTCCTGATCGATGATCTGGATGCCATGCTCGAAGTCCTTCGCGGGGAGATTCTCGCCTGAACCTCCAAAGTGACCGTTCATGATGACCGAGGGGGCGGTGGCCTGTCGTGCTGTGGCCGGTCGAGTATCGCCGTTGGTTTGCGAAGCGGCGGCCATAGTGGAAGGGCGACGGCGACGGCGCAGGTTTTATGTGCTTGTGACCCCGAGCTGCACGTTGCTCTCACAAGCGATGCATCCCCGGGACGGTATTGGTTACACTTGCCCTGCGGCGCGTCAGATTGCGGAGTGACGTCCAGACGACCGAAGGAGTTGACTGACGAGGCCACTGGGACACGGGAGCTCCACACCTCACTCTGTGCTCGGCCGCCCGGGACTCGGCAGGATGAACCCTGTCTGAACTTCTCTATTCAGTTCCATTCGTCTTCTGATGAACTAGTTATTGCTTTAGCAATTCTCAGGACAGCATATCATACAACACAAGGCACAACCAGAGTAACACCTGGCCTCAAGCTCAATGGCATTGCGCTGATCTAAAAACTCCAGAGGCCGAAGCAAGGACGTTTCCCTAATCACATACGGCACGCGAGTATCTACAGCGTCTTTCCGCAGCGGCATATTGTTTCCCTCCCGAAAATGTCGACAACACTAGGATCACAACGGGTCAGAAAATGCAAAACGAACGCAGCAGCCTTGGAGATGATCTTTTGATGTGGCAGAACGCTGCAACTACCACATTCCGTGTCGCTTTCGGAGCCAGACCAAAAGCTCGAGGACTCTGCATTGAGTGGACTGACATATAGTAGAAGCCATTTCGCTAAACCCTGTAGATGCGCTTTAACTTCGACAGACCTCTGTGAAGCTACCAATGATGTTGGTCAACCTTCTACTAGTGAATGTGTTGTCTACCATGATCGTATGTCCATAAGTCTGTCTGCAAGCCTCGATTCTTATGTCGACACATTGCTCCTGAGGCGTGCAAGAATTACCGAGCTTGTTCGTCCGGCTAGGCGCGGAGGGCGGGCGAGAGGATTTCTAGTTCTACTCCCATCGAGATATGGCTCCCGGGTGCTCTGCCCAAGCCTTTACTTTACGAGGCGGCTCTTCGAAGTTTCTATCCCACTGGTCTGGGTGTAGGCGGGTGCAAGCTTTATCTGTGCGCGGTCAGTTCGGCCAACCAGTGCCGAGCCAAATTTCTGATTGACCGCTCACCGTTGCAGCGAAGACCATCCCAGCACTCTCTGTACCTGTGAGCCTTGCATTAGTTCGGCAGTCCAACATGTGTGTCATTGCAAGACTCACTCGCAGCCATATTTCCTAGCCTTACAAATGCTGCAGACGGAGCGGCCGTCACAGACTCCCTTGATCCTGCGGTGGAGTTTAGCATGGTTGTAACCGGTTTGTGAGGATGTACTTGACACTGACATGTAGCAGCCAACACACTCCGGACGCCTGCCTCTAGTGGACGGTGGCGGTGGAGGTGGAGACAACTCGCTACGGAGTCGCTTGGCTGGGCGTTGAGCAGAGCCCTCTGGGAATAATTCGCGTGGATGGGGAGGCGTGAGACGAAAGTCGCGGTTGGAGAGAGAACTAGCGGCGCTACTGGTCTGTCCGTGCTTGAACTGTTCCTGCTTGATCTGTTCTTGTTCCTGCTTGACGGACGAAGGAGGCATATCGAAACGGGAGGCTGGGTTCGATAGCTATCAGCATACTGGACAGACGCGACGAGACCGCTAAGACATACTGCGCGGATGGTCGAGTGCGCCGTTCGTTCTCCCTTGTGGCGCCGAGTGTGCTAGCGCGGACGATACGCTCCTCTGGCGGTTGACGAGGACTTCCTGGGCGAGGCGCTGTTTGAGGCCCTCGTTCTCCTGCTTCAGACGCTGAATCTCGCCCTCAGCCGCACTACGCTCGTGATATGCGGCGGCGGGAAGTTGCGCGATTATCGTCTGGATCTCGGAAGCCTTGGGTCCTTCACAATAGCTGGAGAAGGCCAGCAGGCGCATGGTGAGCGCGTTCGTGTCGATTTGTTCCTTCATGTCTGCTGCACACAGAGCGTGCGGCGGGACTTTTTTGGCAGTGTCTGGTTTTGACATTGTTTTGGGCGTGCGAATGGAGATGATTGAAGCAGGCAACCGCGCAGCAAAACGCGCTTCTCGTGGCAGGAACAAACAGCACCCGGCCGAAAAGTCCAGGAGGGCTACGTGAAATCGGAGTAAATGCGAAATGAACCATCACCACGTTTTGAGCGCGAGCAACAGAATTAATACTCACTAATGTAACAACAGCCAGGCGGGCGACATGACCCAAATACAATCCACAGCAAAACTGCACAAGCGCTCTTTCCCGCCGCAGAAGTATCTCTTTGGAGGCACATTGCAGATGGCTTATCGCGACCTTCAGTTGCCATACCGTCAGCTCAGATCGACTCCAATCGCCATCCCGAGGAAGAACAGCCTGGTGCTTCCAACGTCTTTGCATACCTTCCCCAAGTTCCTCCTCCCTAGAAGCTGCGCACGTCGAAGAGCCACTCCATCATCGTAATACCTAAAATAACCTCCCAAAGCCATTGCGCGCCGCCAGCAGCCTCCACCAACTCCAGAGCGCTCACAGAGCAGCTTCGCATTACCCACCCGGAGAAGCCGTCCTAGGTCGTCATAGTCTGCTGATGGAAAGCCATCATCCATTTCCCCCCGTCCATCCTCCAGACACTAGAGCAGAGAGCGTCGAATTCCACATCCCTAGGATCATCCGAGGAAGAAGGTGCCCTCGTGGCAATGGCCCGGTAACTGATAATGACCCCATCGCTTCCTATCGGAGTGACATCCACGTTCCTCAGATCGAACGTCTTCCAGGGGACAAACGCCGGAGAGTGCAGGATGTCCTGCACGTTGGGTTCTGTCTTGGCGGTCACTTTCATCCCCATGGGAAACATCATGATGCAGTCGCGGGTTAGGAAAGGCACGAGGTCCCGCCCCGTCTTTTGCAGTGCACGCCAGGTGCGCTCTTCCAGGTCGAGGATGTCGTCGAACAGGGCGTCTTTGGAAGACATTGTCGAATGCTTTGTGGGAATTCGAGCAGTGATTCGTGTTTGTTGGTAGAGGAAACGACGGCAGAGAAGTGGAAGTTGGAAGTTGGATGTTGTCGGGGTTGGCCTCACGTGCTTTCGTGTGCTGGTCTGTTACACAGCAATTTGCATGCGATAATGATATCGACAGTAACCAAGCATCACTATTTTTCTTTTCTACCTCACGGCTTCGCGGCCCTCGTTATAACACCAACACTTTCGTGACCAGGCCCAGGCATACAAGCCATACCATAAATCAGAATCACATCAAATCCTTCGACCTGATCAAACTCCTATAGCATTCGTACAATAACATGGCCAGCCTCTGTCAACGCATACTAGTGCTGTGCCTCCGCCGGTAGAAAGCTCGGAGCCGTGCTTCGCTGCCCGGCTGTTCAGTAGGCACGATAGAGTGGAAGCGCAATGTCTCGCTCATGACGAATTGCTATCGAGGCCAGAAATTGCATCCCGAGGGAGTTGGCTGTCGAATGATCAGTGTTCGATCGACATCCCGATGAGGCAGCTGGCTGGCTGACGATGTGACGACTAAGAGCAAGGTTGTTGTTACTTTGACAAGCCTGATGACATGGATGTGATGCCGAAAGACCAGCGACGGCCAATTTGATCTGGGTGTCCGTAAATGTACCTGTATGGCTTATTGGTGCCCCTTAATGATGGATATCTACTAAATTCGTCAAAAAAAACGTGACCAATGCTCGCAATTCCAACGGCCGGCTCTCAAGCTGCACTGGGCCGCAGAGAATACCTTCCATCATCATTCCTGCCAACAACATAGCTAGGCCCGGGACTCCTCGGCGCAGATTCCACCTGCCCTCCACACCAAATCGGGGCGTTCGGTCGCTTCTTATGCTTCGACGCTGACCCCGATGGAGACTTCGAAGACTTGTTCACAGCGACAACCCTCCCCGTGGAGTCCACCGTGCAAATCTCCGAGTCTGCATCGCCTCCGAGATCTCTCTCCCAGATTTCATTCCACTCATTCAGACGACCATATTGCTTTGACGCGGCTGATCGACGCTGGGCGCCGTCGAGAATGGAGAGTTCAGCGACGCTGTGAATCGGCCTCTTGCCTCGAGAGCTGGGTTTTGAGGCGGTCGTCTCGGGGTATTCGCCGATGAGTCGTGGCGCTACGTGTCGGAAGAAGAGACGCAGGATGGGGAGACAGCCGCAGATTATGACGAGGTTGGCTTCCACGCAGCTGGATGGTCTATTAGCTGCGTTTGAGGGACGAGGAGAGGAATAGAGTACTAACATCCAGATCGCTGGCGTGCTGATAGCCCATGTCGTGTCTAGAGCGCTAACCATGGGCGGAAGAAGTGAGAGTCGTACCAAGCTGGTGATGAGCGTTCTACAAGATGGCCTTATCAGTCACTATTCATGATGTAGCATAGGGAACGATACTCACAACGATCCAATGCCAAAGATACACGCAAGGCCGATCTTTTGCACAAGAGGCACACTCAATTGCCAAATCATCGGTGTCGGTAGTATCAGCAAGATAACGTCTGTCGCGGCATTCAGGCCGGCCGTTGCCAGATATATCCTTCCCTTGTTGACACAGCTCCCAGCCGTGATGGTGATGTCCCAATTCCTTTCCAATGGCGTACAGGCGAAGATCAAGCTAAAAGCCAACGCGATACTATAGCTGATGACAAAAGCCATGACCCCGTAGACCGAGTACTTGAACCATCGATCCATAGAAAGCTTTCGGTAGAACAGGAGCAAGGAGAACTTTGCCAGAGCCATAAGGGGGATGTAGAGGATGGAGCAGACCGAGATGAGCTTTGCAGTGTCAGAAGCTAGGCCTCGCAAGGAGGGAGAACGTTAGCATACCAAGATAGAGGAGTTGGCTTGTTGGATACAGAGATCCCACATATGTACGCCAATGGTTTTTTCTGCCCAGAGATCTAGCCTCGATCAGCTTTGGACGACGTGAGAAGTACTCGAGGTAGGTACGTACAGACCACCATGATTTGAAGGGCAATTGACATCATCTACACGGCGTCAGATCTGTAAAGATGAAGAGGGTCGTTGGTGGAGCCATACCCAGGCGATTGTAAGGGCAACTGCAATCCGTCAATCGCGCTGCTCGTTATACATGCCACCAATGCTACTTACCATCGTCGATGCCAAAGATGTGTGCCAGAAAAGCCTTTGTGTAGAGTCGCAAGAGCATGAAGAGAGTAGTAATGACCATTCCAACAACGGATATCACGATGCCAGCGGTGTTGTGCTTGCTCATGGGGTCGGCAAAGTTTTGTGTGTAGCCCGACAGTACCGTAGAGGCAGGTACACAGGATGTGGCCATGTCTAAATCGCTACGTCTCCCTCCCTGGGATTCTCGTCTCGTAGAGAGTAGACCGGCTGCTCTCTACTGGACATTCAGTCGCGTACCCGAGAATAAGAGAATGGCATGCCGGGAAAAGAGCATGCAGGAACCACCACGCGCACGGGAGGAAGCACTTCCATCTAAAAGGCGTAAGGGCTACCTCACGAGTCCAGGACCGAGGTACCATACTTAGCTCACCCGTTCTCTTGGAAACAGTGAGCCATACGCGGCAAACAGTTCCCGGCGTAACTCTTTTGGCACATTCGTGGAGTTTGGTAGCGCCTCGACATTGTGCAGAGCAGCATGATGCTTGTACATGCATAAAACACATGCGTAACCGACCCACTGGTGCGTCAAGAGATAGGCACCGTCGTCAGGAACGGGGTCACCGTGCTTGGGGACCATCGAGTCCCGCGATCTGGACTATGCGGACGCGGCAGCATGGCACCGGGGAAGAGTTCCATCCGTCGTGGTTGGAGCAAGGGATGGTAAGGAGTGAGGTCGTAGCGTATGTGGATCGGTATCCATCTGCGCGTGCCTTCTCCACAATCGAAAGATCCACTCCCATTTGATGCTCGTGCTCGATGAGTCGACATCTGTGCCATGTATGAGCAGACCACTAATAATAGCAGTTCTGATGGCAGTCGACTTTGATGTCCTTGGTAGGTTTGGGCTCCAGTCTCGATTTCGATATTGCACTCCATTTGCTCGAGGAGAGTTGTCAAAGTGTGTCCGCGAGGCCAGAGCGAGGGCTCAAGAATCGACCAGATCCGCGCGCCAGGCTCGTGCCACCGTTCCGACGCCGGCTTAATAGGTAGTCGTCCTGGCAGCGCTAGAGGCGATACTTCGGCTTCGCCAGTCGCAGCTTCTCTGTTCGGCATTGGCAACGACCCAAACTCAACAGCGAGCCAAGAGCAGAATGAACCTCTAAGCCTCCCAGTCCAATGCAATTAAAGCATATGACCCATCATTGTCGCTTCCCTTTTTCCCGGCCAACGGGAAGCATGGCGTCGAGACAAAGTAAAGTTTCTCGAACCGAAAGGATAGCCCCGGCTCACACCAAAGCATGAGCCGGCGGTAGATATTCTTAGCGATTCTTGTACCTGGCATGTTCGCTAACTCCCTACAGGGCAACGCCCCGTGTTCGCCTGATGTCTCTCGTGTGATGGTGAATGTTCTGTGGCAACAAGGCGCCCGTCCATGAAGGCCTAGCGGATCAGAAGCATTGGCGAAAGAAGCAGCAAACGGAACGAGGCAATCCAAAAGGGAGAAGATCCATCTCAGCCCTGCACCGCGGGAACGTACCTTACGAACGGTGAGCTCAGAGCAAGATGAAACTCGTCCTTGCCTTCCTTGCCGTGCTGGCGGCCTCGGCTTCAGCCAGCGATTCCCACTGCGTACGTATCTGCCTCAGCAATCAATCCCAAGCAGCCATCGCACCTTCCCGTTCCCTGACATTCGACTCTCCAGTGCAATGCCCTGAGCGCAGCCGGTCTCGGTGAGCGCTTGATCGCGCCTTCTTCGTCCGAGACTTACGAGGCCCACCTGGGCAAGTACTTCTCCACCGCCGCTCAGCTATTGCCGCACTGTTTCTTCAAACCGCGTAGCACAGAAGAAGTCTCCAAAGCAATCACGGCTCTCGTCGCCGCGAATAAGACCCAGCCATGCCAGTTCGCCGTCCGGAGTGGCGGTCACATGCACTTCAAGGGAGCCTCGGGCATCGCAGATGGCGTCACGATCGATCTGGCAGACATTAACCAAGTCGTCTACCGTGCTGAAGACGAGACGGTGGCTGTTGGTCCCGGCGCAGTCTGGGGAGATGTCTACAGCTATCTCGACAAGATCGGCAAGATGGTCGTTGGAGGCCGCTCTTACTCCGTTGGCGTGGGCGGCTTGGTTCTGGGCGGTGGCAACTCCTACCATGCAGCTCGACGAGGATTGGTATGCGATAACGTTGCCGCCTTTGAAGTCGTGCTGGGAGATGGCAGTGTCGTGACGGCCACTCGCGAGGAGAACAGTGACCTCTTTCAAGCGCTAAAGGGAGGTTCCACCAACTTCGGTATCGTCACTCGAGTCGACCTGGAGGCATTCGAAGGAGGCAACATCTTTGGCGGCCTGATCTTACGTACCGCCGGAACCGCCGAGGAGCACTTCCAGGCTCTCGTCAACTTCGGCGACAAGATACACGAGGACCCATACGGTTCGGCCATCGTCATCGACGTCTATATCGCCTCTATGCACCTGCATGTCTTCATGAATGCCTTTGACTATACCGCTCCCGTGAAGCGACCAGCTGTGTTTCGGGAATTCTTCGAGATCGAGAGTCCTCCCATCTCCGACACAACGGGAATCCGCAACATGACCGACCTCGCCAAGGAGCTGGAAATGCCCAAGACACATCGCGTCCAATTCTCCACCCTGACATTCAAGAATGACATTCGTGTCCTCCGCAAAGCTCATGCACTGTTTAAACAGGTGATCGCCAAATTGGAAGAGGAGGCCTCTGGTGATTGGAGGGCCATGGCCCTCTACCAACCCATTCCCACCCTGTTCGCCGAACACAGCAAGGGAAGAGGCGGAAATCTGCTCGGCCTTGAGCGATTCGACGAGAATCTCATCATGTATGAGCCGTACATGATGTGGAAGGGAGCCGAGCAAGACGAACTTTTCGAATCGCAAGCCGCCTGGCTCCGAGCCGAAGTCTCCAAGTACGCCGAGAGTATCGGTGCAGACAATGAGTTTCTGTACCTCAACTACGCAGATATCGCGCAGAAGCCACTCGAGAGCTATGGAGCGGAGAACGTGGCCAAGATCCGCAAGGTGGCGGCCAAGTACGACCCCGAAGAAGTCTTCCAGAGGATGATGCCCGGTGGGTTCAAGATTTCCAAGGTCGATCCGGAGTTTGGGAAACTCCTCGACGACACCAAGGCGCAGAGTCGTGAGCATTCTGAGCTTTGAAGGGGAGATTGAGCTGATGAGGCCCCTGGGGAAGCGGCAAGGTCGAATGGATACAATAATGATGTCTCTATGTACAAGACGAATCGCAGCGCTAAGGCCACGGTAAACAGCGATTGCCTCCTTTTTGTCCTCTCTGCTCTTGGGCGTCATCTTCGTTAGTATGTCCATGCTGTCGATTTTCGTACAGACATGCACAGAGCTGTGCAATGTTTCCGCTGTGAAACCCCATTCTATTCCCAATCCGCCCGTTGCGCCCCAACGCCTTGCAGTGAATGCTTCAGAATACCACGCTCTTGAAAATGAAAGGTCGCCCCGGCGCCTGGTCCTTAACTCCGGTTTTGAACGCACATCATGTTGGTCGCGATTACACTCCAAAACAGCCTCCAAAACAGCCTCCCATCCCGATGCCCAAGAGCTCCTATGCCAATGGTTGGAGATCATGTGCTGTTGCGCCGCTCATGTCCTATCCTTGTGCGGGCACAGCCAGATGCGACCGCTTCAGCGCAAGTGCGAGATCCTGTTCCGTGAACAGCTGGTGATCATGCGCGGTACTCATCGTCTGCGAGAGCGCTTGCATCTGTGTATTGAATTCCAGCTTCGGAGGCGGCGGAGACTGGCCGTTCGTGGGCTCCTCAGCCGTGCGTGCTCGGGAGAGCGGGCCGTGGTCTTTGGATTGCACTCGTGAGACGCCGACTGTGGTCGTTAGCAATCGCTTGCTACGATGCCAGGGAGCTGCTGGGAATGGAGGAATCCTCACCATTGCCCACGTCATCATCGCCTTCGTGTTCCGGCTGCCCGGAGAGTGCCGTCGGGCGTGCTGCGCCCATGTGTTCTCGATACCGCACGTTGCTCTTGTCCGTCTCTCCGCTCGTGACGCTGTTCGATCGACTCTCGCTCTTTCCGCTGATGCTCTTGCGCGCAGTCATGCTGAGCCAACTGCTCCGTCGGCTCGCATGCTCCCGGCTATTCCTCCTACTCGGCGCCCGTGTGCCCATGGGTGAATGCTGGCTCTGGAAGCTCCGCCTTCTCCACGCTTCCGCGAAAGAGAAGGCTTCCAACTTCTCCTTGTGTTCCTTCTTGGGCGTGGCACGGTATTTGGGACGCGGCATGGGTTCGCCTGGCTTGTAGACATTGCTCGGCCAACGTTCGCGATCTGAGTTTTGGGTGGAAGATTTGGACAGGGTGGAATCCCGATCCGTATGCTTGGAGCGGGCCTTGAACAGGGCCTTGGCCCTCTCGCGGATCGCCATGGTCTGCGGATGCGATGTCTGCTGGGGTGCAGGTGGGCGTGCGGAAAGCTTGGTGAGCCAAGAAGGTCCCTTGGAGGGAAAGATATCACTCTGCTCTGAAGTGCTCCTCCTGACGTCCTATGACCTGGAAAGGAGACGGAGTAGCATCTCAGGGAGGGAGATGGTTCCGCCAGCACCAAGACCCGACGAATGGGTACGTCAGGCGGAGGGGAGCGGAGTTGAAGCCGAGGGGGGGGCACCGAAGCTTTGGCGGGCAAGCTGAGTAAGGTGATCCCTCTTGGTGGCCGTGCTCGGTCAGCAATGAGTGGTGGTGTGATGGAGGGCGTATGGGAAGACGAAGAAGAAGAACAACAGAGAAGGGCGAGACGCGGTGGGCGGAAGGAGAACGGTGGGTGGAGAAAGAGGTGGAGAGATAGTGCAGGAGGAGAGGGTCTCAGGTCGTGTGGCAGCCATGCACGCTAGAAGAGTGCAGTGTACTATGCGAACGACAGCGCTGTGAGGCCTAAGAGCATTATTACGTAATGCTGGCCTATGCGTGCGTCTTGGCACTTACTCCTCTTTGTTCCTTTACACCCTAGTCTTAGATAGATTATTATACGATATACGAGTACTTTTACTATATTCTAGAGGCTTTAATACTAACGATTTTTAAGTAGGACTTCTTATACCCCTTATATACTAATAACCCTCGATACCCCGACCTTACTAGAGTGATTTACGCCCGTAGAGCGCCTACCGACGCTATTAGCCCTAGTAGTTATCCTATTCTACTAGATCTAATAATTATAATATATAGCGTAGAATAAAGGCTCCTAGCCTTATAAGAATTTTACTTTCTTCTTATAATCTAAGAACTTCTAGACTACTATAACCTAGCGGTTCTATAGCTACTTAGCGCTTTTCGACTAGAACTCTATTATTTATTTACGTAATTAGAGCGCTTTCCCTAAGTATACTTAGAAAGCTATAATTTCCGAAATTTTAAGAAGTTATAGGTACTTACCTCTAGTTACTTCCTACTAGGGGTAATATATTTACGTTATACCTACTACTATTACTACCCTACTAAGCCTAACGAAAGGTAATTATAATAGATTCTACTCTAATAATCCGATAAATAGTCTAATAGCTAGATTATTAGTAGTAGCTAGTAAGTAGCCTAAGGACCCTACTACCGCTCTATTAAGATAGCTTCTACTATTATCTAATAAGGAAGCTCCTAAATTCCCTAAGGTATAAATCTTTAAATCTAAGAACGCTCTTCGCTATACGCCTAACTAGAAGACTAATAGATAAGACTCTCTAGAGCTAGAGTACGACTCTAGTCTATTTAAATATTCCGCGTCGTCGAAGAAGGACGTAGAGAAGGACCCCGAGATAATAGCTACTATAAGACCTTAGAGTAGTATAGAATTTATAAAGTTATAATAATAATTATAGATAGGTTTCGGTAAAAAGACTACTCTATAGAATAAGCCGTAGCTATAAGCTATCTCTTCTCGATAGGACTCTATTTATAAAGAACGTTAAGTATTTAATCTAAATACTACGACGATTACGTTAGTAGACCTATTCTAGCTTCTACCTTATCTAACGATACTCTAGCTACTAGCTCTATAGAGAGTAGCTACTTATACGGCCGAACCTTAGGTACGTCGGACTATATTCTAGTATATCTAGTTCTATAGTCGTAAGAATAAGAATATTAATAGATTCTTACGAACTACTACTATAAATTAGTCGATTAAGAAGTATATTCTACTAGGTTAGATAGAGAACTCTACTTTCGTAGAATATATTTCGGAGTTATACTATAGCGAAGTAGAGCGCTATATTAATACCTTAGACGCTACTATCGCCTAGGATTTTAGAGCTCTTACCGAAGTCTTATAGTAGAGATTCCTAAAGCTAGACTACTAGAGCTAAGCTAAGTAAGCCTTCGTAGATTTAAATTAACTCTCTTAAGATTCTAAGTCGTTCTACGAATATATAGAAGAAGCCCGAGCTATATTCTAGGTACTTCTCTAATATAAGTAGTACGTTATAGACCTCTTTATTATAGGTCTAGACTCTAAGAGTATAAGGACTACTACTATAGCTATAGTAAATAGTACCGAAGCTACGAGCTTCTTATTACTCTTCGAGTTAGTTATCGACGTTACGTAGAATTTAATCTATATAGTTAGAAGGTCGTAGAAGAAGAATACCCGCTCTAATTTTAAGTAATAACTTAATTAGATCGATAATCTAGCCTAAAGAGCTATATTTAAGCTTATATTCTAGTAATAATAGTTAAACTATATACCCTAGACTTCGTAGTAACCTTAGCGTAGCGGAAATCGCGTAGGTAAGATAGATAGAGCTACTACTAATAAAGCTACTATAAAGACTAGAAGCCGTCTACCTCTATAACAGCCTACTAGAGGTAGCTAGTAGACAGTATCTAGTACTAGTTAGACGAAGTATTTCCGCTATAGTAAAGAAGGATATACGATACGGACTTACTATAGTCTAACCTTACTTCTAGCTAATAAATAGGTAAAACTATAAGAGGAGTTCGTAGATAGGATAGGCTAAGGTAATAGACCTTTATACTAGAATCGGTAGGTCGTATAGAATACTATTAACGCCGACTACGAGACTAAATTTTACCTAAATAATTAGAAGAGATATTTCAATATAGACGCTCTTTTTTAAGCCCCTATTTTTATAGAGGTAAGTAGGAGCGAGAGAGGTATACTATTCGTACCTCTAGTAAGTATAGACGTATAAGTCTTTATAAATAAGAAGTAGGAAACTTCTATAGGTAGAGAAGTACTATTAGTAATAGACTCCGGTACGAGACTAGATAGAGTTCTAGTAGACGCTAAATTTAAGGCTACTACTAGTTAGTTAATTAGAGTAATAGTAGGAAGACTATAATTTAATTTAGTAGAATCCTTACGTATAGTCGAGCTTAAGGTCCTATTCTAGAATTTTTATAGTAGAAATCCGGATACTAGACGCTTAATAGCTTCTACTCTTACTTATAATATATCGACTATAGGAAAGAAGCGTACTCCGGACTTACTCTATCCGGAATATACGGACCCTTCGTAAGAAGCGAGTCTCTAATAATACTATATTTATATCGACTCTCGATATATTACTATTATAGTAGTAGAGATAGTTATACCCCTAGTACTACTACTCCCGGAGTATATTCTTATATTTTATACGACGGGATATATTTCTAAAGGTAATACTCGTTTCTAGATTAATAAGTCGCTTATTAATAGTAGCGTAAGTATTAATATACTAGCGTAGGATATTATAGCGAAACTTAGCCTAAAAATATAGACCGTACTAGCTTTAATAGCTACGATAGCGAACGGGACGAAAGAAGTTATAACCTAATACGTCTTATTCCCCTTTATAGTAGAGAGCGTACGCCGAAACGCTACGGCCTACCTAATAACTACGCCTACTTTTTATACTCTTTTACTTTCCTACGCCTAGATAAAGGTAAATCGGATTACGGGAGACTACGAGAATAATCGCTATACTATCGCTAATAAGAGAGATAGCTAGATTCCTATTCGGAATACGAATCTAGCGAAATCCTAAGTATCTTATATCGAATTTAATAACTCTAGACCTAAGCTAAGTAATAAAGTTTCCGCTATATTCTCTTCGGATTCTATATTAGGAATAGCTACCTTATTTATACGAGACGAACTATCTAACTTAGACTCTACTCTACGTTAGATAGCTATAGGCCTCGATATAGACGAAACGGGGTTCGCGTTCCGGGAGTTAGCTACGATAATATCTATAAAGGGAAAAGCTTCCTACCGCTAAGTACTCTCTTCTAGTATACGACGAAATATTTTAGAAGTAGGAGTAATTAAGCTCTCTACTTCGTAGCGCTAGACTATAACCCTTTCCTAGGAATAAAGAAGGCTTATAGACTAATATATACTCCGATATCTCGGACTCTACGATCGTTTATAAGAAATTACTTAAGTAATACTACTCTACTTAGGCCGATACTACTCTAGGTATAGATTTACTAGAGGTAGATAGTAGTCTTTAGTAAGAGGAAGACTTAGACGTAATCTCTTTACTAGAATAAGTATACTTAGAACTTATATAGTTAAGAAATAAAATTAGACGATATAATAATAATGTATCCGAAGTATTTAGGGATATAGAATACTCTACTTCCTTATCTTTTAACTTAGCGTTACTACGAAATTTAGCCTCTTAGAGTAGGGCTACTTTTCCTCTCGATTATAGAGCTTAGTAACGCCTAAGAAGAGCCCTGTCCGAAAGGTTATAATAGTAGCTACTACCTATATCTATAGTCTCTAGAGTGTCTAGAGATATCTAACCCCTAGTACTTAGCCCTATTAAGTCTAAAGTCGCCTAGAAGCTATAGGAGCGAAAGTTTAATAAGCGGGCTTAATACTTTTACTCGGCGCTATTTAGAGATAATACGTAAGTCCTACCGGATAGAAGTCTACTCTCTATTATAGTAGTAAGGGCGATTCTTCTATTATTAGTCGGAATACCCGACGTCCTATATAGTTAGTACTATTTTATAGCTATAGTAAAGGCGATAGAGGAGCTTATACGCGCCTAGAATACGTAAATACTAAGAGTATTATAGTCTAAAGATCTATAAGTAGATATTATATAGATAAGTATAGAAGAGTAAGAGTTCGTAAATTAGTCCGGATTTCTAGTATAACGACGCCTAGCTAGCTACCGTAGAGAATCTCTTACTAGAGGTAGATACGAGAGGAATACTAAAGTTACGGAACGATATACGAAAACGTTCGGTACTTATCTAGAACTAATTAGAAATATAACTAAATCGGAGAGTAAGATCCTTTAGGCG